>CM046866.1:12969233-13569233 GCA_025617745.1 Heliocidaris erythrogramma | reverse complement strand
ATGTTGAATAAAAGATGAGTTTTTGTTTTTGAGTTCAAACCTAAATCTTTATCCAAAACCTGTGTTTTTCTTTGTCTATGTAACTCCATTAACACCTTTTACACCCAATCACCAATTTCAATCATATACTTTGATTACAACGAATCCAATTCTATAACTTTAATAGCGAGTCTTCATCAATCGGCATCATCCTTGACAAAAGAAATATAATATGAAATATTTGTTATGAAAAGCTAAAGTTCAATAATAAAGGTTTGTCGCCCTCTATCGGCAGGCTCGCTGCAATAACTTTGCTTTGTCAATGTTTCACATATCGCATGTAACACCAATGGAAAGCAAACTTCTGTATTATATACGGACAATAAATCTTGAATCTTGCATCTTGAATCTTGAATCTTGAAATCCCTCATTGTTTTGATTTCTAATGATACTGTATTAAAAGAAACCAGAATATTGAACTAAACAGAACTGCCTATTTTGATTAGCCAATTTTCGTATTTCTTTTGAGTGGTAGTTGGACCGCATATATCTGTCCGACTTACATCTAATGACTCCCCCATGATGACGAGGGCACAATCACTCTTTCTCCTGAACGAGTTTAACTCCGAATGGGCCTCTGAACGATTGCTGACTTTCTTGAAGACAAAGAGGGACTGTCGGGTGGACACCAGCTTGGCACTCTTGGCGATGCAGCATGCTGTCTCCAGTTTGTCTCCTGTCAACATCCAGATCTGGTAATAAGTCGGGAGAAAAAAAACGCATCATAGGTTGAGAACTTGGGAAGGACCCATTCATACTGTAGCAGATGACGTCTCAAGGGTCTGATATACCCATGCTTTCAGCCCATAATCTAGAAAAAAAATGATCCGTTTACATGAATATGCACATTCTGCTTGGCTCAACTGAGATATATTGGACAAATACACGGCACATGTACAAGAACCTGATCAAGTTTCAAAGAAAAGAGTGAGCTTTACTAAAATTATGACCTGCAGTACCAGGCCTCCAATTACCAATCAGCCACGAAAGATCTTGCTTTGATGTCCTATATCGTGACCACAAAAATCCTCTCAGAGTAGCAAAGCTTATTGCCACTTCAGCCATGTCTTTATGTAACTGCATAATATGTTTTGGCTTTTGTGCCCCTCTGCCAAGACAAAATAGCATGCCTTTAAAACTGAAGACTAAGGTCTGAAATACATCCACTAAAAACAAAAAAATTGAGAAGTCCAAAGACAGATGTTGTACAATACACGAACAATTTCAACCTTTAGCTATAACTTTGCAATTCTTTATTGGATTCTTTCTTACCTTGATGCCAGCATTTCTAAGCATCTCTAGGGTGGGCCTGACATCTTGTTGGAGTTTATCCTCCACCCCTGTCAGGCATAATAGTTCCAGGTCCCTCTCGATGCTCTCTACTACTGCGGCTACCTTGGATGCTCTGTCGGTTACACTTAGCTTGGCCTGGGTGTAACGATTCTGGACAAAAAAAATAATGGTTTGAAGACTTTGAGATGCAGATTTGTTTAAATCTTTGTATTAGGAAATAATGGATTTTTGACTTGGGGAATGGGGGGGGGGGGGAGGTAAAGATCTGATGAATGAAGTTTGCATTTGGGATTCAAAGATATAATATTCAGGATGTAATGTGACAACAAAATTTAAAGATTACATAGTTTTAATATAGTTTTCTCATCTGGAATCTGAAAATTATGAGATTTGAAAAGTGAGAACCGAGATTCAGGACATGTATAGTAGAACTCCTTTAAGTAAAATTTATCACATTACCTTGTTTCAGCTGCTGAAATCATGTATCAGTCCTTTCAAAAAATACTTACAATAATTGCTAGTTTTAAAAGAATAACCCACACTTTTCTCAAAAGCAGTAAAATAGCCGTGTTTCGCAATACATTGAATAAACATTCCAACGTCCAACTAGTTTAATATTTCTACGCATATACATCGTTTTAAATGATTCATGAAGAGCTCTTACCTCAAAATCTGCATACTGTTCCTCAGTGAGTATTCTCTTGCCAACGACCAGAGTTCTTAATCCTTCCCTTGCCATGTTACCACTCTGTCAGGAAATGATTGTAAGGATTTTCATTAATTACAACACACGAATGAATTAAATGTCAACAGGTCAATGGCAGTTTAAAGATAAAATAGAGTTCTGGTTATGCAATTATATTGTGAAAGAAACTGTCTCACATGAATTGCGAAAGGTTGACCATGTCTACATAAGAATTGTTTTATACTGTGTTGTTTTGGAATCATCGAAACAGATAAGATATTGACCCAATCTCGCTGAAAAGCACATGTACTGCACACAGAAATGGGTATATGGGACAATACACACAAGTGGCGTAAATTTTCTGCCCAAACATTTCAGCTATTTCTAGTCATATTTCGAATGTAAGAGCATTTGAAGAGCAATCATTTTCAGGGGATGTTTCTACTATGGTAATCTTCCAAACTGACATACAATTAGTGAGAAAGCTCACAAATTATTTTTCACCTTTCCCAGAACTCAAGATTCCCTTTAAAGAAAAGACCGAGTTATGGTAAATGTGAAAAAGGATTTGTGAGCTTTCTCATTCTTTTTTAGGTCAGTGTAAACAGAGGTATCATGGTAGAAATGTCTCCTGGAATGAAAGGAATGCTTTTCAAATGGCCTGATATTCGAAATATGACAAGAAACTCATGTGTAGTCCCACAAACCCATTTCTTTGTGTAGCGCTGTTCACTGTATGTGATTTTCAGCAAGATTTAGTCAAATCTGTATCACTTTTGATGATTTCAAGACCTCAAAATACACAATTATTTTTAGGTACTCCATAATCCACCTCTCTCAATCGTTTCTTTCACCTTACAATCGCAAGACCAGAACCAAACTTCCATCTTTAAGTTCTTGATTTTTCCCACCTGATGTTTCAGCTTAATAACTGACAGAATGCCCATGGGGGGTGATAGAGTCAAAGAATTGTTTTCATTTAATGTTCTTTATAAATGAAACTGCGCTTACACGACTTCTGCTGTAGGAAAGTGTAGATCGAACAAATTAATTTTGTGACGATGAAATCCAGTACAAGAATAAGGTACAGGCACACCCCCCCCCATCCCCCACACACACATAATCATCCCACTGTTTACATCACTTTGTTTTATCTCCATCAGGGTTCTCAAGCTTATCAAAATTACATAAATAGTGCGCGAAAGTAGGCAAAGCCATGGACCTGTGATGTCTGAAATAGTGCTGTTTGGTTGATTTTCTTTCACTAAACTTGAATCTAAAATATTGACGTGTACTTGCCTCTTCTTCAAGCCAGTCATTGTATTGTACAATGGAGCTCATCACAGTATCGGCTCCTTTCATAAAGAAGATGATTTGACCAGATTTCTGCTCCTGGTTTTGTCAAAGAGAAATAGGGAGATTAAGTAATACGATAGATACGATGAGAAATGTCGTCAAACGGGATAATAAGAGAATAAGGAGATGAGGAAATGATGGAATAAAGAGAAAACAAAAACATGGATAAAGTTAGAATACAGAGAGGAAAAAAAACCCACAAAAAAGAAAAGCCAGCAGTGACACAAGAGAGGGAGAGAGAGAGACAGAGACAGAGAGAGAGTGCAAGAGTAAAAGAGAGACAGGGAGGGACGGAGAGGGAGAGACCGGGAGGGACAGGGAGGGACAGGGAGGGACAGGGAGAGACAGGGAGGGACAGGGAGAGACAGGGAGAGACAGGGAGAGACAGGGAGGGACAGGGAGAGACAGGGAGGGACAGGGAGGGACAGGGAGGGACAGGGAGGGACAGGGAGGGACAGGGAGGGACAGGGAGGGACAGGGAGGGACAGGGAGGGACAGGGAGGGACAGGGAGGGACAGGGAGGGACAGGGAGGGACAGGGAGGGACAGAGAGTGACAGAGAGAGACACAGAGAGACACAGAGAGACGGAGAGACAGGGAGAGACAGGGAGAGACAGGGAGAGACAGGGAGAGACAGGGAGAGACAGGAAGAGACAGGAAGAGACAGGAAGAGACAAGGAGAGACAGGGAGAGACAGAGAGAGACAGGGAGTGATGAGGAGTGATGAGGAGTGAGGCAGAGAGAGAAAATGGTCTGCTTCTCAAAAGTGTCAAAGTTCAGGGACATCCCATAGAATCGCATGTTATTTCTATAACACGTTTCCACTGAATGTCAATGAGTTTGGATTTATACTGTTTCAAGAGACTCGCCCCAAGAAAACAAAAAAAAGGAGAAACACAAAATGTAGAAGAGAATTAAATCAAAAGAAATATGTATAATCAATATTCAATTTACTGTCTACACATTTCTTAAGAGTATCTACAAATAAGAAAGAATGTATCGTTACCTTCACAATGATGCCCATTCTCTTGGTCTCTGATGTAAAAGGGAAGATTTGAAGGATGGTGTATTCATCTAGGTCTCCCGTGGGGTTGCGTAGGACCATGGAGTTCAGGTCTCGTTTGACCAGGGTGAGGTTGACCGTCTCGGTCCAAGTCACTAAGGCAACCTGTAAAGATTAAAGATAGTAGTTGTTTCCATTTTTCATGATCACTATCATTCATCATCATCATCATCATCATCACTATCTTTGTTATCGTCATTACCAGCATCATCGTAATTACCACCATCATCATTACTACCATTACTATCATCATCACCATGATAATCATTGTCATCCATTGCAATCTTCATCATTAACATTATCATCGACGACATCATCATCATCATCATCATCATCATCATCACCATCATCATCATTGGCAACGTCTTTATCATCATCATCATCATCATCATCATCATCATCATCATCATCATAGCAGCAGCAGCATTTCATCATCATCATCATCATCCTTCGCTACCCAGGAGCGATGGAATCTCAAACTACAAGTCTTATTTGTGGGACTACTCAACTAAAGATTAATGCCTTTATCATACCAAAGAACATACCCCTCCCCCATTTTGTTTCATACTCACAACCTCCCGCTCTCGAGGCCATCAACGAGAAAATGCATGTGTCTTTCTTTTGAGTAACAATGAACTTAATGCCACTTTCAAAATCATTTATTTTTCACAAACCAAATCCCTATAAAATATCTTCACACATTTGTGATGGATATTCTTACATTTAACAATAATTCAATACTAGGCTAAACATGTTACACCATGCCTCTTCAAAGAATATTCACCGATCTGAATCATTTTAAAAACTTTGAACAATGTCAGTCAATAAAGCCTACCTCATCTGGACTTGAAGCTTGGTACACAATGTTAGCGTCCTGTTCATCATCATCATTGATAACCAAATTCTGTGCATCCTCGTCTTGGACAGGGGTTACGTTATGGCACAACGCCAGCGCTCTCACCGACTCAAACACCCTGGTGACGACAGTCCGCCTCACTGTGGACTTCCGGGCAGGTGTGGTCTTTGACGCCCCTGTGCTTTGGGAGTAGGCAGTGAGGAGGTGGGTCTTGATATCATCCAGGCTGTCGTTGCCGAAGGCTACAGTGCCCAGATGTAATTTCTTAAATACCTGTGGGAGGGACACAAAGCAATGATTGTATGACATATGTTCCAACGATACCTGCTCCAACAACAATAGCTCTGCGGTTGATAAAGCCTGGCGCAAAATGTTGAAGTAGCATGTGTTGGATCACTAAAGCAACTTCATGAAAGTACTACTTGGAAAAGATCTTCTTTAACCCTAACCACTACAAGTTGATTGAATTTTGAGGATCTCGGGCATAATGCAACCCCCCCCCCCCCCCCCCCAGCCCCAAGTAAGGTCTACATTAATAGGTAGGTCAATCTTTGTTAGCAAGCTTTCGTCCACTCCTGTGGACTTTCTCAAACCAAGTGATCAGTCACACTGTTTCTAATTGCTGTCTGCTGTCTTGCGATCACTGGACCGAAGATAGGTGACAATAAATAACCCGAGTCCCTGTTCAGTGTAGGATTAATCCTCTTTATCCAAATAGACACTGTCACTCATTGACTTTGAAAGCAACTACTGGTCAAGAAAGGTGAAAGAATCTATTTAGATATAGAGGATTAATCCTATACTGAACTCAGGGACTCTGGTTATTTATTGTCACCTATCTTCGGTCCAGTAATCGCAAGACGACAGACAAGCAATTAGAAACAGTGTGACTGATCATTTGGCTTGAGAAAGTCCGTAGAAGCTTAAACTACAATTGTATTATCATTACTACTTCTATTTTTATCTCATCTCTATCTTTATGTACGAAACTTAACTCATGGATACAGCTTCTTCTTGTGAATAAGCCAATGAAATTTTATATCCTTATCTCATTTTTTTTCTAAATCAGCATGAAATAATTGTTCATGAATTCATGCGTTACAATCCAGCCGAGTTTTTACAAAGTGTTGACACTCCAAAGTAATTGACAATCGAAATGTACAAAGTCTGTATCCCGATATATCGTCAATACCCTTACCATCTCATTCTGTGTAAGCGTTCCGGTCTTATCGGAGAGGAGGTACGTAATGCGTCCCAGCTCCTCAGGTATGGTGGTAGACCTCACCACGGTACCAGGGATGTCTGCATCCCTCATGATGACAAAGGAATAGACGATCTTTGCCATGTCAAGGTTCACTCGTAAACTGTTATTAAAAAAAGGCAAAAAAAGCAACAATCATAGCAATTTGATTTGATTTCAATACCAGACATTACCGTTTATTCAAGTCAAGAAAATATTTTGAATCCACTGCATTTCGCTTCTATAAGCTGTATGTATATCTAATTCATAAGACAATAAACATTGTAAGTGGATTTTTCAAAAATAACAATTGCAAAACTGACTTAAGAACATGTATCTCTTTAACAGTGATAAGGGCTGTTGGCTATTCTAGCTGGGTGATAATTAATCTTCATTGAATTACTCTTTAAAACAAGGCTTCCACTTGTTAATGCAGAATGGAATAATAAGACATGTATCTCAAGCTACTAAAATATTTCAGCCATGAGATGCAATTACTACCACACTGAAATAATGATTTGTGCATATTAAAAAGTCAATCTAAAGATCAAAGCAACACATTATTTCCTACAACATTGCTAAAGTGCCTATTGTCTGGAGCAAGTAAGAGAACGTAGATGTATCATAAGAGAGCATATTTTATATGCGTAGTCCTGCTCACCTGAGGGGAATAATGGAAGAAAATAAAAGCACATATCTAATGAAGTATCTCATCCAAGGGCCTTGGAATCCCTGTTATAAAAAGGAAAAACAAACAAATATTGCATTTATTATTACTCTAGTATATTCCTTACATGTCAACGTTTGTTTACAGTCAAGATGCACTACCAAAAATTCAATCTACAGTATTAGAAAAAGATGTCCACACTGGGATCAATTTGCAAACCTTTTGTGATAGTTATAATTGAAATGAAAAGAAGCAAAAACCTGCATCTTTTCTTACGACACTAAATATCTTTGGTTTAATTTCCCCTGAATTAAACAAAACAAAGTTTAACACTGATTGAGTGCTTCAGAAAGAGCATAATACATACAGTATGGAGAGGAAAGGGGAGGGGTGGAGAGAGGGGAGAGGGGGAGGGGGGTATTACCTTCAAGATGATCATGGTGACAGCAAGCGCTAGAGTCAGGAGAAAGAGCACTTTGGTCTGATTGTTGACCTCCAGGTCAGTTATGCCATATTTGAGCCTTGGACTGGACGTGTTCATAACAGCTCTCGTCTCGGTACCGGTGTAGATGACCACGCCCAAGGCTTGGCCTGAAAAATGATGGAAGAAAGAGAGGATGATGATTTTAAAATGTGTTAGCATATTGAATTAATCCCAGTATCTGCCTTACTGTAAAGGTGTGACAAAACTCACTACCTATAAAATTTGAAGTTTGGTATTTATAACCTATTCTATCCAATCTTATGGGATTAGTTCATAGTATAGGACTAATTTTAGTTTTCCCTGCAACTGTGCCTTTGAGGTCTTCCAGAGCATTTACCCGACATATAAACACCACAAACCAAACACTGAACTCACCAGATGCCACTACGGTGTTAGCCCACAGTGTGTTCTCAATGCCCAGTGCGTCCTGTGTCGATACGCCCTCCTCGAGCACTGTAAATGTTCCTACAAAGCTGTGGATATCTTTTTGAGGCTTCTCTGCATATACATTGCCATTAAAGCTCAACAAATCCTGAAATAAGAGGAGAAACGTAAAGTAAAACTTTGCCATTAGATTTCATCTAGCATCTCTCAACCATTGATATTTATTCTACAGGTATTACCACTAAATGATGGGATTTAAATATAAACTGTTTTGAGCATAGCAGAATGGTACAACGCATGATTGCAAGCAATGTTAAGGTGCCATAGAAGCACAATGTCTTACTTTCTAGATCACGTGTTGGTGCCAGTGCTGCTCAAAAAATATACTGTCATTTATAAACATATTTTTTGAGACTATCATTAGACAACAATTTTCAAGGGACCTCTCTGAAAGAACTAGAGCACTCGGAGGGGGGACCAGTCCGAGTACATGTATCCCCGAACCCGTCACCCATCCCCCATTTGAATCAATGTTGTGACTGAAATGGATAAAGTGGCAATTTGGGACCTCGGGTATCACTGCTGACAAAAATGACCTTTTTGTACTTTTGTCATTTTTTAGTTGTTTTGAAATTGTTTTGAAATTGTTTTGAAATTGAAGGTGATCCGACAAAAACTGCAGCCGGTAGAGCGCACACAAGAAAGTCTTTACTATTTCTTTAAAAAATATGGTTACCATGGCAATGATGACTCCACCCACACCAAAAAACAATAGGCGTCTTCATCTTACCATAATGCACCTCCATGCGAAATTTGAAGGTGATCCGACAAGAACTGCAGCCGGTAGAGCCCTCACAAGAAAATCTTTACCATTTCTTTAAAAATATGGTTACCATGGCAACCATGACTCCGCCCACACCAAAAACAATAGGCGTCTTCATCTTACCATAATGCATCTCCATCCAACAAAAACTGCAGCCGGTAGAGCGCTCGCAAGAAAATCTTTACCATTTCTTTAAAAATATGGTTACCATGGCAACCATGACTCCGCCCACACCAAAAAACAATAGGCTTCTTCATCTAACCATAATGCACCTCCATGTGAAATTTGAAGGTGATCCGACAAAAACTGCAGCCACTAGAGCGCTCACTAGAAAATCTCTGCGGCGGACGCGGACGCGGACGCGGCGCGACGATACGAAATCCATAGTATCCCCGAACACTAGTTCGGGGGATACAAATATAGGTGTAAACACCAGTCTTCTGAGGAGTGATATAGAACAAGGAAATAACAGAATGAAAGATGAAAACAAAACAATAGTATTTCCTACCTCATCCTTGTTTAGCCTTTGACAGCTGGGTACTGCTAGTCTCAGCTTCCAGTCTGTTTCTCCATCCAACTGGTCTGTGCGTATAAAGCATGCCCCTGTACGACACAAAACGTAAATAACATGGGAGGATTAGCCGGGTGACGTATGCATTGACATTTAAGGGGAAAATGTCATAATGATTAAGAAATACATGCATGATCCTATTTGTTTGATTAAATTCAATAATAGCTGTTACATCAAATTAGATGTAAAAATTACAATAATAATTATAATAGGAAAGTTTTTAGAAAGGAAATAAAAAGAAATTTAGATAATTTTTAATCCCTCCTTTGATTAAACGTGTCTTCACTTTAGGAAAAAACAATAGACCTGTTCAAATATATTCAAATTTTATGCATACTTATAAAACAAAAGCTTATCAGAGGCTTGTCAGACATAGCAACAAGTAATGTATGCAAACTGGATTCAAAGTATTCTAGTTCATTCATTACTAGGTCCCCAGGAGAGAAACATCCATAAATTTGAATAACTTTGTAAACAGGTCTATTGAGGGAGCTTTAGTATAATGAAGATCTCACAGCTTATGGACCAAAGTAAAAGATATCTGAAGATATCTGAACGACTGTACCAAAGCTGTAAAATGTGGGCTGGAATGGGCAGAAATGACCCGTTAGTAATGAAGGGTGTGTTTCATTTGTGATTACATTTCTTGGGGTTAAAACCTGTTCATAATTGGATGCTCATACTGGTCCAGAAACACCTACAAAATCTACATGGAGACACAACCACAAATAAGTACTTCCATCAAAGAAAATTATCCATTATATTCACCGAAATGACATTCTCAAATAATACATCTTTATGTGGCTACTACACTTAACCACTCTGCATACATTTATGTACATTGTACTGTATACGTTATACATTTTGCAGGGGTTTTATTTTTACGAATTTTGAGAGTCACGAGTGGGTCGCTAATTTAACAACACACTAAAATATTGTCAAAATTCATACATGTACACTGTACATGGTAGTTGTGCGTCTGGCCTGGGTGTCCATACACAGCTGGCCAGCTGTGCTACCAGCACTAGCACTGTATCTGATCGATCTCATTGCTGCTATAGTAGAATGCAGATTGTGTGGAAGCTTACTAGATTCACCACTTCACTTTGCAAAAGTTGCTGGTTGTAAATTTCAGAATTGCCCGATCGCTAATTTAACAAACTCTTGAAATAGTCTGGTTAGCCCTAATCGTGAAAAAATTAGGTCCGCGAAATATATGGCGTATACAGTAGATTCAGTTCTGCAGTGAACTTTTCAGGGACATTCGCACTAGGATAAATGGACTGATGTAGATATACTATGCATCCATGAACTTTGACTTTTTCCGCATTTGAGAGTATAATTGAACTTCAGTCGAAAGTCTAATGCGCTTTTACAAGCAAAGGTTTCCATTATAAGGACACACTGCCTCTCAATTACTGCCAACATGACATAAAAGTTATAATATTGCTTGACATAAATACTGTACATGAAAGTAGTCCATGTAAGTTTCCAGTAATACATGATGGATTACAAGATATTAACGGAATATAGGAGTAGAAAGGTGGAAAGCATTAGTTTAGAAACATATCAAGGGATATCTCACCATTTCTTTCTGTTGTTCTTAGTAAAACAAGATCAGCCGGGACTCTTTGGTTCTGCAAAATAGAAAGCAAAGAGAAGAAATTATATTAACAAGAGCAGGATTACAATACACACCAGGATATCTGTATCAGATGTTCTTCATGTATATGTTTGCAAATTTATGTAACTAATGAAAATAACTACTGTATAATGTGAATTATACCCTCGAAAAACAGGACTGAAATAAATGGCACTACAATTTATGTGTCTAAATAACTTAATATGTACCTTGTATTATGAATACCCCATTTTCAGGAGGAAATATTTACAGTTAAAGTTTTGCTCCAGTTTCAAAAGAGGTTTACATACAATTCATGTACTCACATCAAAGTCAAGTTCACATAGTTGTATACACTATATGCAAAAATATACATATTTTTTTTTAATTCAAAGTAGCCCCCCCCCCCTCCCCAAGAAGCCAGCATACATGTACATGTAGTATATTACAACTTGAGCTCCATGCCAGACCACTGCATAGATTCACTGCTTTAATTAAGTGTCCTTCCAGGGCAGAACTCAATGCTTGGGCTCTCATCCATTCATGTAGGTTTCAGGAGCAATCATCATCTCCTTAAACCACCAATCTTTTCATCCTCTCATCACCTCCATAAACCGAGGGATAAATCATTCAGGTATCATCTTCCAGTTTGGCTACATGAACATAGACATCGATGTACCATTCCAGTACAGCTAAGCACCCATTTCTGAATGATTGTATCATTTACAGGAACAGTCATATCATGAAAACCACCAATATTTTCATCCTCTCATCACCTCCATTAAAACTGAGGGAGGGAATAAATCATTCAGGTACTGTATCAACTTCCAGTCTGGCTATATGAACATAGACAGTGATGTACCAGTCCAGTACAGCACCCATTTTCAGACTAAGATGATATGATAGTATCATTTTCAGGAACACCACCAATATTTTCATCCTCTCATCAACTCCTGAGACAGAGTGAGAGAACAGTATTCCCGGGATGGTATTCTGAAAAACCATTTATCTTTTATAAATAATGAAAGTGTATTAATTGTCAGAACAAATCTAACCAATCATACAGTTATAAGCCAGTTCGGGGTAATAACATGGAGGCTAAATGTACAGTCTATTAATATATGTAGGTTAACTTTGGTACATGTCATTTTTCTTGCAGGTATCAAATTGCCACTAACAGATGGTGAAGATGTCAATGGTACGCCATGCTTGACCAGCCTGCCATAGAGTGATTGCATGGTTGACTGATCTAAGAGACTCCTCAGTCTCACTGATTGCCACGCATAATTCATATATACAACATACATGTATGTACACTATTATGTAAAATGTACATGTATGGCGCTGAATATCAAATCATGATAACCTAACCTTTATATCATGTGCCATTAATATTGGCCTAAATCTGTGCATTCCTTCTTTTCATTAGGGGGGGGGGGTGGCTTTGTTCTCCATGAATGGTCATCCCCCTCCCCCGCCAGTTGAAAAGAAATTCTTGCAGATTTTTCATTCCAGACTCAATGGGTTTTTTTTAAAGATGTACATGTATGTAGTTTTTCAAGAATTGGTCTTTCTTAAGGATAGATCTGAATTTCTCAAATTGTTGCAAATGCGTTTATTTTTCAATTTTAACTCTTCAGCACACTTTTCATTAACATAACTTTTTACATTTGAGCTTCCCTTATATTACCGTTCATTATACCTACATGTAACTGTTAAGGTTCACTGCTGTGTCCCCTCATTCCACATGCAACCATAATTGGTACAAGCCAGTATTTTTTTTTTCTTATGGCAATTTATTGGAGCATGCCTCACTTAACACATAAATTTAGCCATGCCATCATCACCTGTATATGTTACACATTCCAGATTTGGTTTAGGGCCAACCAGAAATACCACAGCACGTGAACACGAAATTATGAGAAGTTGCTGGTATCTTTACAAAATATGAAGGTCCATTTATAAGAAAAATGAACTATAGCGTATAATATGTACATGTATATGCGCCATATGGGAAAGCATCTACAGTTTAGCAATGAAAAAAAATAGTCATTTTGATTCTACTTGTATGGAGAAGCATCCTGTCAATATCACATTTTTGTGTATTTCACAAAAGAGAATGACTAGAATAGGAGGGTCTAAGAGAAAGATCTTTTTTTTTTCAATACAAGCAGTCTAATGAAAACACTACTTTAAAACCTACACAATGACTCACTCAAATCAAATCATAAAGACAGTACTAGTATGATATATCTCCTATGTATATATATATACATGTTCATATTTATCTTTTTTTATTCCTTTATTTTTTGGGGGGCAGGGGTGTGTTTAAAGGGAGGGGATGATGAGAAGGTTGAGTATTGGTAAAAGTAGGGAATGAAGTGTCCGTGAGCTTTCTCAATAGACCGCTTCGGTAATATATGCAAATTTTATGCATACCTTTCAAACAAAGGTTGTTCTTGACAACCTGAAAGCTTTCCAGACATAGCAACAAACAATGTATGCAAACTGGATTCCAAGCATTGAGGCTCATTTATAAAAAGCAGATATGGAATAGCTGTCAAAGTGCTCAGAGAATATATGTGCATAAATCTGTATACAGTACAGAAGCGGTCTATTCTCATTCTTTTACTTTTACATGTCTGTAAGTCTTGGAGACACGCCCACACCAGGAGGGCACTCGTACAATCGCGCCAGCAGGGCCAAGGCGTACACTCCACATGTCAGCCTTTGCCCCTCACTCTTGTATACCGCGCAATTTCACAGGCAAGAGGCAATAGACCACTTCTGTAATGTATACAAATTTACGCACTTATATTCTCTGAGCAACTAGTGACAAGCTATTCCATGAACCTGCTTTTGATACATTTTGCATACATTATTTGTTGCTATTTCCGGCAAGCTTTCAGGTTGTCAAGAACAACCTTTGTTTTAATGGAAAATCAAAGGAGCAATGTTACATGGAAATGATTGCTCTTGAAATGCTCTCATGCTCCAAATAATTTTGGACCGACTTTTGATGCAAATTATTTGTGTAGTCCCACATGCCCCAATCTGTGTTCAAAACGTTTCAATGTTTGTTATTATCAGCAAGATTTTGTCATGTTTGATGATTAAAAAACTTCACGACACACATTGAGTCCTATTCAACCACTCAGAATAGCTTCAAAACCTCTTCTTTTACAATGCAATTCTCGCTACCCCAAATACGCAATTTCGCCAACAGATGGCGTTTGTCATGCAAACCACGCATGTGCAGTGCTGACAATATCCCGATTGGGTCGACAAGTGTTTGTCTTTTTGCATTGAAAATGTACACAATTATTACAAAAATCCTCGAGTTGGAGTATAAATTAACCATGTTTGAAAAGATACCATCATGATTTATTGAGACAATTGGTTGCATTTCCAAAATTTGAGTGGTTTATGTCATGCAATCCCAAAAATAAGCATTTTAGCACTCATTTTATTCATAAGCCGTAGTATTTCAATACGGACCGGAAGTGAAGTTAACGAAGATGCGGACCATTTCCATGCATAATATTGCCCTCTACGTCGAAAATTGCATATTTGAGGTAGCGAGAATTGCCTGACCAGCAGTCAACGTCAACTCCTACTTGTGCTTTTAAAGGTACTGATTATCTTTTAAGCCATTCTCACCTTTTCTACCACGATGAGGTCCGAGACCTGGATCTCCGAGCTCGGCACCTTGACCAGTCCTGTTCTGGTCAGTTTGTAATACTGCTGCATGTTGACCTCACGATCTCTCCTGTATCGTCTGAAGTCATCCAGCGCCTCCCGACACATCGTCACAAAGATGATGAAGCCCTGCGAGGTGACAAATTCAGATAAAAAAAATTAATACCTACTAATTTGATAGTAGGGCAATTCCAAAGTATTTGGTAATTTGCTATCCCATATGTTACCAAAAGTGAAGAAAAGTGCAAAAATAAAATTTGAATTGCAAGTGTCAATTTCTTTGTTATTCTGACTTAAGCCAAATTTCCATTTTCTCTGAGGAAAATATTTGGTCATACATGCACCGCACCCTGCTTTTACACAAATATCTGTATGATACAAATATATTCCCTCATCAAAAACAAAAACAAAGAAAATTAAAATTCATGATTTTTTTGTGTGTGTATTCATGCAGAGCAAAAGGGAGAGGAGCTCGCAAGATACGTCACAGAGGTGCCAATTTGCGTTAGATTAATTACAACTTCAAAAATTCATAACCTTTTTATTTCTTATCGGAGTTTGCTCAAACTTTCATTGATCTGCTTTTTTTATTTTTCTGCTTCTTTTAAAACCAACTTTATATCAGGGTGGGCTATCCCTTTTTTGTAGCAGTGGTTTCCCTGCTGCTGCAGTGGTCATAGAGAAAAAAAAGACTTCCATAGGAACTAACTTTGCAGTGCATGTACGAGTACATATGTTTCTGTTTCAGGATAAAAACAAACTATTCTTCACGGTGTAAACAATATGGTATTACACAATCTTGGAATGAGAATTGACATCAAGAGCATGAAAAGAGCTGAGAAAAGGAAATAGAAAGAGAGAGAGATAGAGAGAGAGAGAGAGAGAGATAGAGAGAGAGAGAGATAGAGAGATAGAGAGATAGAGAGATAGAGAGATAGAGAGATAGAGAGATAGAGAGATAGAGAGATAGAAAGAGAGATAGAGAGAGAGAAAAAGAGAGAGAAAGAGAGAGAGAGAGATCACCTCATGTCTCGTACATTTTGATGTTTTCACAACTTATTTATTGTACTGCCTCTCCAGTTAAATTACCAATTACAAGTTCATCATATTACAGGCAGGCGATAACAATATATTCACTATCTAATGATTAATTTTAAGGATCAATTATGGCTTTATAGCACTAATGACTCTACATTAGTATGACCATGGTTAAAGCAGAATGGCTCAAATTTTATGCCATCATTTCCTCTGATAAATACATCTCTGGAATCAAAATACCGCATAAAGGAATAGTACCATGATCATGATCATTCATCTTGTTTTCATGTTAGAGCTATGAAAATAGAATTTTAAAAAAAATGCACATGGGCAATAGCATGACATTTTTTCTTTCTTTTTCAAATAAATTTAGACAAGAAAGCTAGTCACATCTTCAATTCTGTGGAACATACTCTTGGGCATTCAGGACAAAAATAAAAATAAGCTTGAATGTGTTAAGTAGTAAATATAATTTTAAGAAGCTTCGATATTTCAGCTGATCCCTTAAATTACATCCAAATGACAATGTCCAGTAAAGGAGGCAGACAGCTCAAGTGACCGATAATGTATGTTTTGCAGGACCTCTGAAAAGTTAACGGAACGTTCATGAGACCAACAGCCCAGGAGACGGAAATGTGGGTCTCTGAAAGGGCAATCCAACCTTTGTAATAACCAATGTGTGTACCAAATTTCATGACTTTCGGTCAAAAACTGAGGAAGTAGTTCGATCCGCAAGGTGTGTCCTTGATTTTCTGCCATAAATATGCCGTTACCATGGCAACGCAGATTCCGACTCATCCGAAAAATATGTCTTGCACATCTTCCCATCAAGACCAATGTGTGTACCAAATTTCATGACTTTCGGTCAAAAACTGAGGAAGTAGTTCGATCCGCAAGGTGTTTCCTTGATTTTCTGCCATAAATATGCCGTTAACATAGCAACGCAGATTCCGACTCATCCAAAAAATATGTCTTGCACATCTTCCCACCAAGACCAATGTGTGTACCAAATTTCATGACTTTCGGTCAAAAACTGAGGAAGTAGTTCGATCCGCAAGATTTGCAACGGACCGACCGACCGACCGACCGACTGACCGCCCGCCCGCCCAACCGTCGACTGATTTCTACATGTATATACCCCCTTCAAACTTCGTTTGGCGGGGGGGGTATAATGAGATTGCTACATCTACATGTATGCGACTTCCAGAGTAAAATATAGAGCGATAACAAAATGTGAAGGATGGCAGGTGCCTCAAAAGTGTAAGAATAATCTGGAGTTATAAAGCACTTAAATGTATTCCTTAGAACATAAAGCACTGAATATTATTATTAACCCAGCTTTAGCCAAGCTTCCATGACAAGGCACTCAACCATTCAAGGGATTTCTTCATATGAGGGGGGTGGGTACTGTATCTACTTTGCCTGGGTAGAATGAGTAAAACAAATAGTGTACATGTATTTTACATGTATGGATTCCTGTACTTACTAGGGGAAAATATTCCATGACTTTTCTATAACTCGTTATTGTTTTCACGAAGTGACAGATGAACACGCAACTAAAAGAAAGTTAGTTTTGAATAAATCGCTTTCAAAGTTTTAAAGCATACTCTCAACATCTTTAATGTATGAATGTTGAATAAATTTTATATTCTGGGGTAGATCATATTTCAATGTTTAGTTCTATGTTCAATCATTTGCATAATTTTTTATATTTGGGGGGGGGGGGGGGGGGGGAATGAGCTGTAAACCTAACCATCATTTCGTGAAAACACAAGATTCAAGGACGCGCTTATGATTTGTTTTCACGAAGTGACGGATCTAACTAAGCAGCGAGCGGGTAAAACATATGGGACTTGATCACCGCACATCTAACCGTCATTTTGTGAAAACACAAAGTCAATTCAAGGACTCGCTTTTTTTTTGTTTTCACAAAGTGACGGATCTCAGCCGCGCATGTAAAACATACGAGGCGGCTATAAGCCGTCACTTCGTGAAAACAGATAATCCTTGTTGACGTTATCGCCATATTTACATAATTAGACAGTATTATGGTCTGAAACTTTGTGAGGTTCAAGATGTTAGTGAACGATGTCCAAATAAGCAAAAGACTCAAAATTGAAAAAATATGCGATTTTCCTCATTACCGTCACTTCGTGAAAACATGGACAAACTTACAAATGATAAAATTAAATATCAAAGACATACATATTTTTGAAAAATCAAAAAAATCAAAAACCTTGCTTCTCCGCGATGTCAAATAGATTAGGGAACTCACAACACTTCCGGCCCTGTGCATGTGATGACGGAATCACTAATCACTACATTAATCATAATTAGTGATTTTCCAAGACTTTTCTATAACACTTTCATAAATTTTGATCATTTTCTCCTTTACAGCTTATCCAGGACTTGAAATATGTTTTCAAATTTCCTAACTTTTTGCCAGTTTTCCACGACTGTCAGAACCCTGTGTGTACAATTTGCATTGACACTAAAAAATATACACAGAAATGAAGAGCTACTAGTATGTGTTTACATGTAGCTCTGAAAAGCTCTAAATGAAGCCTACTGTAGGAATCTCAAAACTAAATCTGTAAAGTACATTTTGTAGCAGATAGAAGGCGGGTTCACACGTAGAGGGATAGCATCAATGCTATCTAGGTTTTCGAGACTATTTTGGTCATGACCAGATAGTTTTAAGACCAAACTCTGTCTGAATGCAGATAGTCACAAGATAGAAGCGAGTTGGAGCTAGGTTTCAAAACTATTCTGGCAGCGAGTTTGGCAGGAGTAAATCTCAGAATCCAGCAACAAAGCATTGATGCTTTGCAGTAGACCACCCACCACGCTTGTGACTATTTGTAATGTGAACGCAATCGCTGCTTCACTCGTTGCTATCTTCACTCGCAACTTCGCATCCTGTGCACAAACTTCCGTGGGTTATGACCATACCAATTATACTCGGGTCACCGTGTGTGGCGCAGTAATTATTGTTTTGGCAGCGAGTGAGCGATGAATATTCACGAGTGGGTGATAGAAGCAAGTCGATCATGGCCTGTCTGAACGCAATGGAAATAGTTTCGAGACTTACAAAGCATCGATGCTATGTACTACGTGTAAGCATAACTAATGAAACTTACCAATGGTGCCCAATAGGTGTAGAGGTATCCTATCCTGAGTGAAGGGATTAGTTGGGATAGGGCCATGAGTAAGAAGTAGAGATTGAGGAATAGCTTGAACTGGTAGTACAGGGCCTGTATGGAAGATAGAAAAGAAAAGGCAACATAAACCATTTAGTTCTACCATTCTCAAACATGCAATGTACAACAAATGAATACAAGCTGGGTTTCCTCATTCAGCCTGAAAAGAGACTAGTACATATCAGGGGCCCTAATCATATTTGACTGATACACATCTGTCAAAAAGTCAATCACAAAATACACACCTCACACACATACATATCCACTGTAGCCTGAAAAATCCTGAAATAATATGCGTCAGGGCCTGAAAACTGGCATTCTGATGCTAGTTTTGCCAGGGTACTTTTATTTTAAGGCTAAAACTAGTCCACAATTTCCCCCTTTTCTTTTAAACAGACTCTCCCAAACATGATCATTATGATGATTTTAATGATTTAAAAAAAAAAATAATTTCACTCTTTCCCCATCATAAAGCAAACTGTCATAAACAGTGAATTATACCAAAGAATATAGCTAGTCTATTATAAGTTTGGTTTCAATAAAGCAGGGTTGGAAACAAATCATGATCGGATTTATTGGATTCAAATCGCAATTTATTTGATTTAAATCTATTTGATTTTTTTTTTAAGTTACTGTTCTAAACATTGCTCCTATAGAAAACAAACATATTATTTTGGTAGATCTTAGATCAGACATTATTTGGAATACTAAAACTCTTGCTTGGATGAATTTTTAAGCCAAAAAGAGAAAAATCAATGATATTTGAGTGAGCTTTTTGGTGCATCAACAAAATCAACAGCAAATTTTTATTATTTTTTTTTTTAAATCAGCAAAAATAAAGTTGATTCAAATTGTGCCAACCCTGTCATAAACAACATATTTATTGTATACTTCTTCCTAAAAATAGAATTCGTTACATATATATTGTGAAGGTTGTTCCCATGAAAGTCTGATGAAATGTAAATGTACATGTACATGTATATATATTCAAAATCAAATTTAATAATTCAAATAATGAGTTACAACCCCAAATTTGAATTTTGAAAGATTTAACCTGAGAAATATAGGATTCTATAATTCCTATCTACAGGCTTAACCCCTTCCATACCACCAGATTTTTTAGCAATTATCAAAAAAGAACTTTTTAATAAACTAAATATTAAACTTTCAATGAGTTTTTTCTTGAGCAAACTGTACAAACAAAGATTTATTGCATAGGAATAAACATTACATTGAAGGCACAGTCAGGTTTCTGTATGAGGACGAATTTTGAAGCCATTCTGAGCCTAAACTATTAAAATGTTCAATGCTTCAATAATTTGGGTGGGATGATAGGGGTTAATACAGCAATCATCCAGTCATGTACATGTATGTATGTATGTATGGAAGGAATTAAGAATGACAAAGGGGCCAATAAATTTATAAACATGAAATTCTGTAATCTACATCCCTATTCCCAAAGTTACGGTAATGTCCCCTTTCCTCATATTCTTCATGTGTATTCACAGGGCAGACTCCTGGACATGACGATGATACAGCGATCAATTTCCTCCTCACCCTCTAGCAGTACCTCCATGACATTTAGCATCCTGCTGTCCTTGTGAATAACATCCCATAATCTGAATCTGTGTCGATGCGATGCGTTTGATACAAACATCTGCAACCCAGTGTGAAACAAGGATATCTTGGAAAAAAAAGTACCAGACATGTTGAGGCTCCATATGTCCTGTACAATATATAGTAGAGCCTGAAAAACCTCAAACCGAGGGGTGGCAGGAGGGGTGAGACCAGGCAAAAACTGGATAAATTTTGCACCAAAGCTGGTCTTTGCTACATCATGTACAGTATGGTTTCAGGCCAAGTGGAATTGATCTGAATAATGTAAACTGAATGTGAATGTACATGTAACATCAGTGTTGCAGCTTTTGATACTAACATTACACAGCCCAGTATAAAAAAATACATTACATGTACGTCATTTTCTTTATACGATTACTTTTACATCAATCAGGTCTTGGCTATCACATACATGTACATGTGTAAGTTTATAGTCACATTTTTCTTTTCTTTTTTTCGGAAACGAGACAAGAGTTTCTCTGTTATGTGATGTTTCATGTTCTTCCTGCACATGCATATGCTACATGTACAGGTCTACAATATATTCGGTGTACTGTTGTATGAAATTTCACTTGTCCATAGGAGGCACTACATAGGCTCAAAACTAGTTGAAAAGTATGATAAATGAGTTTGTCACATGAAAATGTACCCAACTGTCCATATTTCCTTATATTATTTAGTGCATGTTAAAACAATATCAAATAACATAAATTTCCTTCATAATGAGAACCAGAAGCACAAAGTTCAGTCAAAGGGGAAAACATCATTTAAAGGGGAAATCCACCCTGATTACAAGTTAGTTTTAAAAGAAGCAGAACAATTAAAGAAACAGATCAGTGAAGGTCTGAGCAAAATACAATAATAAATAAGAAAAGTTCTGAATTTTTGAAGTTGTAATCATTCAAACACAAATTAGCAACTCCATCAGTCTCTGTGGCGTATTTTGGGGGCAGCTGCTCTCTCATTTGCCCTGTACCCAAACAATCATCAATATCCATTTTCTTTAAAAGAAAATATTCCGTCATATGCATCTTCGATATAATCATTGCTCATGTTTTTACACAAAACCTGTATGAAACAAATCTATAACATCAAAATACTAAGAAAATGAAAATTTACAAGATTTTCTATACTGAGCAAATGGGAGGGGAGCTCGCAAAATATGTCATGGAGTTGCCAATTTGTGTTTGATTCATTACAACTTCAAAAATCCATAACTTTCTTATCTTTATCGGATTTCGCTCAAACTTTCACTAATCCGTTTTTGTTTTTCTTCTTTTATTCAAAATCAACTTACCCTTTAATAATAACAGGCACAACATTTTTAGGACTTTCAACTTGATAAGCATAAAATTCAGGTCATCATAAATTCATACACGTACACCATGGCAGGATAAACAAAGTTCTAATATTGTATATTAGAATCACATGATGCTGAGAGAATTTGGGATCTAGCCTGGTAGTGTCTGATTGATAGTTACAATACACAAGGTACTTAAAATGAATATGCTCATGTGACATCTAGGTAAGGGTATTTTACCATACAAATGTACATGTATTTCTGACCAAGATCCATTTCGTTATGAATGGCAAGATAGGTAAGAAATGAAAAAATGCTCAGTGAAATATTTCTACATATAGAAAAGAAAGGGGGAAGTTGAAAATAATTAGCCTTTCTTTCTCTCTCTCTCTCTCTCTCTCTCTCTCCCTCTGAGTCCTTTTTTGGTCTGTTCCCTCTACCCCCCCCCCCCCTTTTTTTCTTCTTTTTGCCTCGGTGAGTTCTTGACCCATGTAGGGAAAATGAAGGGGGGGGGCAAAAATGAGACTTCATTTTGACTACATTAATTATTAAAGTAATATTGATTTTGTTTGAAACTTTCTAATTTTCAAGCATCTCAAAACACTATAATTCGAAAAAGCTTTATGACACTTTCATAATATTCATTTGAACACATTCAATACCTTTGGTCTCCGTGACCAGCTCCCAAGTACAATTTTTACTGCATACAGTGTACTGTATTTCAAGGATCACGGGAGCGTTTCATCAAGCGTTTTGTCAGTGATTTTTCCCCGACAACTGTTATAAGCTACTGAAATCCTTGCATCTGATTGGCTGAGAGCAAATTTGACAGTAAAAATCACTGACAAAACGCTTGATGAAACGCTCCCCAGGTGGCATCTTCTTTTTTTTTCTTTTTTTTTTAATTCTCTAATATCTACATCCCCTTGCACAGTCATTCTGATAAAAATAGGCATTTCCCTGTAAATATCAGTAGACCTTTGTTTTTCCCGGTATACATTGTAGGTTACACTTACTTTGCTGTCTACAGACGTACATGTACGAAATGTAGGAGATATGTGTCAGCTATAAAATGTTGTATAGAGCTTTTAATCCGATGACTACTGAATTCACCGATTCCCATGGGCTTAGTATAGGGACCATCCGGTTGCCATAGACAATGGGTTAATGTGAGAATGAGTTTAGTGTTTAAAGTGCACTGCATACATATTTACACATCCATGGATGTAAAAATGCATGTGACCAGAAAGATTTCGCAATAAAAACATTTTTCCTGGTCATAAATTACAATCAGCTCCATCAGCAACAACATCTCGAGCGGAATGGACACACAAAACAAGTGTTACATGTGCATGTACATGTAAGTATAAAGGTCAAAATATTAGACCATTTACATTCAGAGACATCTGTGTTTATATGAGACTGAAATGTAAACATATGGATTGTGACTCACAAATTGTACCATTCACAGACTGTATACAAAGATATTAAGCTAATAACCCGACTTCGTACTGTATTTGGATCTTAATTACTTTCTAGACAACGGTTGTCTGAGGTTTGCTCAACCCAGCAACACCTTTAAAAATGAAATGTGTATTCTGACATAAACAGTACAGAAAACACATGATATAATGTCAGTGGAATAGAATTCATCACTGGCCACTTGGGGAATAAGTGTCCAGTTTCATTTGAATGCAATTGCAAACTGGTCTATTGCAAATACCTATGCTTTATAATGTAACTCAACAACATTAAAGGGCAATCCAACCTTGGTAATAAGTTGATCTGTGTGAAAGCAGAAAAATAAGAAAAACAGGATGGTGAAATTTTGAAAGAAATCGGACAAGGAATAAGAAAGTTATGGATGTTTGAAAAATGAGATCACTACATCTATGCGAATCTCAAATTGGCAATTTGGTGAGTCGATTGTGACATACTTGTGGACAACTCTCTCATTTGTCGTACACAAATTTATCATTAATTTGCGGTTTTCTCCGAAGCACCTTTACCCTCGGGGCAGTACTCAAAATATATTGGAGATAGCATATTGTTATAGGTCCTCATGAAAGAAAAAGATCCTACTAATTAAAACATTTTGAAAAAAGTGACATTTTAGTCATTTTATGTGTTGGAGCGAATGGAGTTGTCCACAGCTACATCACAGCGACATTACCTATTCCGCCAATTTGAAATTCTCATATGTATAGTGATTACAACTTTCAAAAATTCATAACTTTCTTATTGCTTGTCCGATTTCGTTTAAACTTTCACCAAACTGCTTCTCTGATTTTTCCTCTTTCTTTCAAAGCAACTTGCTATTAAGGTTGGATTTCCCTTTAAGAATGACTACAAAATACATCTGTCAATTATGAATGGAAAAATAATTTGAACTAAAATTATGTACAGATGAGTTTCAGAATAGCAGGTCTTGAACTATCTTATAGAAATGGTGCATTATAAAGCCAGTTTAATGATCTTCATATTTTCCTTCATCATATAGGGTAGGGTACATGTACATTTTACAACCATGTAAAAAAAAAATCATATGTGATGCTACATGGTGCTTCTTTAACCCACAGTAGTCTGATATTTTTGTAAGGTCTTTAAACTAGGAAATCTTTCCTCCTCAAATTGACACCAGTTATCATTAATTTCCACTCCTACATGTACATGTACATGTAGTTAACAAAAATGATCAATAACTGTGTCAGGACCAAAGTCAACAACACTATGTACAAAGTGAATAGTATTTTAGTCTTGTGGTAACGAGAGGGTTAAACTAAATGAACCAACATGACTGGAAATCACTAAATGAAACAAAATATTGGCAATTTATAGATGAAACGAGTGATTATGAATTTCACATCGCGTTATCAATTTAGAAACTTTGATTATTACACTTCAACCATTCTTATTCCAGAATGACACAGGATACTGCATTAAAATGGACTCAAAATTTTCTGTAATTTCTTTTGGTCTTTCATCTCATGTACAGTTTGTACATACATGTATAAATTAATGTGATATTCTACATGTAGGTACTGCTTTGGTTTAAGGGGGGAAAAAAATACAATTATGTTTTTTAATTACTTTTGCAATAGTAAAAGTTGTTAGTTTTTTTGATGTTTTTTTTTTTTTGGGGGGGGGGTGGATTTTGAGAAAAAAAATATTCCAAAATTTCTTCTTGGGGTGACTTTGTATTCTTTGGTTTTTCAAGAGCTAAAACTGCTCCCTAGTTCAGCTTCCTTTTTTTTTTCTTAAAGCCCTTTCCTATTCGTCATGATTCAAGCAAAATTTCACAAACTAGTTTTGGCTGTCTACCATTGGTTGATGCATGTGGACTTGCTTTATAATGATTGCAATGATACTGTCTTTTTGGAGCCAGAAAGGGACTAACTCTGTTATTGTCTATGGGTTAACGCCCTTCTGGCTCTACACGGACGATATATGAAGTTAAGTGCCTTACCAGAGGAATAAATGTGAAGATGTTGTATTTCTGATTGCAGATCTTGTTGGGTGGATATTTCTCTTGCTGGGGGCCTGCCTTGCCTAGCCATACCGTCCGCGGGTACAGCTCCTTCTCCGGTTTACATCTCAGTTTGAACGAGGCACAGCATCTATAGTGGACATCATAGGATATCAAATTCGTGAATGGATCTTATATGAACTGAAGAAAAAGAAACACGCAAAAATACAATATCTCAAGTTCTAAACAAATAATCATCTGTTTAATTACACAAGATTTTCCCTGCAGCTTTGAAATGCAATTTTCATGTACAAGATCATCTGGTGTTGTACTTGGTACATGTATGCAAATGTAAATATTGGTAATGTTTTTTTAAATAAATGTACATGTATATTAAATGTAGGAAGGTCTGTACATACTAAATAATGTAAATAAAGTGCGCTGCTTCTCCACTGTTCACTCCTTGATACTGTGGTACCACCACTTCAGGCTGGGTCATACACAATGGAGGTGGATTTTTTCTCTTTTTTTATGACGGTAATTTGTGATCAACAAACAGACAATTAACAAACATCTAGGCATACTTCAACTGTGTAGTGAAATATTCTTTTCCTAAAACAACCCCAGTGCAATAAAATCATAAGATGTTCCCAGTTCATATTTTTATGAGCTCAGAGCGACTACGATCGTTGATGACATAAATGGTACCCTGGGGTACCAAATGAAAATCTGCCATTTTGTTGAATTATTTATTTATTTTTCAGGGCTGTACCCTGGGTTACCAAAAAGTGTGAAATTATTTTTGGTATGCTTCATTAACGTCCAAATGCTCTTCTTGTGTTCCATGTTCTTGCAAAAAGATCTCATAATGCATGCTATATTTAAAATAATACACGTAAACCTGATCACGATGGTTACCTTCGTTCCTTACCGTGCACATAGACTACATACAATAAACCTGTATGGTATCATCACAGGCTGTAACTATAAGTTTTAAAGTGTACTTAGCAACGTAAATGCGTACGTAGCAGCTAACGAGCTTTGAAGCTAGCAGCGCACACGAGTGTAAACTGGAAATCCTGTAAAAGGATTAAGTGATTTTGTTTATCACATTAAAATTTCATAAGTATTTTCTTAGTTTTTTATTTAAATCAGTAATACTGCAATACTGGATGAAATTGCTTTTGATACCCTTAAAGACTTAGCCAAGATTTCTCCAACTTATCAATAAACATCATTAAAACTGCATTTAAAATAGATATTAAAAAGATCATTTATACAACATTGTTTGAATAATTGGAACACTTGAAACTCTTGAATGAACATACATGTGTATCTTCAAGTTTTTAAATAGTGCTCACATAAAAGAGAAAGTTTTTGATGCATGTTGCTTTCATTAGGTGAATGAGTACAATTTTACCACCCAAAAAAAGCAATTTTTAAAAAAGTACAACTTTGCAAAAATGCTGCATTTCACTGAACAGGGAACCATGATTGACTGATTACATACCTTGTACAGGCATTGTTGATGCTGCATAGACAACGTGTGATGGGGTCTTGCCTACGGGTGCCTCGTCGAGTCAACGACTCGTTCTCGTTATCGAAGCCGTCCTCCCCCATGACCAGAGGCAGGTCCTCTACGGAATCCTCTTCTGATCCAACACTAAGCAACAACAACAACAATGAAAATAACAATTTCATTTTACAGTACAGTCCACGTAATCAATTTAATAATTCCGGTTCAGAGCTGTGTACGTGATTTTTAGTTTCTAAATTTAAAGTTTCCTCAGGCACACTGTGGCTATTGTACAGTGTAGCTAACAACAGAGGAACCATTTGGAATTTTGCACAAAATATTCAAGACGATGGTTCTTGGTGATGAGCGATCCTGACAAACTGACCCAGGCATCCTTGCCGATGATGGCACTGAAATACATATATATGTAGATAATAGTACATTTTCAAGGCATAGCCCCCGCCAGTGGTGGAAATGTGTTACGCAATGCAATTCATCGGGGGGGGGGGGGGGGGGGGGGACCTACGTATTGTTACGTCCCCCCTGATGAAAAGAATTTGCTGCATATTTCTGCCCATGGCGGCCGCCATAACAATTTTACTTGCTACACAGAAAGTTGGATTACCAGTTACATAAAATGCACTAGAGGGTCAATATGAATCTTTAATATTGACAAATACTGAAGAATACTTACTTGTAAGCGGCATGTATGTGCGTATCAAATACATACACTTGCCTTGGTAGTCTACGGGGGATTGACCCATACATGTATCCAGAATTATGTACAACCAAACTAATTAGAAAGAGGGAGTTTAGCCTCTGATGTCAAATGCTACATGTACACAGCTACATGAACATGTAGATTTGTGGAGAATAGAGGGCAGTTACACATTGGGAATTGTATACAAATTCTACAAGGTATCAGTGATCATTCAAAACAGTACAATGCCCATTGTTCATGACATCTGCCATTCCACAGCATCTCATTCAGGCAACATCATCATGACGCTGAGCAGCAAAAGCATTTTTAGAATGCCAGGTGTGATACACAATGAGTGTTGCTATTGCTATGCAGGGCTTGACACAGGCACCTGGGACACATGGGCACCCAAAATCTGAGACCTGGGGCCTGTTGCACAAAACTTGCATTTGAACGCAACTCAGGAAAATCAAACACAACTCAGGAAAATCAAACGCAACTTTATTTTCAGGCAATCAGAAGTGCGCATTAAGGACTTGTTTGATTTTTAGGAATTGTGATTAAATCCAATGTTGTGTAACGGGTCCCAGACGCCGCAAATCTCAACATTTTCACAAAGGGCTCACGCATACAGACCTCAATAAATTCATTCCCGACCCCCAACAAAAAAACAGTTAGTGTGGAGTCAGGCTGTACTATTTTCTGAATCAATAGACCTGTTTACTTATTTCATGCATACTTCTTGAACAAGAGTTTCTCTTGATGACTCAAAAAGCTTGCCAGAGGCTTGCCCGACATAGCAACAACCAATGTATGCAAAATGGATTCCATCCATATATATGCCATTGTGCTTAGCAGGTGCAATAATTAGTTGGTAACTAAGGATTCTGGAGAGAAACGTGCATAAATTGAAATACATTAGTAAACAGATCTATTACTGATACTCTGCGTAAAAAAACGAACATTTGACACTTTTGATCATTAATAACTGATAAATGTATGTATGTTAAAATTTGTCTCAGACTGTGTTTTCAGGATGAAAAAATTGAAGGATGTCAAATTTATTTGAAGTTTTGTGAAATTCCTTCATTAATACCAGAGTTCCATGCAAGTCATTGTGTTGCAAGTCCATGTCAAGTCTCAAGTCATTTGTGGCAAGTTCAAGTCAAGTCACAAGTCTTTTGGCCATAGGGCAAGTCAAGTCAAGTCACAAGTCATTTCAACTCCTATTAAGTCAAGTCACAAGTCATCACAGGTCAAGTCAAGTCAAGTCACAATTTAAGTTATCATTACCACACACTGTCTGGTTAGCATACATGTATGGAGCTGAACTACATGAATCTACTGGTGGTCACTGGTCATATTCATGTTTGAATAACTTGAATCTTGTTAGTTTTCACTTTTCAGTAATCATTCATTAGTAGTATGAACAAAATTTCGCCACGTTACAAGTTGTCACAGCCTAAAAAGTACATGTATGTAAATTCAAACTGTATCAAAAATCGTTTTATTCCATTCATTTCCCGGGGAGATGCATTGGGGGGGGGGGGGGGCATCTTTTGTCAACCAGACAAAAGATGCCCACCTAATGCATTGTCCGGCCCGACGTTACGACACATCTGGATAGAAGTTATAACTTTTGAGTTAATATTAATGAACAAATGTGTCAAATGGGTTTTTTTTTACACCGAGTACTTACACCTGTACATGTACAAGTTTAAAGTTTCTAGACTTGATTTTCAAGAAGTCAGATGTCAGATGTTATAAGCTGCAAAGGTATACCAAAGAGAATGGAGGGATTTGTCTGATGAATCAATAAACACAAAATGTACATGAGCAGTTACAGTATAATCAAGTATTCACTAATTCTGAAATTCAAATTCCCAATCCTAGACATCAAGAACTCCTTGAGATAGCCTAGAAACTCCATTTATAGTTATACCCCCTGCTGTTACTGTGCAACATGTAGACCCTATAGTCGGCTTTTTACAATGTACCTTTTGTTCTGTTAAATTAGACAAAAATCACTCACATGCGAGGATATTTATAGATAACCTTGCACGTCATGCGTCTGTACTGCAGACTGCCTACCACACACAAGTGTGCATTCTCCATCTCACGTAAGAGTTTCAAAGGAACAAGATGGCCAGGCAAAAACAGCCTGAAAATTTCACTTGATCAAGGTGAAAGAGATCCAAATGAAAGAATTGTCATAACATAAAAAGAAAAGTATTTTCCCAGAATTTTGCTGATTATTCTGTAGTGCTCAGTGTATAGGGTCAATTTAGAATGGAAAAGACTGAAGGCCCGGGATTGGGAGGAAGGCCAATGCAATGGCAATGGCAAGGGGCCAGGCCCAGTCCAGGCATGCCAGGCCAGCTATACGAGCTCCTTGGCTTATCAATCTGGTACTGGGCCTACGGAGCTATACATTGGATCCCGTAGGGCCTGTGACGGATTATATCAACACAAAAAACACACACATTAGAATCACACATTCTCATGCACGCTGAACCTTGGAAACCACCCTCGGTGTTTGCTGTGGTGGTTCTGGTCAAAATTGACTAACATGATTAATTTTTGGCTAATATGAACACTTATGTACATAAATTTGGCAGCGGGGATAGGATTCAGCTTACCTTTCGCACGTTGCTGTGAGAATTGTCATTATCATGACAAAAGATGACCTCTAATTCTCTTGATGCAGCTGAGTCGGCGAGAGGTCACCAGACTCACCACTAGTCTAGGTTCTAGACGTTTTTAATTATTTTGTCCGTAACACCATGAAGCTATATGAGCTATACAAACCCGTGTGTACGTGTGTGCGCACCATAGTTATGTGCGCACTGCGCACCCAGGGTAGAATGGTGCACGATTCACTCTCCCCACAACTTCGGGTATGTGTAGCTCATATAGCTTCATGGTGTTACGGTTGGTCTTTTTTTTTTTACACGCCTGTACGCAAGTCATGTAATGTAACATGTCATGCCACCCCATATGGGGATATGTGTAGGGTGTATGTGCATATATGTACGTGTATATATTATTTTGTATGTAGCACGTGGGGGCTGCTTTTGACAAGTGGACTCGGGACAATTTTCAATAGCGCAGTGTGTCACCTTCGGTAATGTGCAAACATTACAATCACGTATTGCTTGGTCCGAGCCTGGTCCTTGTGGGCACTGCAGTGGGCCTTTGAAGTTGCACTTGAGTCCGTTTTTTTCAGGGGGTGGTTTTTATCGTGTTATGTATGCGTGCAGGCATGTGTATATTCAACACAAAATACAATAAAATAAAATGAAAAAGGAATGTGAGAAAGAGAGGTGAACAATAATAATGATGGTAATACAAATGAGTACAGATGTTGGCCGATATGTTATGTAACCCTTTGCATTAATATTTCTATGAATATGTAAGCCTTATATCTTGTTAGCCTTTAAAAAAAAAAAAATGTATTCATGCACTTGTATATATTATAGGTGAATTACGTAATTGTACAATTATGTGTATATATGGTACGCTGCACGATATCGATTATCACTCACTGTCAGTAGTATGGTCCTCTTTCTTTTGCCTTACCATAGCAATACCTAAAATTTTGTGTATATAATATAGATTAAATATTAGATGATCTTTGAAGGTTAGCATGGTGGAGCTTATAACGTGGAGAAGGTTTGCGGTTCACCATGTGTGTTGGTAGGAGGAAAGGGAAAAGGAAATTAGAAATGGATAGACGAGAAAGGATGACAAGAGAGAAAAGAAGAAATAATCTTTCGTGACAATGGGTGAAGTCCTGAAAAGGACTGTAGACCAGATGAGATGAGATGAGAAGACTTGGTTGATGATCGATGGATGAGCAGCGATGGATTGAGTAGCGAAGGTTTGAGTACGGTAGATGAGGCTTGAGTAGGAGGTTACTCGACGTTTCGGACAGGTTGACTGTCCGTCATCAGGAGTGAAGTGTGCTAGACGAGCGGCGGGGTTTTATGGAGTGTGTGCGGACGTCGGAGGAATCGGCGGCCGGAGGTGCGGGCGGGTTGCTGTCGGTGGTGGCGCTATTGTGTCCGAGAGTTGAGTGGACGTGAGTGCGGACGTCGGATGGATTGGTAGCGGGGGGCTGGCGGCGTGAAGTCCTTTGTGTGTTTGCTGGTCGAGGGCGGAGATTGTACCGGGTTTGTGTAGGTGGGACGGCGAGCTGTGGTGTCGGGGGTGCGTCGGCCTGAGGATTGGGTGGGATGGCGTTGGTAGTCGGCGGGTCGGCGTGCTGGATGGTCGGCTGGTCGGCGGGTTGAGTGGGCTGTGAGTCGGTGGGTTTGGTGGGCGGCGATTCAGTGGATTGAGTTGTCAGTGGTGCTGGTTGTGTGGATTGGGTTTGCCCGTACCTCGGCAAGACATCCCACCAACTACACCGCATACTTACTCAGGCCAACTTCAAAGTCCGACACCGATCCTCCAAGAAACTTCACTCCATCTTGCACTCACACAAGGACAAGACCCCTACCAACAAACAACCCGGTGTATACAAGATTCCCTGCGACTGCGGCAAAGTCTACATCGGAGAGACAGGACGAGATTTCAACACAAGACTTAAGGAACACAAGGCCTGCCACCGACTTAGCGACTGGGACAAATCTGCAATAGTCAAACACGCACAACAAGAAGATCACCACATCGACTGGGCACACAGCACTCTAATCACCAACATCAAGCACTGGCACACCAGACGAGTGAGGGAGGCCATCGAGATTCAACGCCACGACACAGTACCACAGAGGACTTCATCTCAACCACATCTGGCACCCAATCCTTCATAGGGGCACCAACCAACACCAAACCCAATCCACACAACCAGCACCACTGACAACTCAATCCACTGAATCGCCGCCCACCAAACCCACCGACTCACAGCCCACTCAACCCGCCGACCAGCCGACCATCCAGCACGCCGACCCGCCGACTACCAACGCCATCCCACCCAATCCTCAGGCCGACGCACCCCCGACACCACAGCTCGCCGTCCCACCTACACAAACCCGGTACAATCTCCGCCCTCGACCAGCAAACACACAAAGGACTTCACGCCGCCAGCCCCCCGCTACCAATCCATCCGACGTCCGCACTCACGTCCACTCAACTCTCGGACATAATAGCGCCACCACCGACAGCAACCCGCCCGCACCTCCGCCGCCGATTCCTCCGACGTCCGCACACACTCCATAAAACCCCGCCGCTCGTCTAGCACACTTCACTCCTGATGACGGACAGTCAACCTGTCCGAAACGTCGAGTAACCTCCTACTCAAGCCTCATCTACTCAAACCTTCGCTACTCAATCCATCGCTGCTCATCCATCGATCATCAACCAAGTCTTCTCATCTCATCTCATCTGGTCTACAGTCCTTTTCAGGACTTCACCCATTGTCACGAAAGATTATTTCTTCTTTTCTCTCTTGTCATCCTTTCTCGTCTATCCATTTCTAATTTCCTTTTCCCTTTCCTCCTACCAACACACATGGTGAACCGTAAACCTTCTCCACGTTAAATTAAATATTGTACACTCTCATTTTCTTTTTTTCTGTTCTAACCACCTTTCTACCTTTTCTCTTCTAAAGCTCCACCCTGCAAGGGCTTGTCTTCCCCACGTAGGTAGGATTAAAGGCGTCTTGTCCCCTGGAAAGATCAAGACTTCACCGACGTTGATGTTCAACGGGACAGACGTATCCCCGCACTGCGGTACGGGTGCGGACTGGAGCTCTACCTTTCTTTTGCTTTCCCATTTTCCTTTTCCTTTTCTCTTTCTTTCCCTTAAGAATTAGAGAAAGACCTCTTGAACTTGTAAATCCAAGTATAATAGATCTCCTAGCGTATAAATTTTTTTTTAAATTTATTTTTATACCATCGGATAGAATAACAGAATTTAATATGGCAAAAATAGTCAAATCTGACTGGTTGCCAGACAAAAAACAATCACCCCCCCTCCCCGACCTCTCGCCAACTCAGCTGCATTGAGAGAATTAGAGGTCATCTTTTGTCATGATAATGACAATTCTCACAGCAACACAGCCAAAAATTAATCATGTTATTAGTCAATTTTGACCAGAACCACCACAGCAAACACCGAGGGTGGTTTCCAAGGTTCAAGGTGCATGAGAATGTGTGATTCTAATGTGTGTGTTTTTTGTGTTGATATAATCCGTCACAGGTAGCCAGGATTGGCTTCGTGAATGTAAAAAAAAAAAAAAATGGCTATACGCCTTCTACATCACGAAGCCAGGCGTTCTTACCCACTCACAGCTACATTCCTATACTTCGTGTGTATAATGTAGGCAGTCATACACCTCAACTTTTTAAAACACCACTGCACAAAAGTCACAAACATTCACTCAAAATCGGCATTTAATTTACAAAAACCGACAACAAAATATCCAAGAAATACAATAAATTCAACTCACCGATGTTGGAAAAGATATTTCCAAAAATCAAATTCGTAATTTACTGTTGATTCTCGCGAAACGAGCTATCGGAGTCAATGTGTACATTTCCTGGTCGCCGCGGGCGCTGACATCTCCCCAAAAGCGTTTTGTCCTTAAAAATTCGGTCCCTGTGGCATACACGGAAAAGTCCCGATTTTCTGTGTGCGCGATCGTAAAGATCGATGTGCGCTTGCGATCCCGAGTTTCTTCGTGGACAAAAATTTTATTGGCCGATTTTAGTCTAAGACATCGGCAGTATGTAAACAACACGCGATCGCGAAACAAATCGGCGGGGATTTCTCCGGTTTTGGACAAGATTTTGACTTTGGATTTTGCTGAAAATATCAAAAGTTCTTCCTAACGGCCATTTGAGGTAGAAGTGAGATTTTTAAGGCCTGAATTTGAAAGCAAGTATTTAAAATATTTATCTTATTTTCCCCCCATACCTTTACTACACGCGACAGAAAATACGAACTATTTTTGCATATTGTATTCGTAGTGGTCAATATGACCACTATTCGTGGTGTGTTCTTACCCAGCAATCTAACTGCGCACGGGTTAGCAGGACTGGAAAATGCCCTGAAATATCACTTTTCTGATAACTCCCGCGACCGACAGCTCCTTCACCACAGCGTATCCTCCTAGGAAAACGTTTAGAATTAGAATGTCAATGTCTTTTTGATCGTACGTATTTTTACCAAAAAATCCAAAAAAGATCGTAAGAAATTTCCGAAAACTCGCAAGTGTTTGTGTGTATCCATGCCTCCTCTTGTCATGCAGATAAGGCACTTTCAACGTTGACACTAATTACAAGCGGAGACTCCTAACTAAGTTAGACACTGAGTAGACAGAGCAGAGCCTAGTCCTGGGCCAGACACAGCAGGAGCGCAATCAGCGGGAACGAGGGATTCATTTTCCCCGGAACCCTCCCCTGGTTGCACTGCGAGGCACACGTCTACAATCCTGCGGCTACAGAACGTAGCAGACTGCGCGCTACGCACCCTGTTTTTTATAAATTCTCCTTCTAAAAACAATAATATTACTTTAATATTATCATATGACAATCTCTAATATTCATAATTGCCAATTTGTGCGAATAAAGCAAGTAATTACCTTTCTAGCTCGTGATATCTGGCGTAACTCTGTTGGTGTTTCCTCCTTGGATTGATAATTCGTGTAGAATGATAATCCGCCATAGTCACCTTCCGGTTTACTAGAGTGATGCATGATGGGATATATAGATTGATGACTGGCCAGCTGTCACCCTACCCCCCCCCCCCCCCCCCCCCCCCCCCCCAGCATCTGCTCCATATTTAGCAATGGCATGGGATAGTGTATACATTTTGTCATTGATGAAAACCGAAACATTTATTTCGTATTATTTTGTTGTATTCCTATTTGCTAAAAGTGGGAACTGAAGTTTGAACTAATTAACACTGGTCCAGTTTACATAGATTGAGATCAACAAAACAGAACATACCGGTCATAGAGTTACATAAAAGTAATTCAAAGCAAAACATCTGAAACCAGGGGTGGATCCAGGATTTTGTATAGGGGGAGGGCACACACAAAGTTGGTTTGTCAACATTTGGAAAAGTCGCTCAGTGGGGTGGGGGAAGCAAAAAAAGGGGGCACAATGCATATTTTTCTTCAAAAGGGTGAGGGGTACGGGCCGGATGTGCCCCCCTCCCCAATCTGCCATTGTCTCAAACTACTGGACAAAAATCAAGACAAAACTAAAAGCAACGACAAGAAGTGTGCATCATATATTTTACTTATTGGTATTTAATTATGTGCCCATATCTATAGAAAAACACCATTGTTATAATTATTATTGTTATTGTATTTTTGTTAAGCACGATAAAATCTGAAATCTGAATCTGAACCCCTACCCCCCCCCCCCCCCAACCGAATAGATCCACGGGAAGATACAATAATGCATGTACACAGATTATGACCGTCTTTCCATTTTCTGACTGCATTCTGTTGTTCTGACTTTGAGGGAATTGTTAGAATAAAATTATTTTAAAAAAACCGAAAGGCCTATACACAAATGAAGTGCATCCCCAGTCCCCACCCCTTAAAAAAAAAAAAACACGCTTAAGGCTGGTCCAGAAGGGAGTCTTGGGAATCTGAGGATCCCAGTCTCCTTTGATTTCTTCTTTTTGTTTGTGTGTGTGTGTGTGTGTCTGTTTTATTTCTTCCTTTCTTTCTATTTTCTTTATTTTTCATTGCTTCCTTGCATGTCGGAGAATTTGTTGGTATAAATCAACACCCGATAAAAATCCGATGACAGAGCCAGCAGAAAATAATTGATTTCCCCTTTAAGTGAAATTTAGCCAGGATACTCTTTGCTAATTGGTCAGAATTAAGTTTGGTGTCGTGACATCATATCTCCCTCTTCTTATAGTTGTTTATGACTATATCGCAATGAGACCCTCACGCCTGTAAAGGCATATAGGCCTAGCGGGGGAACCGAGGGTTGGGGGCATATACACATTATTCTCCCTCCCTCGCCCCTCCCCCCCCCCCCCCTTTCTCTCTATAACTCTCTCTCTTTCTCTCTCTCTCTCTCTCTCTTGCACCTTCCCTTTCCCCCTCCCCTAAAAAGCATTTTATCTCATCACTCTAAACTGTCTGTCTGCCTGCCTCTCTCTCTCTCCCTCCCCCCTCTCTCTCTCTCTCACACACACACACACACACACACACTCTCTCTCTCTCTCTCTCTCTATCTCTCTCTCACACATACACACATACACACACACTCTCTCATTCTCTCTCTCTCTCTCTCTCCCTATCCCTCTTATAGTACATGTATATTATTCCTACTAATTAATGCAGGATAATTATGCTCAGTAAAATCATATGAAATAAACCATTCGAAATATGATTATTCAGATAGAACCAATGATAGAAAATACATTTACCATCATATTTAACACATTAAAACAAAATGTATCTACAAATTAGAACATTAACTGTCGACCTGTCATACAAGGGAATGTAGAGAAGTATAGAAAGTGGAATTTACTGGCGAAATAATTATTTCTCATCTGATTTTTTGTTATAGAAAAAAGGTGTGCTGGTACCTTTTTATGATATTACAACAAGGAGGCATTTATGATAACTCCTTGGATACACATACCACTGCTTAAATCAATTATTGCAAAGTAAAACCATGTATTCACAATAATAAGGCTTTCAGTAACCATTGGGCATGGTAGGCCTATAATAATAGCCTCGGTGGAATGTCTGTGTCGAATCAATCTCCGAACGATGAAAAGAGCATGCTGCTTGAAACGCGTCAAGACATATTAGTGAATATTCACTCACCATGAAAACCTACAGCATCTAAAATAAATGAATGTATTGTCATGATATTATATTTTATACTGACTACATTCATCGCAGTTCGACCTGGCCGCAGCCTGAAAATAATATTAAATGAATGAATAGAGTAAAATTAAACAAGCACTGAAAATTTCATCGAAATCCGATAAAAAATAACGAAGTTATTGAGTTTTTAAGTTTTGCATTATTTTGGGAAACAGATCTATGCATGTCATCATGAATATGTAATGAGTGAGCTGATGATGTCACGTCCCCACTTTCCTTTTTTAATTATATTACATGAAATCTTCATTATTTCATTTTTCATACATGTCTATAAAAAATATCTCCCTTGTAACAAAATAAGTTGCAGCAATGATAAACTTACACATTAAATAAGGAGTCAGTCCTTTTAGTTATAGGCTTGGAGTAGAAAATTTGAATAATTGCAATTTCATATAATAAAATACAAAAGAAAAAGTGGGGATATGACATCATCAGCTCACTCACTGCATATTCATGATGACGTGCATATCACTGTTTTACCAAAATAATGCAAAACTTAAAAATTCCATAATTTCATTATTTTTCATCCGATTTCGATGAAATTTTCATTGATTTGTTTGTTTAATTTTACTCTATTTATTCAATTCATATTAATTTCAGGCCGGAGTACCCCTTTAATTTATATCTTTCTGTCTATCATATCTATATATTTCAAACTACATGATCTGATGATGTTTAACATCTTGTTCACAAATCAAGTAGAAAAAGTAATTATAATACAAGTATGTACAAAATAAAGTATAGCTTTTCTTATTTGCTATATTTGAAATATATTGTGCAAGTCTATAACCCTTTTTCTCTCTTTTCACATGAAGCATATGTGAGTATGCAGGTGTGCAACATATGCTGAGGAACTTTTACAATTAATCCACTCATTTAAACATCAATCATAATAATAACGATACTAAAACTAAATATCATTCCCTCTGTATATTCAGCACGCTAATACCATCATGTAAACGGACCGTTGCGTTTCGTTATAATAAACGAAAACCTAGTTTTATGATTACATTCTAATTACTAAGTCAAATTCTCTCTTCTTAGCTCCATTTTCTATATTTCTACGGACGGAACGGTAATGCGCTTGCTATTTCAATATAACTGTGAATCACACTGTTTCGCGTTTCAAGTCCCGCGGCATCACTAATGTCCTTTGGCAAGACATTCATCTACATTTGCCAATCTCCACCCAGGTGTAGTATATTGGCACCTGCATGTACAGAAATTTATTCCATGAATGCTTTCAGCGCCTTCGGGCAGCCGGTGATAATAGTGTAGTTAAGTGATCTGATTATAATAATCCCTCTTCTACATATAATGAAGAGACGATTCGTCAGCTGCGCTATATAATTTTATTTGCCTGCGTTAACTGATGCTAGGTCAGACAAACCGCCGACAGCATTTTCGGCTGCCATGAAGTACTTTTATCTGAAAAGTATGCATAAGATTTTGATGTAAATAAACGATGGTATATAGCCTTAAACATTTCCGTAATTTCTATGGAGCGGATATTTAATACAATTTTTTTTTGAAATATGTTGAAAGCGTTCAGCCAGTCTGATTTACGGAACATCGAGTGTCAATGTCTATTATCTGGACACCTGTGCGGTATTCTGAAAACTATGTTATCCTTTATGTTAAGGAAAACTATGTTAATTGTCATAACAAACTGAAATTGCGCGCAATAAACACTAATCATTGGTGCTTGCACCGATGTCTCTGTAGGCCTATAACTTTACGCGAGCACAGCCATCTTTGCGCAATCATTAACCAATGACTTGTCCTGTTTTTGATTTGTTATGACAATTAACATCGTTTTACTAACATAAAAGTTAACATAGTTTTCAGAATATGGCCCCTGGGGTGGTATTCTGAGATTTATATTATCTTGATTTTAGTGAAATAATTGTAATTGTCATAACAAAATGTACACTGTATATGGCGCATCTGCGCAAAAGTGGCTGCGTATGCGGAATTCATCTGCGCAAACACCAATGAAATGTTGCAATTAAAAAAACTGTTATGACAAATAAAATCTTTTCACTAAAATCAAGATAAAATAATTCTAACCCGAACCCTTACCCTGCAATCTACCTAAAACCAATCGCATCCTCAATCCTATATCGTTAGCCCTATCTCCTTTTGGAAATAAAGTCTGTATCCGGAGTATGAGCATGTCGGCGCCGTTCTAAAATATATATAGGAGCAGTGGCGAATTTTGTCCCCTCCCTCCCCCTCCCCCCACTGAGCGACTTTTCGAGAAGCTGGCAAGACCAAAAAAAATGCGGGTCTACCTTTTCCAAAAGTTGACAAACCTGCATTTGTGTGCCCCCTTATACTAAATCCTGGATCCATCCCTGTATATTAGAACGCTTAACATTGAATTTCGAATATCATTTCTAAAAATATATTACATAATATACTACTGGCAGTAAAGTAAAACTCTATAAGCTCTCCAGCTGATACGGTAATGATGTCTTTAATACGTCTTCTCCTCTTGTCGAATGGCGAAGAAAAACTTTTGGAAGAAGAGATTGACTTTCACTGCAGGAAGAAAAACCAAAGGAAACAAAAAATAAAAAACAAAACTAGCATTGGTCGATTCTTGCAAGTTTAATCTTTGATTAGTATTTTGGTCAAAATGACCCCTCATATTGTTTAATTTGTTTATAATGATTTATGCTTTTTAGCAAATACTTTTGTTGGTATATAGATTAAATTCAATCAAACATTTGGTGGGACATTGTGTTGTTTTTGTTTTTTGTTTTTTTAATATATAACCAAAGTCTTGGTCGGACATAGAATTATCATAGGCTTTGGTAGCCATTCCTGCATGGCTGTCTAGTTCAACATTTTCATGAATTGAAACAATCGAAATAAGGGTTTTCTTTATCTCGGTTTTAAAATGGGATGCAGCTATACCGAACAAATACAATTTCAATAGGCGATGTGCTTACTTTTACCTGACACCTCGGGCATCGCTAGAGAGGGGGAATGACAACACCCCCCTCCTCCCTCTTCAAATTCAACATTTCTGCATTTTAGAGAACCTTGTCGGCGGATGGCAAAGTTCATTGCAGGTTGGAAAAAAATGGCTAGCTTGCCGACAAATTTGGTCCGACGCATCAGTTCAAAATGATCTGCTCAAGTAATTAAATTAGTTTGCAGCTTTAATATTTAGTATAACAGGGTGAGACTCACAGGTGGCATCAGTGATCCACTGTGGTTTGTTGGTCCACCAGACGCAGAAGTAGTAGACGGGTACTCCGGCTAGGGTAGCGATCACACCAAGGAAGGAGTACAGAGGTTCCGTGTAGAATGTCATCACCATGATGAACAGCGTGAAGAGGATGAAGATGATGGCTAGAGGTAGAGGAATCTAAGGGAAGGGGAATGGAAGACTGTTAATCATTTCGACATTTTGTTACTCCGGAGGGTTTTTTTTTAATGGGAACGTTCATTATATTCCAGTGAAATGTTTATTTATTTAAATGCTGTAACTTGAACTTCCCAGGCTTGTTTCCAAACGTTTTGTTCATCTGAAGTTTCGTTTATCTGATTCCGAAATATTTGTTTCACATGGAGGTTCGCTTATCTTGCAGAAGTGTCGTCAAGAACGATCCATTGGGATAAACATATTTGCAGTGGACGCTTCCTCTCATCACATTAAAATAATTGTTCCGATTAAGGATATTTTTCAATTATTTCATTGATAACATTTTATGGACATGCTTATGAAGTTCTTTACAGACAAATATCATTATTTTAATGGCGTAGACCACAGTATAAAAACATAGTGAATATTCAGTACGGTACCACAACCAAAATGACACCAGAAGAAGCAAACTGCCAAACTGAACTGAAATTACTGAATGCCTGCATGGTTACATGGTTTTCCGAAGGTTCATAATTCCGAAGGTCCGTTTTTCCAAAGGTTCGTATTACTGAAGGTTCGTTGCTCCGACGGTTTGTAATTCAGAAAATGAAATCGGGTTCGTGATTCCGAAAAGTTGTGAACTTTCGGAATTACGAACCGTCGCGTCGGAATTATGAACCCTTTTTCATATTCGGAATTACGAACCCTATTTCATTTTCGGGCTTACTAACCTTCGAATAACGAATCTTAGGAGTAATGCATCAAATGTTCGGAATTATGAACCCCCTGCTATGGGAAATTTGTGTTTCGGAATTACGAACCTTTGGAATTATGAACTTTCGGAAAAACGAACCTTCGGAAAATGGGTAACCCGCGAATGCCTTACCTTAAAAGGTCTTCTCATATCTTTGTACTTCCATCGATAGTAAGGTATGATAGCAATGGTGAGAGCCGAGAAGAACCAATCGATGAAGGTAAGATATTCTATCAGGATGAGAGCATCACCAACCAGAATGAAGAGCATACTGAATGGAAGCTGAACAATCAAATTAAGGTGAAACAGATTTAGGAACACACTAAGAAAAAAAGGTACAAGTTTGCACCCTTCAAATGCAACAAAAGTTGCACCTTTTTGGGTGCAACTTAAAGGGTGCAGAGTTGTACCCTTTAGAAAAGGTACAAATTTGCACCCTTCTGGATGCAAACGTTTCTGCACCCTTATGCCTAAAGGTGCAGAGCTGTACCTTTTAGGGTGCAAACTGGCATTAAAGGGTGCAAACAAGAACAAAAAAGGTGCATTTTGGCACCATTTTCATGTAGGGTGCAAGATTGCACCCAAAAAGGTGCTGCCAGTGGTGCATTTAGGGTGCAAACCTGAACCTTTTTGTCTTAGTGTGAAGAACTGGAGTGTCATCCCTAGATAATGATAATAATACTAAGAATATCAGATATTAAGCATGTTTAGACAGAGCATTAATAACAAAATGTGCTTCCAAAATCAACAATTACCAAAATATGGAAAATCAAAATACAGATAATTAAAATGTTATAAAATGGAACCACTTGAGGGAGAAATGAATTCATTTTAAGAGATTCTTATTCAGGGCGGGACGATATCTCTAATAAAAATTACAGAGAGGTCTGTTATTCCACACTTTTATGCAGCTATCGTAAAGAGTTTCCCTCATATTCTTCACTTCGAGAGAAGCAGGGCGGCGTCGGGGGGGGGGGTGGGGGGGGGGGTGAAGCACGGTTTCACGGGCGGACCCACATAAAGGGAAATAAATCTGCTTACCCCAAGAAACAGAAGCCTATGCAATTATTTGAAGTTATACTAACCAGTGATCGCGGTCTTTCCTATAGTTTTCGAGAAAAAATCCTAAACTTTGTTAGGAAATTAAAAAAAAAACACCTTATTATATCACCAAAAAAAAAGACAATTGGATTATTTGAACTATTGGGGAAACATAATTATCTGCAGATTTTGTTCTGGACTCTGCCCCGTCCCCATGCAATGCCACTACAGAAAGGTCTCGGATCAATTTCTTGAAAATAATATAATTACCGAAATCGCGATGGCAGGAATCGGCGTAAGGTGTTTGATATGAATCATAGATAGAAACTCAGGCAGGAGGCCCTCTCGTGCTGCTACAAAGAAAGTTCTAAAGTATCCAAAAAGAGGAAATAATGTATAGCATTTAAATCATGAATAATGAAAAGAAGCAAATATGAGGCTACTGACGAAATTAAGTCTATGTGATGTCATCAAACCCACTTTGAATATACTATTCTTTATCTATTTTTTTAAAGATTACCTTCAAAAGTCAAATGGATTGCTTTGAAAGCAAACTAAACAGGTTCGGATCTTTCTTAATGTACAATTTAACGAAACGAAATTTTATAAACAAAATGCATACAATTTCATAAGGCCTATGGTGAAGAGTAGTAAAATAAGGCTCTACGGTGAAGAGTAATAAAATAAATGGTTTCCATTTTCCTTATAATAATCAACCCTGGGAATACTGAATCACTGAACCTGCTGCAGATGTTCATCTGATTTGTGATGGAATATGATTAAAATCTGCTAACCTGACCAAGGTTTGAAAAAGCTTGCAGAACAGCCAGTGGACACTTACCAAAACAAGTGATTTCTTTTTTACTGATTGTGAACAAGGACTATTTCTCAACTCAAGCTGGTGTCTACGGGAAGGGCCTGTTATACCGAAATCGAATCATATTCAGCTTAAAGCGGAAGTAGATACTGCAGAAGATTTCGTTTTTAACATTTCATACCATAATTTATACCTTATTTCATACCGTACCTTGTCCTACCGAAGACTGCACCGTTAAGGTTTCCAGCCGCAGATAGAGCTACGAATAGCCATATTAACCATGACCAGTCACCTAAAGCTTTATCGCCAAAATCCTATTGGAGAAAAAATAATAAAATGATAAAATGGATAATGATAAGGATTTCATATTAAGATTAATGATACAGCTACTACAGCTGCTCATATCCCCTAATACTATCATTACTTTAATTCTGATATAACTTTGACAAAAGTGATACCAAAAACTATGACCCTCCCCCCCCCCCAAAAAAAAGAAAGAAAGCAAGAACAACAACGACGATGATAATCATGACAGGAATACGATCTTTCAAATTCATTATTATCATCCCCCTTCTCCCTCGCTCCCTCTCTCTCTCTCTCTCTCTCTCACTCACTCACTCTCTCTCTCTCTCTCTCTCTCTCTCTCTCTCTCTCTCTCTTTACTTACAGCCCCGACTGCTTCTGATGAGAGTACCTCCTGAGGGGTGAGCAAAGAGAAGTAGCCGATGTTGGCCAGGAGATAGATGACGATCACGGTCGACATCGAGATCACCACACTGCGTGGGATGGTTCTACGGAAAAAAATATAATGCAGACATTAATTCTCCTTTATAAATAGGCTCAATGCAAAACTGATAAGCCCCCTCCCCCCCCCCCAAAAAAAAAAAAAAAATGGTACTGGTCAACAAAGTATAAGTGACCTGAAATGTTTGAAATTCTTTTCATTCGTTTTTTAAAGTGGGAGGGGCAGATTTGATTTCACTTGAATAATTACCATTTTCGATTTTTTTTTTTCTGAGATTTTATCAAACGTGTCTATAAAAGAAATGTGGGGGCTGCAAACCCCCACCCAGCCCCTCCCCCACCCCGGTTCCGCGTCCCATGATTCCATCACTTTCAGGGTGGAATAAAACGGATGCTAAACGTGAATTATGAAGATGATATTGATGATGAACAGAAGGGGGAGGACGAGGAGTAGGAGTTTGGTGATGATAGTGGTGATGATGATGGTGACAATGACGACGATGGTGATGACGATGATAATTACTGTGGTGAGATGATGATGATGATGATGATGCCGATGATTAGGGTGATAATTACGACGATGGTGGTGATGACGATGATATTGATGATGATGATGAGATTGATAAAGATGATGAGATTGATAAAGATGATGAGATTGATAAAGATGATGATGATAACAGGAACCAAGTTCAACTTACTTTTCTGGTTGCTTCACTTCTTCTGTCATAGATGAAATGTAGTCCCTGAATAAAAAAATATATTCAGTCTTACAATTTATTGTGCCGATTATTATTATTTCATTTTGACTGAAAGGCAAATCATGAGACGATAAAAAAAATGAAATATTGTTTAAAAATATTCCGGTTAATGAGAAGTTGAGATATGTACAAAAATGTTTGTGGGAAGATTTTGTGGGAAGATAAGAAGATTAAAGATTAATTGCAAAACGTGAATTAAAAAAAAAACAGTTCAGTCTTACAATTTAATGTGTCGATTAATATTTTAATGTGATTAACAGACAAATGATGAAACGATAGCCGATAAAATGTTTGAGATCATGGCAGGATGAGGTTATAGTGGAGATGACAAGACATGTGAGGGAAGCCATAAAGATTAAAGAAATGGCACCGATATTGATAAAAGTTCAGACTTACAAATCTGATCGAGATCGAGATATCAAAATAATCAAATAATAATGAAATCTAAAAAGATTCTAAAAACTATTGAATAATTTTTCTCGCATATAAATGAAGACTGAATGAGGATATGCAACGTTTGTGAGTGAACAAAAATGAATCGTTTTGTATTAAATTTCATTATATAGTTTGAACTATAATTAAGTCTAATTGTCTTACCATCCTGCATACGCAAAGATGCCGGAATATATGGCGAGAGGAAACTTTTTGATACTGATCTCTGCCCCGTCAAAAGCATTTTGCAGGTTTGATACATTACCTGCAAAATAAGAATTGTGGCGAAAGAAAATTTTTAAAAGAGAATGAAGGCTTACCTCTGCAAGCTGCACTATCAAATTTAGTGCATATTCTACGGTGTTTTGTAACTCTGTGGCGTGGCTTGAGTCCATAACTTAGAAAGGGGCACAGGACTTTCCAAAAATAGGGGATGCGAGGGGAGCGTAAACTCATGGTAGGATTATCTTATGGTTTTGAATTTTAAAAAACGTATCATCCTCTTCGCACGTCTCCCTACTTCCAACTCTCTCTCTCTCTCTCTCCTCCTCCTCCTCCTCCTTCTCCTCCGACTCATCCCCCTTTCTCCTTCTTCTTCCCTCCCGTTCGTTTTCTATCTGTTATTATTTTTGTTAAAAACTGACATTCCTTATGTTTTCAAAAATTTCAAATGTTCAGGAATACATTTTTCAGGTTTGGATTTGGCACCTGTGCCTGTGCATACTCAGCCCCTATGAGGGAGCTTCTAAGCCCCGAAATGAGCTCAGATAAACTCCGTTAAGACCTTTTGAGAACTAAAATTCTCTCTTCTCGGAGCTGAGAGCACGTTTAGCTTTGTTGTTGTTGGTTTGGTTGTAAAGGCACGTATCATTAATTTTGAATAAGTAATGCTATGGTCACAACGGATCGTGCATGTTTTTTGCACATGCGTGTCCGCAACTGCGTGGAAAAAAAACGTGCAATTGCTTGGAAAAAAACGTGCAGACCCGTGCGTGCGACACAAGGATTTTCTGCGATAATCAGTCGCAGACCACACCCACGGAGGTGCACCACCGGTTGTGACCATGCAACCTTTTACGCCTCATAGCGTAACCCATTACTTTTATAAGGACATTAGTCCTTAAAAAAACATTAATAAGAATATGAATACGCATATTGTCACACTTAAAACAAAAAGTATTTTTGCAGGCAAAGCTCAAAGATTTACTCACATCAAAACTTCATCAATATTTCAAAACTTTTATGTCTGTTTATTCATAATTATTTGGGAACGAAAATCGTGCAATCGTGCAACCCTGTCGTGTTTTTTTTTTCAAGATTCAAGATTCAAGAACTTTATTGTCTGATTAAAAATACAGAAAATCGTCCTCCACTGGCAAGAAAGTTAACAAAACAAGCATTAAAAAGTTACATAAATAAATAAATAAATGATACATGAAATATATAAGAGAGAATCAAATAGTAACACACTATAGAAACCAAGATATATGAGACATGAATTTCAAAAAAACCTCATCGAGTACGGTAATGAATCTCGGTGGAAGACTTGACTTTCAATAATTTCGTCGTAATAGTATCGTACTGCCTATAAATGGGCGAAAACTGAATTGAACGATGCAAATTTCGCAAGAATAAATCACCCACCCTTCATGATGAAAATGAGACCTGTAATGATGAGGATGATGAGGCCAAAGATCTTCGCGGCAGTGAAGAAGACTTGAAGTCTAGCCGTCCACTTTACGCTTATGCAGTTCACGAAGAAGATTAAAACTGGGAAAAGAAATCATGAGGAACAAACGATAATTAACATTGCCTACTGAAACCGGGTGGTTGCTGTATTAAGAATTAATTTGCAACCGGTTAATATCAATTTGATTTGGAAATACAATACAAGCATAACCTAAAATTGTAAAATGAGAGCCAAACTGTCACGGTAGTTAGGCCTAACCACATTGGGTTGGGTAATCTTCCCTTGTCCCAATATCCCTCGCAGATTATTACATCAAACCTATTTTTAAAACTAGCAAACCTTGGTTCAGGGGGCTTGCTACGAATCATCGAGTGATCACGTTCACGTCACGTCGTCACGTTACACGACATAATTATTGTGAATACTAGCCCTAATCTCATGAAGGGTAGGTTTGTGAAATACCCCCCTCATTTTACCCGACACTTAAAAAAAAAAAAAAAAAAAAAAAAGTATTGCAAATCTACGAATCCTCACGTCTCGAACCCGACACTTCGTCAATGAGAGGGGGGGGGGGGGGTATTTCACAAACGTTACATCCTACCCTTCGTGAATTTAGGGCTTAGTATTCACGAAAGGTCGTGTGATGTGACGACGTGACGTGAACGTGATCACACGATGGTTCGTAGCAAGCCGGTAATGGGAACTCCCTAAATTAGGAAACGAAGCCGTATGGAACTCCGAAACTGTAGGATACAGTGGACAATCCGTCATCAAAAGGTGCTCTTTATATTAAACGGAGCTTACCCCTTGTTAAGTCACTTAATTTCTCATAAAGAATCATCATGACCATGGTGCCTTGCAGGGCCAGTGCACACTCTGCCAGTAAAGTGTTAAATCACCAATTAAAAGCCAGGGCCGGGAGTGACAGCGTTTTCAAAATTGCTGCTGGATTTGGTATGTTTAAAGTGCTTACCATTGTTGAAATATAACCCTGTTGAAATTCACTTCTGCAAATAAAGAAATGTCATTTCAGGTCTCAAGAAAGCAAAGAAGACAGAAAGGGTTAAACCTGAGGGAACTCACATAGAACACACATGGCAATGAGCACCACCCCGCTGTGCGGCACGTCGACTTCGTCGCACCCGAAGAAGGGCACAGTTAGGTAGTTGGCGACCGTCAGGGCCTGAACAGCATTGGCCGAAGGTCCGATGAGGAACAGCAAGGTCCACATGCGGAGAAAGGCGGGCACGGGTCCGAAGGCATCGAGCAGGAACGTGAATTCGCCACCGGACTTTGTGTAGGATGTGATGAGCTCGACGTAGCAGAGGGCGCCAACCATGCTGATGAGACCACAGAAGGTCCAGAGGATCATGGCCCATCCGACGGAACCGTTCACCCCTAGCAGGACACCCTGAGAAAAGTCACAGAGAACGGATGTATTTACTATGCAGCACTATTATACTTCGAGCACACCGCCAATTAACTGACTCCAGACTGACCCAGTCACACATTCTAGATACACTAGCTGTACTTTTAGTAGATGGTAGGGGCATGCAACGCCACCATATCTGTGGGCCAGTCAGTGGTCGTTGGTCATTGCATGGGTGTCTCATAATTTACCAAGTATTTTGGACTAACCAACATAAATTGACATCAAATTTATCATTTTTATTCACATTTCGTCAAATTAAAATCACCAGGGCCCTGTCTTAGAAAGAGTTACGATTGATTCAAAGCAATCGATAGTTGATATCAATCGCAGCTTCTATCTCTTTAGTACAGAGTTGCGATTGAAATCGATTGCAAATTATTTGCATTCAATCGCAACTCTTTATAAGATGGGCCCCACGTATACTAAAATCTTAGACTTCGGGCGGTTTGGGACTAGACAGCTTTTACACTGAACATTTCTATCAGATGTACCGAGAAGAGAGAAATAATGTTCATATTGATAAATGTTCACATTTCCCCCTCTCACGCAAGCAGAATGATAAAAGAAAATACAATAATAACTATGATGAATGAATAATCTTCTATATTTAAAACGACAAATTGTATCACAATTTGAGGTTTACAAATGATGTTATCCCTGTGAATTACATAATTTCGAGAAGAAAATACTCGTTAAGCTCTACGCATGGTGACAACCTTATCTTCTTGACATGAAAATGTTTTAAAGTCTTCTTCACATAAAATCAATGGTTTATCGCCTAGGTACTGATTATTCTCGAAAAGTTAGTCAGTTGCTTCGTTAGTTAGTTTATCATGGGCAGCGGAACCGGGGCTGCAGCCCCCCCCCCCCCCACTTTCTTGAGTAGACAGTTTCATAAAAAAAAGGTTCGCAAATTAATGAGTGAAATCAAATCAACCCCACCCCCACACACACACACACACACACACACACTTTAAAAAACGCTCCGCGGCCCTTTTTTCCCCCTGTTTATTTCTTTATTTAGAAGTCACACGTCTTTAATAGTCGAAGTAGTCCTTTTTGTGTTCGGTGACGTAGGCCTACTGTCGTTAACGAAAAAAACAAACATACACACACACACACACACAACTCTTTATAGGCAGATCTAGGCGGTTGTAATTACAATGGTCCCCCCCCCCCCCCCCCCGCAAAGCGAATTTGTAAGAGCTGTCAGGCTTTTGAGTTATATTCTCCTCTTGATAATAGTCCTGGATCGGCAAATATATACGTTACAGAATTTACACTTTGTAGGTCTATGCATACCTTCTTTCAGTGATAAAGAAATCAAAACGAAAATACCCAACATGCATCAGCCTGTGAATTATGAATGATTCTTTACCTTGTTACATCAAAGAGATGTATTCAATATTCTGTACAAATTCAATATGCTATTATTATAAGAGGGATATTTGCAGAGGCAACGGAACATCGGGCTGGGACAATGGAAGTGGGAGCATCTTTTGTCGGCCGAACAAAAGTCCCCCCACCTAGATTGCACGAAATAAATGGAAGCCGAGTGGAACGTTATTAAAAAGATCATTTTATTATCGAGATAATGGTATCCTTTCAAAACGAACATGAAAAGACACAGTCACTGAGAACGGTACATGTAGTCTAACAAAAAGGGGACACACACAAAAAAAAGAGGCATCTGAAAATGCGATTTTTTTTTCTTTTGCTTTTGCTTTCCAGAGATAATGAAGTAGCATTAGTAGTAATACTAGTGATAGTAGTAGTAGCAGTAGTAGTAGTAGTAGTAGTAGTAGTAGTAGTAGTAGTAGTAGGAGTAGCAGTAGCAGTAGCAGTAGCAGTAGTAGTAGTAGTAGTAGTAGTAGTAGTAGTAGTAGTAATAGTAGTAGTATAGTAGTAGCAGTAGTAGTAGTAGTAGTAGTAGTAGTAGTAGTAGTAGTAGTAGTAGTAGTAGTAGAAGTAGTAGTAGCAGCAGCAGCAGTTCTGGGGAACATTAGACAGTATATAAAAGAAATGACGAATATGGCTTGTAATAAAACAAAATGAGAAGCTGTATATAAAGAGGATCAACAAGGGAAAGAATGAAAGGATTTTCAATATGAAGTATATGATGGTGATGATGATGACGACGACGATGATCATGATGATGATGATGATAATGATGGCTTCTTGTTTAGCACCTGTTTAGCACCTGCTTGGAATGAAAGGGAAAGCAAAATAGATTACAGGGCTTCATTTCAGAAAACTTATTATCTATAACAAGTTACAATAATTGTTATAAACTACTGAAATCCTTGAATCTGATTGGCTGACAGCGAATTTATCATAGAAATGAGTCAGTTGTTATTGATAACAAGTTTTGTGAAGGAACAATACATTACCGAAGGAAATACAAACAAAAAAGAAAGACACTTTCATGACAGGACATCAAACATACCTTTGGTGAGACGAATATTCCCGTCCCGATCACGATGCCGATGATGAAGCTAATACAACTGGCCATTCCCAGTGATCGTTTGAGGACCACCTTCTGCCCAAAATCGCTCCCCGAGATCGGGGCGACATCTTTCTTCTCATCAGCCATCGTTTTCTTCGATCGCCGTGGTGATCAAGTAAATCTACGGACAAAATCATAATATATTTAGTTTTAAAAAATCACTTTCTTAATGTCGAATCAACTCTGTTTCAATGCAGTTCAGTCAACTTCAGTTCAGTTCACCTCCGTTCCATTCAATAATATATTATTCAATAGGCTATTTTCTTAATGTATTCAAATTTATACACCATTGCCTTATAACACACTATTACATTCACATGTTACAAGTTACTATATCCCAATGATCAGAACGCTGTTTGCACACATTACATGTTGATATGTCAGGCAATCATATTTTTCTGACCTATCAATAAATAATGCATGCAATGTGCATTTCGGCTATAGAAATACAGTACTCTGTAACAGGTGAATAATAACGTTTCACTTCTCGGAAAGCGTGTATTTTGGCTGCATTATGAACCCGTTGACTGCTGAATTCTTTAACTCTCATAGCCATAATACAGGAGCCAACCGGTTCCCGCAGTCTATGGGTTAATATTCTCTTATCAGTTTTAGTAGACCGATTCACAAATGTATTCAAATCTATGGATGCTTCTACGCTCGTGACCAACAATTGCATCAGTATATTCCAATAATTAGTCAGATTCCAAGTTTCAGGTGTCATCTGTTGTTATGTCAGACAAGCATATAGCGAACTTTAGAGTCGTCACAGGGACGTCTAAAAATAATATTTTCTATAAAGCAATTAAATTCAGTGTCCAGAAGTAACAGACCTATTAAATTCACCTGTAGCGAATTTTTGTATTTCACATTCCAACTAAACAATTCATATATTACGTGTTGCTATTTTACCTTTGTATGCAATCTACATTCTGACTATTGAAATACATCAACACATAACAGGTCAATTCAAGTTATACTAAAAGATATATTACATTATCTTCTATCCTCGTAGATATTAAAGACAAGCAGAAATAAAGGAAACAAAACCTGTTTTCCAGACCTGTTGCCGCTACCCGCCATTCATACACCACACAGAACCAGAAACTGAGCCACAATGCAAAAAAATAGTAAACGACAGTATAACGAGCACTTGCGAGTTCCATGAATACAAAACGTTGCTCGATGCAACGAATGTGAAAAGATGGGAAGACCTAACAAAAATCGGTTATTTGGGGTTATGCAAGCGAGACAGTAACATTAGTATATGCTCCCAAAATGTATTTCAAAAGAGTGTCAAACCCACACGTGGCTTCTCCCCCCCCCCCCCCCCAAAAAAAAAAAAATAATAATAATAATAATAATAATAAAAATAATAAATAAATAAATACAAAAATAAAAAATAAATAAATAAATAAATAAATAATAATAATAAGAAGAAGATAATGATAATAATAATAATGAATGAATAAATAAATGAATAAATAAGTAAATGAATAAGTACATAAATGAATGAATAAATAAATGCATTAATGAATTTAATGAGAAAACGTGACAAATCTTATCCCCAAGCTTGACTCAAAGCTGAAATAAACTACTCAAAAAGGAGAAAAGAAAGGATGAGAATCGAAAGCTCTTTCCGGAGTTGAGAGCACTTAGAGGAGCCAATAAACCCTTTTAGGGCTCTTATGCTCTTTGAAAGACTGTAACAACTGTCAACCCAATAGGACTCTACTCAGATATAGACATTTTGATCCATGACCAGGTGCTTTAAAATGGATGAACATTTCTGCTGGGCGTTTTTTTAACTGGGTGTTGTGGCGTGCGCCTGTAATCCAGCTACCAGTGGAAGTTATAAGCTGATTCAGCGGACCCAGGTTCGAGACCACGTCTTTCGGATGGTGACGTTAAAGGTCGGTCCCAGACGTAAATAATCATATCTGATTGATACACGTCTGTAAAAACCCAATTACACACACACGCTGAAGTGGCGAATCTAGAAATTTATAACTAGCAAGACACATCCCTGAAAAATGTACGTACTAATATAGGTCCCCCCCCCCCCATCCGATTACTAACATAAAAATTTACGCGAATAACAATAATAATAATAATAAGGGACAACGAAGAGAAGGGAATAAAAGGAGAGGGGGCATAGCATTGTGAAAATTAAAAATGAGATAATACGACCCCTCCCACATCCTTCCCCCATTTGGCTGTCTTCTACCAATGACCCCAGTGCCCCCCTCCACCTCCCCTCCCCCACTCTTAATTGCTAGACCCAAGCTACATCAACAATATTAACAAAAACACAATGTTTTTACCAAAATTTGGTTAGAAAATCTAAATATTATAGTCTTCCAGCAGTGTTTTTTAAATAGTAGAAGAAATGGTAAGAGATTCAATCTTTTTTTCTGGTTTCATAACAATACAGTCTATATTTCATTCAGAGAAATAAATGATATATAGCTTAAAAGAGAATGATAATATTCCAGTCTTACATTTTGACAAAAAATTTGGAAATATAATTTTTTTATGATTAAAAGTTATTCCCAACTATTTGACAACCTTCAACTTTATAATGCTCAAATATCAAATTGATACAATTCTAACTTTTGAAGTTTAACAAATAAATGTCATTAAGAAAAAAATACAAAAAAACGACAATCCATGCGGGTATATCACGGGCGTAGACACGCATAATTATCCGTTGTTAGTGGGGGATAGAAAGTGTGTTCGTATCTACGCCGCTGGCAGGTATAGGCAAGTAAAGAGCACTTTCAATCCCCTCGATCATACTAGAATATAAAATTAAGTTCTTCACTTGATCAAAGATGAATTTAAATAAACTGATACCTCGTAAACATATTTTTAAAAATCAGATAAAATTACGGAAACACAAACCTTTTCTCTAGACCTTTTTGTGAATGATCTTCCCCACAGTTAGTACTATAACACTCCACCGTATAGCTTACTCCATCATTTATGACTCTCGTTCCTGAGTCGAGTAATTTTGATTTTTAGTCAAAATGATAAACGTCCTTGAAAATTAATCTATCCATGAGCCACAATATGTACAATAGACTTTTTCAAACCAGACACTCGATAATGTATGCATTATGGGTCTGTATAGCTGAATTGGCTGCGAAGCCACTACTCGAGTGGAGGCGGGGTGGCTTTTTCTGATTTTCTATTGAGCGTTCTGCACCAGCAATAAAGGGCGTAGCCGATACATTTTGAAAGGGGGTCGTGATGGGATGGCAGAACAAATCTGGAGATATATTGTCTAAAATAAGAGAAACAAACGAGCAATAATACTAGCATCTTAAATCTTCAAATTTGTAGATAATTGTTATGGATTTGAAAGTCGTGTCAGATTGTCAACCGAACCCCCCCCCCCCCCCCCATTTTCTTGCGGCGCCCCCGACACGAATATAGGTGAGAATGCTTGATAGACATCCGTCGGGATTCTGTGATTCCATGGAGGGTTATTTCAGAGAGACTAACTTTTTCATGTCAGTTTGGTGTTCAAACAGGAATGACGAATGAAAGCAGTATATTAGACAAATTAAAAAACAATTCTGTTATAAACGTACATCTCGCGTTTATTCTTCTGTTGTTTGGCGCTCCTACCATCATGAGGAAGTAAGTGGGGAGGTGACCCCATCACAGCCCCCATCCCAACTAAAAGGTAGATGGGCGTATCCTCACCCTCCCGACCCCTCTAAGCTACCCTGCTAAATACATATACGCCCCTGGGTCTTTGAACATGAAGCTAGTTTTCTTTTATGAGAACCACAAATAGAACATTGTAACCTGGATCGGCCTCTCTTTGTCATAGAACCTTTCAGGCTCATTCATTGAATCCACTGATCTCTACGGAAAAACGAGATCAACTTTACCGACTGAACAAGTAGAAGATTTTCCTATAACAGGGGTGTCACTAGAGGGGGTCGTGACAAACTTCGCCGGTGTAAAATATATTTGAAGGCAAAATAACATGATTAAATCGTGTTTACCTTCTTGTCTTTTGAAAAAAAAAGGAATTGGGGGCCATTTTAATAAGAATGTCTCCGGGCAGATTTTTCCATGGCGACCGGCCCGTCTTGTTTTCAAAAAAGGCTTACAGGCATGTTTAAAATTTAACTTTATATATATTTTAATATACATTTTTATAATGGCCATCACTTTTGACTCTTGAATTGTATCGACTTCTCATGCCTCGATGCAACAGAAAATAAGGCAAATAATATTATGATATCAGTAAACAAAAATTAGGCTTCGTCCAGACTACAAACATGACTGGGCGTTGTGGCGTGCGCCTGTAATCCAGCTACCAGTGGAAGTTATAAACTGATTCAGCGGACCCAGGTTCGAGACTGAGTCACGTCTTACGGATGGTGACGTTAAAGGTCGGTCCCAGACGTAAATAATTATATCTGATTGATACACGTCTGTAAAAACCCAATTACACACACACACACACAAAAGGGTGCGATCAGGCGCAGCGGAACGTCGAGCTCGTACACTGGAAGTGCGGGGGAGCGGGTGGGACCTTTTTTTAGGCGGACAAAACGTCCCCCCCCCCCCACTTCCATTGTCCAAGCCCGACGTTCCGCCGCCACTGGGTGCGATCAATGAACAGGAAACTGTTTTCACGTTTGAATCCCGCTTCGTGGGGTGCTGCATCATCGCACTGTTTGTGACGATGTAACTTTGAACCCTTGGTTGGTGTTTGTGTAGGGTCCCCCTGTCCATGAACATTGCTGACTGCAAAGATTACTGTGTACTTCTGACCCAATGTGTATAAACAGTGGCGTAGCTACTTAGGGCATGATGAGCACTCCCCCCCCCCCCATGACTTTTCAAAAAGAGAGAAAAGAGAAAAAGGAGGCTGGGGGAAAGGAGATGGAAAAGGAATGGGAAAGTGGAAAAGGAAGAGAAAATAAGATAACACGACCCCTCCGGCGCCCTCCCCTATAAATAGTGGCCTTCTTAATTAGTATTTCATTCATCGAGTAAGACTAGTCCCCCCCCCCCCCTTCAACAATAAACAAACACACAAACAAACAAACAACAACAACAAACAAAACAAAACAAAACATAAACAAACAAACAAACAAATCCACGTCTAAAAAAAGGGGGACATGACAAAATTACATTTTTATTCTAGAGCGGTTGATATTTTTGCTCGCTCGTAAATTTTCTTATATTGCTTATAATTATAATAACAATAATAGCTGTTTCTTATATAGCACCTTACTAGTTACAATGTAACCGACCAAAGCGCTTACAGTATTATTACCCCGTCACTATGCCCACTCCCCCCCCCCCCCCCAAAAAAAAAAAAAAAAAAAAAAAAATATTTGGCTCATTACGTCATTTCCTACATTATTTCATCAACAACAACAAAATCACTCGATATCGATATGACCTTTGACAGATTATCTTTCTCGTATTAGACCATTGAACCATTTCCATCAATTATTTGTTCAGTCAATAGGCAAAGAGCTAATTGTATAAAATTGTACAGAACTTTCGTAATGTCCCGTACGACATCCTGCTAGTTTTTAAGCTCAGGGCCCTGTTTCATAAAACTTGTCATCAACGACAAGTTACAATAACGGTTATAAGCTACTGAAATCAAATTTGTCGTTAAAAACCACCGACAAGACACTTGATGAAACGCCCGCTGGTTTCAATATTGTGGTTATGGATAGCAGTGGCTGATCCGGGGGGGGGGGGCACTTCCGGCCCGTGCCGCCCGCCCCCTTTGGAAGAAGAGTATGCATTTTGACCATAAAGGATCCACCCTTTTGTCGATTGTGCCCCCCCCCCCCCCCCTTTAGAATGAAAATCTTTTTTTTTTTCTTTCTTTTTGCTTGTCAGAGAATTATGGAGGGAAACTGCACCCCATAACCCACCCCCACTGAGCGAATTTTGGAGATCTGGCAAAAAAAAATTGTCGCCACGCCCCCCCCCCCCCCCCCCCGAGCGACTTTTCGAGAAGCTGGCAGGACCAAAAAAATACGGGTCTACCTCTTTCAAAAGTTGACAAACCCGCATTTGTGTGCCCCCCCCCATCCCCCCTTATACTAAATCCTGGATCCGCACCTGATGGATAGTATCATTTTAGTAATACTGAGTAGTAAGTACAAAAATCAATGGCAAACACAGCTGGATGAACTTAATAGTGCTAATAAATGATCAGATCGATCTCAGTGGACGGTTAACTGAAATAGGAGTTTTCCATTAGTAACGTGTAAATATATAATGGATTTTATGGAAACCATTCGTGCAGCTCGTATATGATTGTGTAACAAATTGAACATTGAGCGAGATACGGCATTGTGCATGCACTTACCCGTCAACATCAATTTTTATTGCATGCAGTCTGGTTAAAAGAAAATGTTTAAAACCCGAACTTTACAGAGTTCAGTGACCATGGAGATTGAGTTACTCACCGGACTATTCTCCCAGATCTTAAGGGTGAAGGGTAAACAAGAAATATCTTCCTGGCATTGTTAACATATTAGGTCGGAAATTCACTTATCAGCCTCTATTTTTTCCTTGTTTGGGATTTTTTAAAGCCTGCACACTTCTCTGTTCCAACGAAATGTTTTTCATTATTCCAGGAATTTCAAAATGGCATCTTTATGCATAAAGGATTTAATGGGACGAACTATACTGAACATCAAATCAATCTTTGTGAAACACCCTCGGTCACAGAGAATTAAAATTTTCAGGAAAATCATGAATTAATACACTTTTTGCAAAATAAGAATAATGGGAATATAGTGGTAAGGTAGAGAGTATTGTGTTATTTACTGACCAGCCTGAGGGCCCCGTTTCATAAAACTCGTTATCAATAACAAGTTGCAATAACTGTTATAAGCTACTGAGAGCCCTGTTTGTCAAATAATCTGTTGATCATTGGTCTGGAGACCGTTTAGAATTAGCAAATATTATTACAAATGATCTCAAATATCGATAGACCTATTAAGCATAGAGAATTCCTTCGTTGTACATTTTAGAATAGGCCTAATAACTCCCAAAGTGTCGGAGGTGCTTCGTGAATAGCTATTGTTCATCTTTTTGGAAATCACATTCTTACCCAGGGGAATGCACCGTTGGCACACAAAATGATAACATAACTTTCATTTAAGAACGTACACGCATATCCAATACTTGTTTCAGTGGGTTTTACAATTATTTGGTTCAAAAAAACTTTACAATCTGCTCATGCGCAGATTATAAACGGGGAGGCAGCGAAGCTCACCTTTTCCTAAGGTGAAAATTTGCCCCCTTTTTGCCTGATGCGCGTTAAAGATAATACCAACAGTTGGTATCATGTTCTTGTACCTCTATCAGATTTTGATAGACCTTACAGATGGCTCTGGGAAGGCGCAGTGCATTTTTGAGAAATTGTATACATTCCACTGACCCCCCCCCCCCCCCCCCCCATCCCGTTACCGATAAACATCTAACGGATGTTTATCGTTTCCAAACTTTCAATTTACGCATATTCATGTTGGCAAATCTAAATTCAACAAAAAAAGTGGGAGGTTCCCGAAGAGATTGAAGAACAGTGCAATGAAAGTGAAAAACAGATTTGTTCGACAAGACAGATATCCCTAACTCATGTTGTCCTCTCATAGCTTTTAAGGCTTAATGAAGACCAATTGGATGGACAGAGGATTTTCACCAAATGAAAACCAACACTGTATTTTTTATTGACGGTGCGTCTTTTTTGAATTATTGTGGGAGAAATGACGCTTCTGCCTCTCCTTTTAATTGTTTGGCAACTGCTGCCCACTGATTGATGTTTCCGTTTGATGTTCGCTGTTTTAAAAGGCAGATGGTACGATTGAATTAATGTCAAGTTGCTACTTCCTTTCTCTCTCTCTCTCTCCCTCTCTCTCTCTCTCTCTCTCTCTCTCTCTTTCTCTCTCTCTCTCTCTCTCTCTTTCATTCTTTCATTTTTGATATAAGTCCTTGACTGAAATTCATTGAAAAGTCAGTATAAACTAGAACAGCATGAAATCGTTACCAGATTGATTTTCCTTTTCTACAGCTGCGTGAAGTAACAACTTGAACAACGCTGTGGCATAGCGCGGATGACATCCCCCCCCCCCCCCCCCCATCAATTGCAAAACAAGAGGAGGGAAGAATATAAAACAAGAACGTGGGAAGAAGTAAAAGCCTTCAGACTTCCCCCGCACGCTCGCTCTGCTCTCTCACATTTTACCAACCTAGTGAGGCCAGTTACTCCCCTCCCCCTCAATAAAATATGCGCCTCCCGTCCCATGACTGGGCCAATGTACAATCAATGTATACGCTTTTTATTAAACATTACACCCAAAACTTTTTGCTGTGAGGTCGATTTATCACCCCTTTGTTTGTTTGTTTGTTTTATTCTCTTCTGCATACATAATCAATACAAAACAAGTCAAAATATAACATGTAATATAAAAGGTATAAATTATCAAGACAAATGACATAGTAAAAACAATGACTAAGGTAAATTATCAAAAAAGGGTGTCAAATGATGTGAAATATGCATATAAGAAAATTGTATAAATTAAAGGTTCATCAAAATTTATAGATGCAAAAGAAGGACTGTCATTATAAGCGACAAAGTGCTTGAAAACATGACAGCCCCTCATAGTGATAATCGCATAACATTTTGATTTAACTTTTGTCTTACCAATGTGCACTCTGCAATTAAGATTTTCAGAAAGGGGGGCGCATTTCAGAAAAGGGGGGCCAAACGGCCATCTAAGGGGTCCGGGGCATACTGTGTCAGACAAAACGGGGGGAGCGCACGCCCCTGGCGCCCCCTCCCCCCCTCTGGATCCGCGCCTGCAGGTCATCATCGCACTTGAATAGAAAGGTTGCGTAATTTTGAGTGGAAACAATTAAAATGGTGTTCAAAAACTTCAAATCATAGGCTTCTTAACTCTTCTATAAAAAAAAACTCCAGGGTTATGATTTCGTACCAGTTTAATCTTAATAATGGTGCGAACAGACTAATTTAACAAAGTGTACACATTCCGAGACAAAATTATGCAATGATGTCGAATATTTTGCCCCAAAAAGACAGCACCTTCTTGTGCTGTCAAACAGATGCTGTCCTTTCGGGGGAAATATATACAGATAGACATTGATTGGCTTTCCGTGTTCAAAAGCAATCAAGGGAATTTTGTTTATGAGAGTTCAATTTTGAATTGAATAATTATACTACTAGTCAGAAACAACCTTTACAAATGGGGACTAGCAGACGATAGATATTGTCCTCAGTGGCACGTTATAGAAGATGTATAGTACGCGTGAGTATTGAATGCGAAATGAACAATGTTTCATTTGCTTATGTGAAACAGGTGGCGATGTATACTTTTAATGTTGATAATAACTATTAATGTATGTACTGTCAAAAATATGTCTTTGTTATTTAATTGTATAATTTTCACAAACTTTCTGTTGATGTTTTGAGTGCAAATAAACACTTCAATCGAGGCACAAGAGAAAAAAAATGCAATGATGTTATGCAGCTTCTGGTTAACATCAAGTTATAGGTTTATGTTTAATTACGATAAGTTAGGAAAAACAGTTATCAGGATTAGAACACACTGAACGTTTTGGTGACTCGAGGTAAACCGGAAATATACATGTATATATACCCGGTATACAACATATCGAATCACATTCATAACGAACGTTCGGCATATATTGTGCCATAAGTTGTTAAATTTATTTTTGAAACATGAACTGACCAAAGAAAAAGAAAAAAAAATCGATTATATAGTCTTCTGGTACCTCAGCAATGTGCATGTATTATCAGTGGCGTAATGAGCCAAAAAAATTCAGGGGGTTGGACATAGGCATACGGGGAACAATTTTTTTAATAATTGCGAGCCCTTTTTAATGAAAATGCAATTTTGTCATTATATCCAGTAAGTAATTTGAAAATTTTCCTTTCCTTTCTAATTTTTTTTGTTTTTTTTTTTTGGGGGGGGGGGTGGAACTTTTTTTTAGGGGGTACAACCCCCAAGCCCCCCCCCCCCCAACATACGCAAGTGTGTTTTATTGTTGATGAAGCGCCTATACAAACTTGCCATATATGAGAAGCGGGGTTCAATATGACTTTATCTGAATGCTGTTTGACATTATAATCTCAACCTAACACGATAAGAACTACTTTCGAAAAATAAACTCAAGGGCAATTTAAAAGGCATATTGTACTGCCCATAGAAATCAGGTTCGGATTATGTAATACACCATTGTAATTTTCGCACATTTCTAAAGGTGTTAGACAGGGCTTATTTTTCGAAAGTAGTTTTTATCGTGTTACCTGACATAACCAACAAAATAATAACAACTAACGATTCAGAAATCACAATATTTACGGTTGCATGCTAAACGAGAAATACAATAAACATTGTGTGTCATATTTTGTTGATATAACAGTGTAGATCGTGATCTGAAACAAGTTTAAAATGTAATTGAATCTTACCTTTTGGGGCCTTTCGTACTGCTGTTTTCACGAAAATGACATCTGTTCAAGTTCCTCTCACATGTTCACGTTGTCAATTAGGCAGAGACTCGAATTTTATGAATCCTCGCTTTGATGTCGATAATATACACAATGTGCTAAATGCTCGCTCAGACTATAGGTAGTGTTACACTTGATTATGACGTGGCTTAACCCGATGAAAGTCATAAAGCTGTAACGCACACGATGCGTATAATAGGGATCGCTGAGTCATGACGTTATAAGGCAGAACAAATTTTAAGTTTCTCACGAAAAACAAACATTCATCATGTTTAAGATCAACCTACACACGCTATACGTTTGTGAAATGGAAAACATTCTGGTATATTTTTGTGGGTTTTTTTATTACTATTATTACTCTCTGTGTCACATACACCCCAAGATGGCAAGAAAAGTCCGAAGCACTACTGGAAGTGGAGAAGAGGTTGATAACATGCTGATAGGTTTTTGTTGTTTTTGACCAAAATTCATAGTGAGAACGTATACGTGACGATTTTATTTTCAATCTGCTGTCAGTATGACGTAATATTCCGAACACAGCGGTACTCGTGATATATTATATGAGAAGAAGAAGGAGAGATGGTGGGGGTAGGGAGACAGTGGAGAGAGAGAGAGATAGAAGGAATGAAGAAAGAGAGAGGGAGAGAGAGAATGGGAGAGAGCGGGACAGACAGACAGACCGACAGACGGACGGAGAGAGAGAGAAACAGACAGACAGACAGACAGACAAACAGATGGATAGAGAGACAGACAGACAGACAAACAGACAAACAGATGGATAGAAACAGAGAGACGAACATATAGACAGAGACAGACAGACAAACAGGCAGACGGAAAGAGACAGACAGACAGACAAACAGACGGATAGAGTGAGAGAGAAAGAAATATCAATGATAAATGTGTGTGAATTGGGCCTTAAACGTGAGATATGAAAATTATAAATATGTGTGGGTTGTTGAGAATGTCACAAGGCCAGGGTTAAGGTTAGTTAGATTAGATAAGTTAGATTAGGATATCAATATTTTTTGTATCGGAATGTTTTGTGATTCGTGCTCTATGAAAGGGAGCTGAATGCCTCAGGGCAAGTGATTCGATTTACTTGTTCAGCCCCTGTCAAATAATGTGTATGCCATGTTATGTTATTTTATTTTGTTCAAAGTAAAAAAAAAAAGAATCATGATGATAATAATGATAATGATAATAATAACAAGAAGAATAGTAATGATGACGATGATGATAATAATGATAATAATGATAATAATGATAATAATGATAATAATGATAATAATGATAATAATGATAATAATGATGATGATAATAATGATAATTATTATTATTAAGTATTGGGCGTCACCTGTGCCTGGGAGGGGAAAAGCGAATTGAGTTTGTAACCCTTAGGTCTCTCCTCCCGATATAACTGATTTGGATGTGCAGGTGTACCACTACACCGGAGTTTCCCCCTACTCTTATTCGAATAGTGCAGTGGGTTCTTAACGTGCAAAGGTGGTGATTGTCCTCTACACGGGACCTCCAGTTAACGTCCTATCCGAGGGGCGGTGTGTTTTCCACTGTAACATAACAAGGGAGGGACACGTTAACACACAACGCAGGCTTCAGTCATCCGCCCGGGGTAGATTCGAACCCACGATGTTTGGTTCGACAGGCAGACGCTTTACCGACTGAGCCAACTCGCCTCCTCCTTATTATAATAATAGTAATAATAAGAATAAGAATAAGAATAAGAATAATAAAAATAATAATAATAATAATGATGATGATGATGATGATGATAAATAATATTAATAATAGCAATAATATTAATAATGAAGATGATAATAACAATAATGATAATAACAATAATGATAATAATTATGATGATAATGATAATGATGATGGTGATGATGGTGATTATTATTATTATTTGTATTCCTCCTTCTTATCCCCTTACCCCAATAATTGTGTGAACAAATTGTCTTTTTTATATAGAAACATGTACAGGCATATTGAATTTTGGCATATGCACGACGATATGTGTTTGTTTCTGATATAGCACATTCGTCGTATGACCAAGCCGTCAGGTCCACAACCTGTCCGTCGTGCATTGCATCATCCTCGTGTTGTGGTAATTATAATATTCTTTTTTCATGATATGCTTGATAAAGTGTGACAGATCACTCTCCTTATTTAGAGCAGTGACCATGCTGTGATTGGAGAACATAACGTCATAATCGACCCGCGCCCCCTCCCCTTCCCTCATCCCCATTTGAAACGCAAGGGGCATCTATTAATATAATACACTAAGGATTTGGGGCTCCTTTTTTGGTTCAAATAGGCTCCTCCCCTGGCCCTTTCGGTCCCCGCCTTTTGGTACCCATGGGTGGGGAATGGTTCTTAGAGTGGTGGGAGGCACTTCTTAAGGGCTGACGTCCCGTCCATATTTCATAAATTCATTTTTAAACATTGAATTTCCGCAGGGAGTAGGCCTAATCATTCTGCCAACCCATGAAGCGGGTTTGTAGCTTCATGCCCAGCCAACCCATACCCTTTACCTGTGAAGGGGAGGTATGACAAATTAGAACAGCGTGGCCATATCCGCATGCATGGATGGCTTCAATGTACAGTACAGTATTATACACACGTGTTAGATCGTTCGCACGTGTACAGGTCATACAGGTACATTACGCATAGAGTTACATCATTTGAAGCTTCATGGTCACACACACAGTTTAGTGTGTATGTAACTCTATGGTTTCACGACGTTCGCTACCGGTACGGTATAGTCTGCAAGCACAGACCCTAATTTGACACTTTATCAGAAAATCTGATAAGAAGAAAATTCCTTCGAAAATATTTCCACTATGATATGAATACGTATAATGATATTAATCCCTTCTCCCCTCGCGCTGGGGGTGATGGGATGACAATGGAATGGGGGGGGGGGGGGGGGCGGGGGCGGGGGGGGGGGGGTAGTAGGGGAAAGTCAATCCGTCGGTCCTCCCAAGACCCATCATAGGGGCCATAATACCCCTGAAAATAAAATGACAAATTCATTTTTTTCCCTCATTTTTGCATCCTTTACAGGGGACGTACCGCTAATTATGGATGTTATGTTTTCATGGCCTTGATTTCTCTGAGTATTAAACCACAGAAACATGGCAAGATCAAATCGCTCCCTCTAGGTTTATGCATGGATATTGTATTGGAACATTATTATATCCATATCATTAATCTTCATCAAGATAAAAATGTATTTTTTTTTAAACTCATGCAAGCTTTGGATAAATAAGACATACTTACATGTTCAGGGGCGGATCCAGAATTTAGTATAAGGCGGGGCACACAAGTGCAGGTTTGTCAACTTTTGGAAAAGGCAGACCTGTATTTTGTTGGTCTTGCCAGGTTCTTGGAAAATCGCTCAGTGGTGGGGGAGGGGATCGGGGGGGGGGGAGGAGGTGGCGACAATTTTTCTTTTCGTCAGACCTCCAAAATTCGCTCAGGAGTGGTGGTTATGGGGGTCCCTGCATAATTCTTTGACAAGCAAAAAAGGTTTTCATTCTAAAAGGGGGGGGGGGGCACAATCGACAAAAGGGCGGATCGTACATGGTCAAAATGCATACTTTCCTTCCAAAAAGGGGGTTGGGAGGGCACGGACCGGAAGTACCCCCACCCTGATCTGCCAATGCACATGTTGTAAATACTTTTTGGTAAAAAATAACTTTATCCGACTTTTTTATTTATTCACTTGATTATTGTGACAAATTAACGGTACGGTGATTAATCATAAACACAGCTAGCGCCCGTGGATGTCCACGGGCTGCTTCTGCTAGTATACTATATACATAACCCTAAATAATTATGTGTCCCTCCGGCTTTCATGATTTCAGCCCCAAAAGAATCTGAATGAAAGGGGGCTTGTTTGATTTTGTTTTGTTGTTTATATGTAAACTTCAATGCGTTATGGAATGTATACACTTGGTCACAGTGATTACAAGTGTACACCATCTCCATTCCTTCATGCACGCGGCCAGGGGCGGATCCAGGATTTTTTCAAGGGGGTGGGGGTGACACACAAGTGTCCTAAAATTTTCTGACAAACACAAAAGAAAGAAAAAAAATTTGTTATCACATTTTTGGGGTCCACTTTTCCTACAGAATTCTCTTACAAACAGGGGGGGTGGAAGGTTATCAGTTCTCGGGGGGGGGCCGGAATTGCCCCCCCCCCCCTAAATCCGCCACTGCACGCGGTTACAAGAAGAGTATTTATTAAGGAAACTGATATGCCTTATCTTTTTCTAACTCACAGTACATTGACCATGTCAGATGCATTATAGGTGGAAAGAAAAAGAGGTAGGCCTATGTATACGGAAATATCCTCAGTTCTCCTTGAATTCTGTCTTCTCTGCACTTCCGCCACATTCCTTTTGTAGACAGCGGTGGAGCCGGGCAAGCGCCCCCTCCCAAGACAAACAATTAAGATAAAGGGATAGACAAAAAAAAAGACGGGAGACGTGCATACTGTGTAGGTGTGTGTGTGTGAGAGAGAGAGAGGGGAGAGAGGAGGAATAGGAGGAGGAGAGAGAGAGGGAGAAAGAAAGAGGGGGAGAGAGAGAGGGGAGGAGGAGTAGGAGGAGGAGGAGAGAGAGAGAGGGAGAGAGAGAGAGGAAGAACAAACGGAGATGGGTGCAGAGAATGAGAGAGAGAGACAGAGAGACAGAGTGATAACGAAATATAATGAGAGGGGGAAATAAAGAACGATTTGATTTAAGACTGCAACTCTCTCGATCCCTTGTTTTGTGTCCAAGTAGGAAGACCCCACCCCACTCCAATTTCTCCACTATACACCTATATACGTCAATGATTTCGAATGCCCGTGAACTTGTCAAGCACAAGCCTGTGGAGAACATTATACCCATGTAACGTATTTCACATTGATGTTTAACTTTTAATGATTTTCCCGTATGAAGCTGATACCGCGAGAGTTCATAAATCCTTTGTTTGCTCTGCAGCTCGGGTAGTCAATAATATCGACAGATTTCATGTAATTTCTCGAAATTTGATCACATAGGATATTTAACTAATGGTTATTAATAATATATCTGAACTGATGGCACTCGCCACATTATATATGAACCCAATTATAAATGTAATCATATTATTTGATAGTGTGTATTTATGCTTATCTTTCCATATAATTTTATCTTTTTTAGTGCGTGACAATAATTCCTCATGTCATTTGTGTATCTTGTGTATGTTGACATTTTCTTATGTTGTTTATACGGTACGTGTAACTTTTTAACTTTGTACATTATATTGTAATGTGATGTTTTGTTTTAAAATAAAACATACCGTTATCATCATCATCATCATCATCATCATCATCATCATCATCATCATCATTTTCAGTAAACGGTAAAAATGAACTTTGGAACAAATTCTTGCAAAACTGCAAAGGGCAGCAATTTTACTCTTCATTATTTTTTCTAAAATAGCGTATGAGATGAATTTTTCAGAAATTATAATAATAAAGAAATTTTCGTCACCGTACATTTGCCAAACAATTCAAACGGACCTCGAAGACTAAATAAGGCAAACAAAAACACATATTTCTCTCTCAACACACTCACGAAATTACTGAGTGCCTAAAATATGCCCCTTTTATACCTGAAAAAATGCTCACTTTCTCTGTGCTAAGTGCCTTTTTTACAATTGAAAGTGCCCCGTTTTCTTTCTAATAGGCGCCCTCTTACTTTCAGATAAGCGCCCTTTTTATCCTTGTGATAAGTGCCTTTTTCAAATCTGATAATTGCACTTTCTCAAATCGAATAATTGCCTTCTATAAGTGCCACTTTCATTTTGTGATAAGTGCCCCTTTTTATTTCTGATAAATGTCATTTTCCTTTCTAATCACTGCCCTTTCCCCTTTTTATATAAGTTTCCATTTTCACTTTCTGATAAGTGTCCCTTTTCAAATCTCATAATTACACCTTTTTCTATCTCTTTTCTCCTTTGATAAGTACCTTTTTACTTCTGAGGGTGCCCCTTTTTCCTTCTAATAAGTGCCTCTTTCCCCTTCTGATAAGTGCCCCTTTTCATCTCTGACAAGTGCCCTCCCCTCTTCTGATAAAGTGCCCCCTTTTACCTATATTTCCTACTGTTTCTTACAAACAGAGCCTTACTTAACCTGAAAGAATCGATGCGGCTTTATGTAGTATCAGGTAACCCTCCTACTACACCTACAATGTAAGGGAGTAGAACTGGAGGCAAGATGGTAAACCCCCCTCCCCCCTATAAGCATAAGATTTCTCATTCTGCTTGCTCTAATGTGCCCATAATTTACACCAAGTAAAGGCAATATTTTCGATACGCTCGCTCGCTTGTAGTATAGTATAGTATAGATATCGACATAAAGCATGTTGATATTAAAAGACCATTCGACAATGCCAAAAGTTAATTTACGGGGTGGTTGTAAATTTCATAATAATAAACCCAAGGCCTACAGCATTAGAAAAAAGTCTGAAAATATTTTAAATAGCATGTTCGATTATCTTTCTAAAATGCATACGAAAATGTTGAATAGTATACCTAGCTGGTGATGCAGCCCCACCTACCGCCTTCCACATTTTTGAAGCCCTGGTAAAAAAAAACCATTACAATTTACAAGGGGTCTATAATACGCGCGACTTGCTAGCCACACTTCTCCACTCCCCCCCCCCCCCCCCCCCCCACCACCACCACCACCACCTCCCGTTCATGGATGATTCCGCCCTGCCCCCCCCCCCCAACCCACCCCCTGTTTGTCCCTTTCTGAATACGCCTTAGCCTCCCAGTTAACCTCAATCGCTTTCCTTCAACTCGACCATGTCGGCTGGTGTACTTTTGGTCTCGTGTGAGACAAGTTGCCATCCAGGGTCTGATTTAAAAACAAAATGTCCCACTGATTATGAACTGTGAAAGAATGTATGTCAAAGGATAAGATTGTTACAAAAATATTATAATGATTTTGACGGACAGGTATAGAGTGTAAAAGGAAGTATGATCTTAAAGGGTTTGAATCTCTTATATGCTACGGTGTTCTAGATGAAAGACAGAACTTGAGAGAAACAGATTAGTAAAAACTTGAGAAAGATCGGACATAGAACAAACTTACAGTACGAATATCGTTGTTGGATATCAAAGTCATGATGGTGCTAGGAATAAAGCTAGGAACACGATAAAAAATACTTTCGAAAAATAAACTCAAGACAACTTCAATAGCCCTGCCTATCACCTTTAGAAATGTGCGAACATTACAATGGTGTATTACATAATCCGAACCTAATTTCTATGGCCAGTACTAAAGGGGCTTTCACACCGAGATTTGCGTAGAGTTACGTAGTGTTGCGTAGCGACTACGCAACACTACGCTGCCATACGCTATGCCTACGCAAGTCTACGTAAGTCTACGCCGAGTAACGCAAAATAGGTACGCAAAAAATTAAACATGTTTAATTTTTTGGCGTACTGTCTGCGTAGAGCCAGAGAACGCAGTTTATACGCAAGCCTACGCAACACTACGCCACTGTACGCCATTCCTACGCAACACTACGCCAAAATGCCCCGGTTTCTCAAAACACATTTTGAGACTCGCGCATGAATGGCGTAGTGTTGCGTACTGTGGCGTATAGACCGACGTAGACTTGCGTAGACCTGGCGTACATTTGCGTATAGTTGCTTATAGTTACTTAAATTTGGCGTACTCATGCTAGATCCTACTGTTTTTCATCACTTGACTGCTAGTTTGAACAGATTCGTCCCATTTGACATTAAATCGTTCGTGCTCTGCCGTTAGTGTTTCTAGGGCTTCCAAATGCCGAAGGATAACAGCTTTTTGGAATGGACTTAAACAACTCATTATCTTTTGATTCTACTTCACAGCAGTACAGTGTTCCGGACAGCAGGCAAGAGTTGCTTGAGAAGTTCATAAGGCGGGAAATGCTATAGGCCTAATGCTTTTTTATTTTTCTTTTTTCATCTTCGCTTGCGCACAGAATCCGTACGCAACCGTAAGCAACACTACGCAGACTTAACGCCTGACCTACGTAGGTGTACGTGGACAAGTTACGCAACCCTACGCTACCCTACGCAAATCCCGGTGTGAAAGCCCCTTAAGGCCTTTGAAATTGCCGTTGAGTTTATTTTTCGAAAGTAGTTCTTATCGTGTTTAGGACATTTTTTCCATGTTTGTCCATATTTTGTACATTAAATTAACTTGTTCAGTATTTAAAGAGAAGGTTGAGTTCTGTGAAAGATTTTTTTTTTCAATATTTTTCCCTCCACAGGGATTTTATTGATATTCATTCGTAACAAATTGACAAAACACATTCAAGGTAAATCACATTTATAATACAATAATAATTCAAAATAATTCAAAATACAAATGTTTCTTAAACTGTCGGTTCACAGAAGACAAACATATTTTCAATAGTGTATTCATGGAATCCATGAAGAAAAAAGCGAAACAATACAAACACATATATGTATCATCTTATGAATGATGTGTGAGCATCCTTTAATACGTTTCATAACAAGTGCCATTGTATCTGGGAAAAGGGGTTGTTGCACCCTGTTAAAAGTAGTACATTTGTATCCTTGTCTAATTGCGTCACATAATCCACGATGGAAAAGAAAATTTATTTGAATATTATACTTTTCTTGGAGATCTTTCAGAAAGAGAAAATTACCATTTGACTCTAAAATATCATTGACAAGCGGACTCCCTTTTTCTGTGAAAGATGAAAAATAATTTGTGAGGTTTTTCATTCACTTTATGTCACTTTGGAAGAACGTCTATAGCATAAATGTCCCCTGAAAAGTTGACAGTTCAGTGGCGTAGCAGGGTCTACGGGGGTACTGGCATCATGGGGGGGGGTCACTGGTCTTGATAAGTGGATGAAAATGACTTAATCCGTTGACTACTGAACTCTTTCATTCCCATACGCTTAATACAGGAACCACCGGGGAACGTTTCATCAAGCGTTTTGTCAGTGATTTTTACCGACTAATTTGCTCTCAGCCAATCAGATGCAAGGATTTCAGTAGCTTATAACAGTTGTCGGTAAAAATCACTGACAAAACACTTGATGAAACGCTCCCCTGGTTCTCGGAGGCAATGGGTTAACAACAATTCAGGGTGCAAAGAAATGCGCTATACCAAGCTTTTATAGAATTTTATTATAAAATTGTGAACATAGGCTGACCTTAACAAATATAATTTTATTTGATATTTTGTCTGATTCAAGCTCTATAGTATAGGACTATCAGCTGATACAGTCATCAGATATATTAAATATATATTAGATGTGACGTATAGGACAAAATAGCTTGGACTTGTCCATTTACTATAACCCCCCCCCCCCCCACCCCACCCCGAAAATTCTCAAGATTACGTATGAAAGAAACAGATAAACGATGACATAATTAACGAATGAATACGAGAATAATAATATACATGTATATCAAACATGATTGCAAATAATGTTATAATGTTTAGTCCTACAGGTGGCGCTGTGTCAATATGCTCTGCAGAGCCATCCATACACAGAGTTTGGCCAACTCGGTTTCAGTTGGGCACAACATGGCGTATATTCCTTTGTTACACGCTTGCCTAACAAAGCAACATGCCGCCATATTGTTACCCACTGGAGCAGAGTTGGTCAAACTCTACACTGTAAAAAATTGCTGTAGGAATTTACAGTAAATTACTGGCAACCCGCTGCACAGTAAATTACTGTATTTTTCATGGTATTGTCCTGTTTATTCTACAGTTAAACTGTAAAAAGCAGTATATAACTGTAAAAAAATATTTAACTGTAAATGATACAGTATTTTACTGTGCAACCGGGTTGCCAGTAATTTACTGTACTTCCTACAGTATTTTTTTACAGTGTATGTATAGATGGCACTGATGCTCTGAAGGAAAAACGTGTCTTTTTTCTAAAGAGTTCGGCCTTCATGATGTGAGAATACCGTGAGAAATGTTTGATAAACTCCACCTTTCTTCGCACATTTAAATTCTATATTTAAAGTTTTGAAAATTGGAATATTGTCTGCCATTCGTCCCCTTTCACTGTCTTAAGCTTGAAAATAGCTGCGGTGGATCCAGGGGCTTGGCCTTTGAGGGTGGGGGGAGCCCAGGGACTCAGGAGGAACCTAAGAACCATGCTTTGTGCTTGTGCCCCCACCCATCCCTCCCCCCTCCCCCTCTTCCTCCTGCAAGAGAATCCTTGGCCCGCAAGTTTGACGCCCGTGAATGCAACTGATCCTAAATTGAGAGCATGATAATAAATCCATAACTGAGCTAATTATTATACCGACACTCAGCGTCGGTGGCGCTGTGGCACTCTAACCAGAGTATAGCTCTGACTCTAACCGCACAAGGACAATTTATTCGCCGTGTCTCAAGTTCACCTTCACAATGCTAGTACATCATTCATTCAGACGGTAAAACATGATGCAATATTCATTCCGAGGGGAAATCTAATTAGTTTCGCTACTGCTGTTGTTGTTGTGGTGGTGGGGTTTTTGTTGTTGTTGTTTTTCTTGGGGAGAGGTGGGGGGGGGGGGGGGGGTCTTTTAGGGGTATGGTTGAGAGATAAATATGATGAATTGATAGGAAATTATACTTCATGTTTATGGATGCATCTTTTTTTCCCACATCTTCCGGCGCCCACACATCTAGAAACATCTGTCGTATAATGTACTGATAATGCCTTGTGACATAAATCAATCATTTTTTTCTGTGAGTTGATTACTTTGTGAGGGAGCAGAGTAAAATGACACAACATACGGTATTACGCCCACAAACCAATTTGTCTTTTTTTCTCCCTCTCTTTATTTACATATTTTATTTACCTTTTCATTTAGTTTTGGACCCAATAATGCAATGTTATATGAAGGATATTATCATGACGTCAATGAAAATAAATTTATGGGCATAATTATGCAGATACTATTGTTTTGTTGATAAAAAATATATATTATAGGATCTGAAATTCATACCCCCCCCCCCCCCCAGTTTTTATCCAAAACAAAGACAATACAATCTAGATGTCATTGAAGAATCACACAAAAGAAGGGAAATATAGCATGTTACTCAAAATCTGTTGCAAGAATACCATAATGGTCCTTAATGAATGGAGGTCCTAATCAATAGTGAGGTAATTTGTCTATGGTTTGCTCGCTATTTAGAAGGACCACTTTTCATACCAAACCGCTATTCATTTAGTCACGCATTATGGATAGCGGTCCTTATGAATAGTTATGAATAGTGGTCCTTATGAATAGCGAGGTACTTTGTCTATGGTTTGCTGGCTATTCATAAGGACCGCTATTCATACAAAACCGCTATTCATTTCATCACGCGTTATGGTTAGCGGTCCTTATGAATAGCGGTCCTTATGACTAGCCAGGTTACCCCCATCTAACGAGGTATCATTGTTGGGAAGAGAGTGCAGTAAAGTGAATTCTCGTCATTAATCCGATTAACTTTATTATGTTTGCCTTGGGGCATCGTATCAGTGTAATAACATTTCTAACGGTGAATACATAATGCTAGTATATATATTTACAAAAACCACCGCTACAGGGCTATATCGCTAAAGAGATTATATACTTAAAGAACACACAAGTGTGTTTTTGCTTCATTTTAGCTTTAAAAAATGGTTTATTGAAACATGGTAATCGCTTCATGGTCACGGTAGGATTACATTAACATTTAAATGGTTTGGTTTAAAATTTTGGGATCGGGGTAAAGGGTGAAAGGGTAATTGATGTCAGATTGAGATTTCTCGTACATTCTGCCAGTAAGTCTCCCCCACCCCCCTAACAGATATACTAGTATATTGTGATTTCAGTTTTAAAAAATAAATACACAATAATAATATGATATTATATATCTGTATTATGTACATTACATATCACAAAAAGTTCACAGGAACATGTATATTAATGTACATGTATGTATGAGGGGGGGGGGGGGAATGTTCTTTAATCTTCCTCTATGCATCTCCAGTAATCCCCCCCCCCCCCCATCGCTCCCCCACCCCTCCCCCTTCCCCTCCACTCTCCTCGCATCATCCGCAAAATCACTTCTTCAACATAATAGGCTTCCGGTGAGTTTTGTCCCAATCTATACCACCTCAATATTATGCGACGACCACAATGATAATTGTGATAATACCGACCACTAAATAGGCTATCAAAATAGTTTAATAGTCTAATAGTTTTAGTACCACCCCACACCTACAACATCTCCCACACACACACACACACACACGTTTACATGGCTTTACTTCCGAGGACAACTATTGTTCCTCTATTGTTACTCGTCCTCGGACAGTCGACGGAATAAAGCACAAATTCATTGTTCGACGTTCGAGGACTATTGTCCGGCTTCCGAGGACCATTGTTGTCATGATTTTTTTTTTGTTCTCTGTCCGAAAATGTCCTCGGACATAATGCTAAACAAACGCACACACACCCTCACACACACACACACACACACCCCTCGCTGAAATACAAACGTGGACCTACCAGAGGTCACCTAGGTCTATGAGGTCTATGGTTGAAGAAGATTTTTCATATATTTGCTGGCGGGGGAATGTACGGAAACATGTCAATACACTTAATTGTGTAAACTTTCCCCGTGAGTTTTTATATTTCGGTCAGTGGATGAACTCCAGCGGTTCGTCCCATTGTCAATCTTGGCTGGTCAGACGACCAATACACCACGTTCCATTGTAAATATGAACTGAGATTTATTTACGGCGAAAGAAGAATGGTGCATATTCATAAGGTTAGTTACTCACACCTCTTGTAAAGTTGTAAAATTATACTTTCTTAATGGCTTGTGCAAGAAAACATACGCATACAAGCTTGTACACTTGCCCTAAGCATCCTGAATTATACACACCTGATGCAACGACGAGAAATTATTCATGAATTATGTTATTTATAGCGGACAGATACTTATGTACCGCTTGCTAGAAGTATTTTTGAACGGAAATAAGCATGCCTTGTCAGGATGAAATGTGATATACTGTTGTTGTGATACTGTTATAAATAACCAAATTTACCAAACCTATTTAAAGATACCCGTAAATAACCTCTTGCCAGTCTGATCAACAAAACCCACCAAAAATTATGATTTGCATACATTGGAATCGAACACAATCCGCACCAGGCACAATTGATAGAAACACCTTTAAATTCAACATGAAAGTTCGTTTACCCTTCTATGGAGAGTTAATGAGTCGGAAAAAGAATGGATATGAAATTATAAAATCATAACCAACTTACCCCGACAGTGCATGACCCCAGTAAGGGATTGTTTCCTTTATAAAGATGAATTACAGCCTGTACCAAAAAATAAAGATAATTTCCTACCCGCCATTCCAATCATTATGATAAAAGAAATACTGGTAAAATGATAGCAACGACAACCCTTACGATTAACACTTAAGCCCGGCGCACACTATACGATCCGACTGCGACCCGATTTTCGAACAAATTGCAGTTTGCATTAAATGTGAAAGTTTAAAAAAGTGAAATTATCTGATTTGAAGTTCGGAATAATGATACGAATACTAATATCAAAATGTTGGTTAACTGCAATTCTTCTGGTTAGAGTAAATGCCAACTCGGCTTCAAATCTTAGTCGATCGCAAGATTGGTATGACGTCACTACGATTTAGAATTGAATTCGCTTTTATTCCTACACGGGGCTCGCAGTAGCCCGGAATTTCGATTTTAGTATTCATACTACTATTCAGAACTTTGATCACAAAGATTTTACATGTTTGAAGGTTCATATCAAATGTTATAACAACTTTTCTTAAAATCGCATCGTAGTCACATCGTGAAGTGTGCGCCGGGCTTTACTGTACCATAATAAGTGACATTTGGCACAGACTCTACACACGTATCCCATAGAAAACTCTTTCATAGTTTTAAAGTTTAAAGTTTATTGATTATCCACATACATATTTTACAATTCTCTCTTTTACCAGTATGAAATTTATGAACAGGAACATAACAATTATATAAATTGAAATATAGATATGACAGATCATAATTCAATGGACTTGGTTATGATTTACAATGATAAAGCGATAATATAATGTATAAAATGAAATGATTTTCGCTTCTTTTTTTTTTTTTTTTTTGGTGGGAAAGCCTGTAACAAAAAGAAATTTCAGACTCCCGCTAGTAGGTCAATTAACCCATAGTCCGTGAATAATTTGCTAATTAGGCATTAGAATGAGGTTATAATGATAGGACGATTGGGAATTAACACATCAATGAATGATTTGATAATGAACACACTACTTAATTTTTCATTTTTAATGGGATACCCAGGTGAAGTCAAATTGGCTGGTGTCAAAAATCATAAAAATTAGGTTGGGTTCATTTTACGGCCTTGGTCACCCGTGAAGCTAGATCAGGGTCCCGTTTCATAAAACTTGTTATCAGTAACAAATGCCATATTTCTATGACAAATCTGCTCTTGGCCAATCAGCTACAAGGATTTCAGTAGCTTATAACAGTTATTGCAACTTATTGATAACAAGTTTCATGAAACAAGGCCCAGACAGAAATAATCATGATAACGGATATAATATTTTAAAACATTTTCTCTAAATAATCTTTCAGGTCTATCTTTTTAACATTTTAAACATTTTCAAAACTAATTTTGATCAACTTAGATTAACCTAGATTATTGTTTGTTTAAGCCGAATTACGAACAAAAATATGATTCTCCTTAAATAAACAAATAAAACAAAAATAAACAAAGAAATGTGTACATTGGCCATGCTAACAAGAACGGAAATTCACTTTTGTAACTGTTGTTTGAAAAAGGAGAAAAATATACATTTCAGTGTTTGCAATGGTGTGAAAGGTTTGAAATGAGTTTAAAAAGCACAAGCAAGGACAAGATTAGCCTCGTATATTCGTGTTAGATTGTTATTAACACATCGCGCTAAAATGGGACGAACAAAAATAATCACTGTATATAATTAAAACCAATGAAAATATACTTGTGTTCTTCCAGATCAAATGCTCTTTCCTAATTTTGTTTAGGAAAGAAAAATACTATTTCAAAATATGAATACGATAAATTTTCACTCTATTACAAAGAGTCACTGCCAACTCTGCGCACCTATAAATATGTTTAATAATATTAAGATAATAACTTTGGTTTATAAAGCGCCTCATATACTTGTTACAAATAACCGACCAAAGCGCTACAGTATTATTTACACATGCTGATAAACGAAACAGATATCTATAAAAGCGAAAAATTGTTGTGCCGTTGAATCAGGAATGAAAATTGAAACAAAATAGCCACAGGTGTTTGTTTTTCATACTAAACCAGATTTTAAATTTTGATCTAGATCGCAGATATCATTGATTTTTCTTTCATTCATTTCTTTATTTCAAATTATGAAAATGAATAAACTGCTAAAAGCTGCCGAAAGGCTCTCCTGGCTTGCAAGTGTATGGCATATTCCTTAGTTTAGTATCACGTCACTGGGAATATATCGGACGCCAAAATAGCAGATTACACTAATACTTGTCAGTGACGTCCGCGTAATGTCATTAAATCTATGATTATTCTAATCAATATATCCAGTCATACGATTTTGATAGTGTTAAAAATGAATTTGTATAAGAGGTTTTTTACGATATTATTGATTGACAACTTCCATCACAAAAAATTATATTGTTTGATTTAATTTGTACTTTCGCGTGTAAATAGACAATTTTCAGGGATTGTTTGAATGAACGAAGATACACACACAAAACCTTGATTGATTACTTTCCACTTTGCAACAGAGCTTGAAGCCAGAATATTGTATTTTTCTATTTTTTTTTATCTCGCAAGGCCATCTCGCGTGGCCATGAATATGTCCTTCTCATTTCCAATGCATATACCTCGCTAATTTTGTTTGAATTTAATGTGAATTAATATCATCGTATTATCATAAAAATAACATACTGGTTGTTTGAAATAGGCATTTTGTTTTATGATAGTCATGTGGGTTTTTTTCATGTTGTAGAAGGAATACAAAGTAAATTGAGTTATGTAACATGCAGCCTACTCTCCGTTAAAAAGTGACCAACGTCAGGAGAGACGGAATGATGGGGTTAGACAGAGAGACGGAGAGAGAGAGATACAGACAGAGAGACAGGGAAAAGAGAGAGAGAAAAGGAAAAAGAGAGGGTGAGGGAAAAGACATTGGGGAGATAGAATGTAAAGAGTAAAGAAGGGAGAGATGAAGAGGGACGAGGAGAGACCGGGTGAAGAGTAAAGGGCGAGAAAGTGAGAGAGAGAGAGAGAGAGAGAGGGGTGAAGGAAAAGACATTGGAGAGATAGAATGTAAAGAGTTAAAGAAGGGAGAGATGAAGAGGAACGAGGAGAGACCGGGGTAAAGAGTAAAGGGGAAGTGAGAGAGAGAGAGAGAGAGAGAGAGATAGGAGAAGAAAGAGAGAGGGTGAGGAAAAAGATATTGGAGAGATAGAATGTAAAGAGTAAAGAAGGGAGAAATGAAGAGGGACGAGGAGAGACCGGGTAAAGAGTAAAGGGGTAAAGGGACAGCAGGTACAGAGAAAAGAGGGGAGAGAACTGGGAAAGAGAGAGATTGCAGGAGAGAGAGAGAGACAGAGAGACAGAGAGAGACAGAGAGATTAAGGGAGGCAAATATTCTGTATATACCTCCCCCTCTCAATCACTGTAATGATAGCCGCTGATATCATTTCGCAGACCAATTAGCATGATTAGTACTCGCGACCTTCTATCTAAAATGATTAAATGAAAGAGAGAGGGGGGGGGGGGCTTCACCATGGTAACTTATATTCTGATGATAAGAAAATTATCACATCATAATTGCAATACATCAGTGCTACCGATGTTGTTGAACATTTTTACTGTCTTTCGGAGTGCAAAATCCCACTCTCTTCGGCTACCCCGCAGCTCAAAGGGGAAAATCTACTCTGGCCCTGAACCAAACCATAACCTTAAGCATGTTGCCTAGCGCTAATCCTAACCTAATCCATGTCCTAATCCCCAATGTCCTAATGCCCTTGGTATTTTAAAAGGGGTATGATACGCCCCCCCCCCAAAAAAAAAAAAAAAAAAAAAAAAAAAATCATGAATATCGTTGGAAAGTTGTTCATCTTCCGAAATGTTTTCATCCTTACCGACAAGTTTTAAACTCTGACGACCTTGACATCTTTAGATATTCCTTTTTATATAGCTCTGGTAAATGCTTTTGTCAAGGGACTTTATTCACTCCTGTGCAAAATTTCGAAATCGAATCACTTGCATTCTTTGTTGTTTAATATTTCCTTGATTGTCACCCTTACTCATTCAAAATTTCCATGTTAGATTGAAGGACATTAATTTAATATTGATATCAAGGACCCTGAAATGAGTCAAGAGCGCTTTGGTGCTAGAAAAATAATTAGGGAAGGTAAATGAATGAGTAAGAACGAGATGGGGGTATGTGAGGAAAAATAATCCATATGTATCTGTTAATTAATTTAAAGCATCGTATTATGCCGTTGTAGTCTAACCACAGACCCTATACCTATTAAACCTAAACTTTCTAATTCTAAACCTAACCTAAAACCAAACCTAACCTAAAAACCAAATTCGAATGAGTAAATGTTGGTTTGGTTTGGTTTGGTTTTATTCACGATCATAAAAATATACAGATTAAGATATAAAATGAAATTATATAACAGTTTAAATATAACATTGATATTAACATGCAATACAAAAGAAAGTAAATTAAGATCGAGGGATGACCCGCTTCAGATTAACTAACATAGTTAACCTGGGGAGCGTTTCATCAAGTGTTTTGTCAGTGATTTTTACCGACAAATTTGCTCTCAGCCAATCAGATGCAAGGATTTCAGTAGCTTATAACAGATGTCGGTAAAAATCACTGACAAAACACTTGATGAAATGCTCCCCTGTTCTTCCTCGGGGTCCCTTATGTAAATGATTATATGAACATAATAATAGTACATCAAAATAACTTTATAGAAAAGAAAAATCATAAATTGAAATCCACGAGCTTGCTGCGCAAGTTCAAAAGTACCCCCCCCCCCCCCCCCCCACCCCATCTTGCCTGGTCCCTATGCTTAATATCATCAGTGAACTATTTGGATAACCATATTGGAAAGCAGTAGACATAATAACAGAGTCGACAGACGTATGCACATTTCTTTGGATTAAGTAAGTTTAATTCATCGGAAATAACTTAATCCAAATTAACCCTGAACCGCTACCGAATGAGACGCTGGCACGACGAGTGAAATCTTCTAATCACTACTGATTAAGAACTTGTAGCTTGAGGAATTGTGATTGTATGAGTTAAAAATAAATTAACAGATGATTGCAATCTAACTGCTGATTTACTACAATTTTCTCCCTATTTAGATTTGTTTATATCGAAATTATGTTTTAATACATAAATTGGTAAATTCGTAAGTATCGTACCCTTCAAATTACCAGCACTTATGGGGCTTATCTTATTGGAGTCTTGAAATCACTGTGCAGACTTGTAAGTAAGCAAAGGACCTTAGGGGGAGCCAACGGACACAAGGGGCCCTGCTCCAACCGTGACAGCCAGTAATGTCAAAGTGACGCATAATGTCACAGCTATTTTTGGCTGAATATAATTTGCGGCACTAAAGTAAATGAGATGGGTTAATTTAAAGAAAAAATTATTTCGCTACGTTTACTTGAAGTTTGAAAACACTTTAGATATACATGTTAGCATTGCATGAATATAAAAATCCTATCACATCTTAGTATTGCACGGATTTAATACGCAAAGATAAACATGTGTATTCCAAGTGTGTTTTAAACCTAAATTCTACGCAGCTACATTTATCAAACTTTAAATAACCCATTCCATTAAGTTCAGTGCCAGAAATTAGTTCATTCAGCCGAAATAGTACTTCTGCGTCGCTGTGACGCTTAATATGAGGCAATGTTACATTACCGGTAGTCACAGGCCCTATAGAACGTATGGAAAAAGGGATTTAGAAAAAAAAAAAAAATTACACCGGATTCACCCTATAGGTCCTACTAGATATACGTCACTCTTCGAATATGCAACCTCTGGCGATATATCAAACCGGAGCCCTGAACGAAATCTTATTGTTTCGAAAGTTATCTAGTTTCGATGATAATGACGAGGTCTGAGGAGGAGAAGTTCAATGTCAGACATTTTACGGCCATCGTCCGACGTTCTGAAGGTTCGCTGGTCCTTTCACGGTTCATCCAGGGAGGTGGAAGAGAGCTCCCTGGTTCATCCATACAATGTCCAAAATTTCTTTAGGCATGTAGGTATTTGTTATTTTGGTATTTTATTGGAAAAAAAAAACCTTCCTTGACATTGACATCAATATTTTATTTGACAATACAAATCATTATCATCGAAACTAGATAACAAGTTAACAATCACATGGAAATGTTGGAGCTGTCATCGTCGAGTGGTTCGAGCACTTCACAGAAGATGCAAAGGTCCTGGGATGTCCTCTGGCAAGACATTCATCTGAACACTTCATACCCAGGAGGAAATAGGGACCTGGCAGGGTGACGAAAAGTCATTGTGTTCGTAACTGCCATATGCCCTCACGGCGAGGGATACTCCCCAAATAAAGAAGATGGTGCACACACCGTGTGCGAGAATGAATCCGATAAACAGGGGTATACCACCTGCAAAGGGCTTAAAGTGCTAATGTGACCAGGGTCCTGTAACATAAAGCTTGAAATTGATCTTACCATTGATTTTTACGATTGACTGTACCTTGTTGTCAGTGGGATTGATCGTAAAAATCAATCGTACGATCAATCTAAAGCTTTATGTTACACGGCCCAGGTGATCTAGTTGAAGAAATGGCGAGCCTTTTTATTTTAGAGTGTGTCATTCAATTCAATTCAATTGAATTCAGTTCATTTCAATTTTATTTTACCAAAGCAATAAAAAACATTTAAATGCACACATACATACATACATACATACATACATACATACATACATACATACATGGAATATATACATTGGTACAGTAAAATATAATAAGTTGCTTGGCAGGTAGCAACAATCATAATTATGCAAAGCGCTAGGAGACGTTCTTTAGTATTAAGTGTTATATAAATCAAGATCTATTAGTATGCCAGCAGAGCAAAACAGAACACATTCTCGCCGTTTTTCCGGCATTTCTTGTTTTGACCTAAAATGCAATGGAATACATGACATATGTGAGTAGGCTTTCAAATGTGATTTGGAAAATAAAACACTTGGAGGAAATTTAACGTCTTCAAATGGCAACGCGTTCTCGAATTCAAACGTGGCATATAAAATCTGGGAAATTTGACAAATCTTCAAAAAATTTAAGAGAAAAAATGGCTAGTTTATGTTTCTTATTTCGCCTACATTACGAAAAACTGCTAATCTGTTTAAATCTTTTATAACCCCACCCCTTCCAAAAAAGTAAAGAAATTGAAGGACAACTAAAAATGGCAGTCATGTAAAAGAAAATACCAGGAAATATTTGTAGATGTGTTTTGTTACCGAAAAGATACCACATCGTGATTATGGTCTTTTTTTAGGGGAGAAGCGGATCATGACTATACAAACCTCCTTTAAATTATCTTTGAAGCATCTCAAAAATTCACCGAAATTTCCTTTTAACCTGGGTCACGTCTCAAGCATTAAGGCTCAGCATTATTCTTGGGGGAAAATTTGGAAGGGAAATTATTTCCGACCCCGTGATCTGGTCTTTATGAGACGCGCGGGTCACAAGATTCGATGTGAAGTTTGGAAACTTTAAAGATAAAGTTGAGTTCTGGTCACGTGATTACATTGAGAAATAAACGGTCTCGAAGCAGCTAGGAAAGGTTTATCATGTCTACATAAGAACTGGTGTATAGTGTGAGGTTATATGGAATCATCAAATTGACGAGAAATTGACTCAATCTCGCTGTAATGCACATACACTGCACATAGAAATGGGTATACGGGACTGCACACACACACACACCCACACAGAGTCTTGTATTGCTTTATTTCCGAGGACAAGTATTGTTCCTCTATTGTTCCTCCGTCCTCGGACAGTCGACGGAATAAAGCACAAATTCATTGTCCGACGTTCGAGGACTATTGTCCGGCTTCCGAGGACCATTGTTCTCATGATTTTTTTTTGTTCTCTGTCCGAAAATGTCCTCGGACATACGGCTAAACACTCCCACACACACACACACACATCAAGCATGGATGTTCGGCCAGAACACTTCAGCTATTTTTTCGTCATATTTCAAATATGAGGGCATTTGAAGAGCAATCGTTTTCAAGGGACATTTGTACTGTCATGTTCTTCCAAACTGACATAAAAAGAAAGAAAAAGCTCACAAATTATTGTTCACCTTTCCTAGAACTCAATCTTCTCTTTAATGACCGTATCATTTTCACAGATCATCGTAAATATACAGTGGTCGAGACCTTGCGCTAATAAATTCCCTTAAGACTTGTTTAAAACATTGATGATTATAAGTATAGAAGGGGCTGACAGCGCATAGGAGCTGTAAAATTTTGAAAATTTAGGATAAGGACATTTTTTAGATTGACGGTCTCATAATTATGATGATATGAAGTCTCTAAATAAAGCTCGACTAGTTGGTAATTAAGTCTTCCATTTCTTCTTCCTCTTCTTCTTCTTCTTATCTGAGCTATTGGGTTGAGAGCTCAAAGAAAAAGGGGGAATGAAAGAAACAGGTCTGTACAGGTTTAAGGGGAATCTGCTAACTAATAACGAAGTTGCAGGTCTTTTTTTTAAGTCGTGGAGATTGACGCATCGTACATGGAGCTTTAATGCGGATGCAGTTTATTGTGTCCTTGTGCACAATTTTAACAAATATATCAGGATGTAATGATTAGTTATGTTTAAAGCAGTTGGGGTAACATTCGTGTAATTTGTCATGATATGCAGTAAAATAAGATTATATACATTTTACATTTGAATGGTTATGCAGTCACATTATGGAAAGCCAATGAGGGGTACTTAAAAGGTGGATGAAAGCGTGAAAACAAGACCATTAAGTAACTTTATGGTGTGAAAGGTGATCATAGCATCCTATTTTCAAGTTGCTTTCCCCCCTTTTTTCTATCTCTCCTTCCTTTCCCCCCTTTTCACCATTCCACAGGGGGCACATGTCCCCGTACCCCTTATTTATTAAAATGGGGATGACAATAGTTTGGTCATTCGTTGGTGGCCTACAGGGTTTAGGCTTGTCAAATGTGTGACATTTTAATGATTTACTTAATCCACACAAAATGATACTTTAATGAGCAGGAACTTAATTCAATTTCCCGGTCCATCAAAAGCATATATATCACTCCAATTTTGTCACCACACTGTCAGTGAAGCTAATTGCAGTCAGGTTTGATCACGAATTTTCAAACAAGGAATATGATGATTACCTTTATTTAAAACATGAAAAAGATCGCTTTTTGTATAAAGGGGGGGGGGACTTTTGAACAAGCAATTACCTTCCTTCCAATGAGGCAATTGCCCCGCCCCCCTCCCCTCAACAACAACAAAAATATACGGTAATAACTTTATAGCCTTTGCAGTATATACTTCCAATATATGTTTGATTTGTCCCATCTTTCTCAGCTCCAACCCCCCCCCCTCACTATTCACCATGTGCATGGATCAAGGCCCCAGCAAAGTGTGTATATTAAACCCATGACCTACAGTGCACAGCCATATGGGGTAATGTTTTGAATTTACTCTTAAAACAGCCTCTTCCGGGAAGGGAATTATTAGTCGCTATTAAAGATATTCTTAAATTTCGGTAAATGAATTTCATGTCGAGAACACCAGTCTAAAATGAGGTGTTTAGTCCATGGAAATGTAATGATAATTATTGTGCCAAAACTGGTGGAAAATCATGTTATATATACTTATATACACAATCACGTGGGACCACAATAATCTGACATGTCTGTTGAGCCCGCTCATCTTGTCTCTTTGTGCTTATTATTTATAAACTTATTTTGATTAAATTCGTTAAAATGGCAGGTTTCATTTATTTGTAGTCTTTAAAATTCTATGTAAATCTGTTTAATCGCATTATAGATATATAATTTTATGTACAGGTATTTTCTCTAAACATTCTTTTCTTCTTCAAATTATCATTATTATTTTTTAGGCTATGGGAGCCTATCAGAAATCACTAACCACAACTTTCCTTTAAATTCAACACATTTCCGCCATTTCATTAGCTCGTCGTGTTCTTCGCTATGTTTACAGCCCTACAGCCTCTGTAACATAATCCCCTTACCAAGACGTCCTGTAAGAAACCAAAAGAATGTTGAATACATCCATTTGGGTGCACCCTTTCAATCAATGCCTAAACACTGAACAAAACTGTGAATTATCGACACAAGGAAGGACATGACCTTGTATACACATGCAGGACTAAAGAAATGTCAGTCGTGCGCATCCAACATTAGTCAATACATGAAGCTACAATTGGTTTGTAGCTTCATGGTCAATATATTAAGCGCTTTAATTTCTTTCATCATATACCCTTACCCCCCCCCCCGCTCTGTAATTAGGGCTTTAAAAAGACTTTATCGTGGCATGAAGCTACAAGTAGCTTCATGATCGTAATGAGGAAATGTGTTATGATGTGTTGAAACAAGTAAATTAAAGTGCAAAGGAAATTGGATATTAAACGTAAAAGTTAATCGAGGAAAAGATAGCGGCCATGAAAAGAATCGTGATGAAGTTAAATCATTATTAACAGTCGTGAAAGGATGCAAATAATACTAAATATTCATGGCAAGGTTGCAAATCTGACAGCGAAAAGAAAAATATATATGAAGGAGAGAGAAGAGTAAAAAAGTATAGAATTTTCTCTCACTTTCCCCCGCTTTTTTTTTTTTTTTTTTTTTTTTTAGTGGGTGTTTGGGGGTGGCGACCGCCCCACCGCCCCTCCCACTGGCTACGCGCCTGTGTATGATGGAAGGGAGAAGGCGAAAAGGGTAATCATTAAACTTCTAAAAAGAAAAGAGCTTCAAAGCACTTTACGACTGAAATGGGAAATATTTGTTTCTCTCACAGTAAACAGCTTGTCTTACATCTCATGCAATGGTGTAGCTATAGGAGCACGGGGCACGCCCCCCCCTCATCGAATGGCAAAAAAAGAGGGAAGGGGATGAATGAGAAAGAGAAAGAACAGGAGATTGGAAGCAACATAAAACAAAATGGCGATATGACCCCATCTATACCATTCTCCATTCACATGATGACATTTTTCTCTCGCATTTTCAGTTCAATTGAATCGCACATCTCGTAAGAACGCCCTCCCCACTTACACTAGTGCCCCCCCCCCCCGATGGCTGGACTTCCCTTACATCAATAATCTCGTGAATAATCTGTTACCGCGTTGAGCACAATTTTGTCAGATTTAGTTTTGAATGTGTGTCCAATTTCAAGCATTTAATCGTGATCGAGTGAGCTCTATGGTTGATTAGCATACGAAATGAAGTTTTTGATATGATATCTAAAGTTGCTCTTGAGTCAAAACAAAATTATTACTTCATTTCTGCCCTAGGTCTGCGTATTTGTCTTCATCATTTATTTTTTAAAACTTCATTCGTCTATAATGTATCGATTTCATTTTTCTTATAGATTTTATTTTATCCCGCTCCTCCCCATCCATACTGATTGCTATATTGTGGGGTTGACACGATATTTGTATGAATTAATTTTAAACATTATCTTGTATGGGGAAAGTAAATAACAGTACACTCAACAAGGAGATGCAATCGGGTCCGCTCGCTATTCATAAAGACCGCTATTCATAGAAAACCGCTATTTATATAACACGCGTTATGGATAGCGGTCCTTATGAATAAGTGGTTCTTATGAATAGCAGTCCTTATGACAAGCGAGGCTACCCCAGGTTCTGAACCTTATACTGAGACGGAAAAAGAAATGTTAAACTCCCATTTACCATTTTTCTTAGGATTAAAGGGTTAAGTCGGCCTTGTACCCCTGGCTAATTTAGGACATTTAGTGTTGCCCATATTCCAAACTTGTCCAAAACTTGTATTTATTTCCAAAGTAATAAGATTACTTTGTCATTACCACCGTGGTTTTGGTTTCTCTTCTTGGACTATGAAGCACCGACCTGACTGGTCTGATTTACAGAAATGTATGCAAAATAATCTCCACCCCAAGGTTTATCTGTTTAGGGTATCTTTAATAGAATCATAGAAAGTCTGGAAGTTCGCCAATTTTCTTGTTTTTTTTTTAACGAAGTGGGTTGGAATATTGTTCCCAAAAATCCAAAATACCTTGAGATCAAAATAAACGGGAAAGCGTTGTATCACTTCAGACATAAATCCTACCATGGAAAATCGCCATGATTGTAAAGACATCTTTGTTCCAATGTGAAATCATCATCAATTCAAATTTCAAATTCAAATTCATTAATTAATTCATATGAGAATACAATTCAATGATAAAGTATTGTATATACAGTAGATATGTTGAATAAGGCCATTTAAAATAATATGCCAATTTTCTTGTATTTTTTTAAACAAAGTCGAGTAGAAAATGGTCATGAAACAAACTTCAGAATTACATTTACTAGCAGTACAACTGGTGTGGCCATACTTGTTCAACAGGGAGGGGGGGCACATACGAGATGGGGGAGGGGTAACCTCACTTCCAGATACCTGGAGTAGGGGTAGGGGTATAGGGATAAGGTCATTTTGGTTGATGATGCAAGGTTTATTTCATTTCATTTCCAAATACAAAACAATATGATTTACAAAGTACAAAATCATGAAATGAAAAAGGACCCTACTGGAAAGCATAGTTTGTTTGTGTATAGGTTCCCAAGAATAAATATAACATTAACTTAATTATCTTTTATAACATGGAAGATTGGAAGTGAAATATATTATATATATATATATATATATATATATATATATATATATATATTAGCATATCTCTCATAACAATATCATTAATTAAATAGTCATGAATCATGTATCTATAATGATGAAAATGTTCATAGCAAGATGCTGTACACTAAAGAACAAATGACAAGACAGGACTCAGAGGACACGAAACTGACAAGATAATACAAGACAGAACAGGACAAAACCAGGACAGCAGTGGCTTACCGGGACCGTGGCGTCAAGAGGGGCATTTGTGAGGATTTTTTTTCCACCAGCCTTCCAAAACTCGCTCAGTGGGGGGGGGCAGGGGTTTACAAGATTTTATGGTGTCCAATTCTCTGACAAGATAAAAAAAAGTTCTAAAATAAAGGGGGATTCTATATATATATTTTTTTTTTTTTTTTTTTTTTTTGGGGGGGGGGTTGGGTAAAAAGTTGTCAGGGGGCAGTCTGCCCCTTTGTTCCCCCCCCCCCTATTGGGTACGCTGACAACACAGGACAAAACAAGACAAAGAAAGAAAAAAGAAAGAAAAAGGGGAAAGAAGAAAAAATACAAACAAAAATCACTTATCTTTAGTATGTTATGTTTTTGAAAGTGTGCATCGGTGTGCGCTCGGTAATCCGAATGATATATAACAAGATCTTGACCCCTAAGTTCCGTGGATGTTCCTATTTTCAGCGGATGAACAGGGGGACATGGCCCCCTTGGGCTTCCCTGGCAGTAACATTTTATGTTGTTGTTGTTTGGGGTTAAAGATATTTCCCGCTTTATCAGTAGAAAAACACCAAAACTTATTGACGAATAGTTTACCAGAAAGACTATTCAAACAACAGAAATATGGAAATAATCGGGGGCTTTGGAAAAGAAAAGCTGTGGCTCAGTTTGTCCAACGGGACTTAATACTAGACAGAATTAACGCTAAAATAGTCTGCTCTGGCTCTAAAATAATATATAACCGTTGTAGTCAAAGATGAGGTCAAGTGGAGGAGGGACACTTCGGCAGTTGACCCTGCATAATTACAGTATTAACCGTGTATATACATTATGCAGGATACGATTTGATCAATGAGAATCCCTCTGCAGATCTTGAAAAATGGACGCCCCTACATGACCTTTACTATATTGTGGCATATATTGATGTCAGACTTTAAAGTTTCATTTACTTATCATTATTTCCGATTTTTAATAATTTTTAATACTAATAAGGTATTTTTGTAACGAGGGTATATAACCTCGTCAGTAATAATACTTAAACTATTATTATCCCTGCATTACAATGGGTTCCTGTAATGCAGAAGTTTAGAGCTGAGGGACAAATATGCGTCGAAATGATGTGAGCCTGATCGGTTAAGAGTAGGCATTTTGTCCGTCCATGACATTTGATATTTCATGGATTTTATAATTTTAGTAGGCAACCATGGCAACCAAATTTTAAACAATTTCAACTCCTTCAGTGATGCCCTTCACAATTAAACATAAGATAGCTCTCTGCAATTAAATACTTATTTTCTACATTCTTTCCAGCTTTCAAAATTTGTCAAATGTCCGTCCGTGACTAACCGACCAGGCTCATGTAAGAACCAAGCAAGGATTGAACTCAGGGCCTTTCATTCACTAAAAAAATTAACTAAAAAGTGGAATCGGGTAAAACTGTTTCCTATTGTAGTCTCCAATATACAATCCTGTTCTCATTTCTGTTTTTCTTTTTTAAGTTTCTAGTTCATGTCCATGACAATAGTTGAATGAAGGGTCATACCAAGGAGTTATACAGATATCATTCAGTGCATAACACCCATCCCGTCACACAGACATGCCAGGAGCAGACGACCTTAGTTTCCGTCGCACATTTTGGCGCGAAAACGACGCTTCCGAAAACCTTCGAAGTGGAGATACTGTACACATGGGGTGACATTATTATGGCGTTGTTGCCCTTGAAAATATGTTTTGTCGGTATTCATGAAATGGTTGTATTGGAAACGTTCATATGACTTTCATGATCAATACTCATTGTTCATTTACAGGTTTCAGTCGCGAATCCAGAATTCTTTGCCGGGTAGATTGGGGGAAGGGCTTTAGGATTATTTTGTCCAAGCAAACAAGGAAGCCAACAAAAAAAGGAGAAATTTTGAAAATGTTAAAAACATTTTCCAGTGGGAGCACTCGTTTTGGTCGCCGAAAGAGGGTGGGGTGGGGCATGTGTGTTATGTATAGGCAGATTTTAGCAGGGGCATGTGCCCCTTTACCCCCCCCCCCCCCCCCCCCCCCCCCCCCTATCCATCCACTTCTGGGTTTGTTTGTTTACCCTTTCTTGGTTCCCTATCATGCAAACTACCCCACATAGTGTTTTGTATTATGGCAATATTGGAAGAGCGCCAGGAGCGTCACCGCGTGATGGACATACAATTAGAAGCATTTATTATTAATATTGTTGTTGTTGTTGTTATCACTACTCTACTAATGTATATGTGTAACATCCACGTCATTTCTGTCATGAATATATCATATCTACTGTGTGCAAAGTAATTTAAAATCAATAAAATAAAGATACTGATCTCGTGTAAAGAATCACGCAAATGTAAACAATGAAATCGCAAGATTCTTGCTCTATTCATTTCATGCATCATCACCAGCTGCAGTGCATTTTTCTATACTGACCCACAATATGTTGTGTTCTGCGCTGTAATGCGCGCTGACAAGAGACAGCATTGTCTTCCGAAATTAGTGAAATGTTTCAATAAAAGGTCAATCTTTCCACCCTGGTTCATTGTCATTCTGTGTCTGCCAATATAAATATGATATACCATTATAAAGTCGTGGGTACTTTTTTTATTGTGGGTCAGTATATTTCATAAAATAAAACTTATAACCATTCTCGGTAGTTACAGGACCTATGTTGTTTGCTTTCCGAAGGCAAGAGCGGGAAATCTTACTTTGGTTTACCTTGCATTTTATAAATAGTAGACTGAATCATATCTTTTTAGTACGTATGCTGTTAATAATAGATCCTATCGCCATTAAACGGAGTGCAATATTATAGAGTACTACATGTAGTACACTCTTTGTATATCATTAATTTAGTCATTTTCAATACATATTTTGAGGAGTTTAAACCACCCTTTTCCTTTATATTTAAAGAGGCGAGGGCACAATTCCGAAAATTTCTGACGAGCCCCAAAAAGGGTTGTTTCGTTTGTTCGGGGTTTTTTTTTCTCAGTTGCATTTTAGGTCGGAAAGTTGAACAGGGGCAACATTTGTGGGGTTGTGCCAATTGGGTTTCAGAAGGGGCAGCCCCCTCCCCTCCCCGATCCTCCAGTATTTTAACAACGTATTAAGTTATTGAATATATCATAAAGAAAGTAAATGTGAGAAAATTACAATGCTCCGACCGGGATTCGAACCCGGGACCCTGGATTACATGACCAACTTCAAACTTCAATCCTATCAATTATAATATTTAATTACGAATTCAAATTGTCCTCTATAGAAATTCGTTGGCGTGGATTTGCCCAACTTTAGAGGGAAGACCTGTCTCATTGGTAGGCCATTATATAGGGTGCGGATGACAGTGTGTTACTATATTCTTGTACTGATCCTAAGCTGATCGGGGAAAAACTTAGCTTAGAATCATCAAACTGTGTTAATTGGATGACAGCAAATAAGCTTAGCTTACATATTGGTAAAACCGAAAGTATTTTGTTTTGTTCGCGGGGTAGGCTGAAGTATACTGATGATTTCAATATAAGTTATAACAATCAACTCATTAAGAGACAGGATTCTGTGAAGTATTTAGGACTAAATATAGCTAGTGATCTTTCTTGCTCAAGCTATCCTGTCATGGTACCTGGTTATGTTTGTATTGCAATATACCTGACGAATAAAATCAAATCAAATCAAATCAAATCATACGCATGGAATTGGTATGGATGTACCCCCTACGCTCGATGGAAAGAGAGAGGCTATAATGTGAGATTGTTACTTTACTTCGACGGGAGCCCGGATAGCTCAGGTGGTAGAGCACTGGTCATGTAATCCAGGGTCCCGGGTTCGAATCCCGGTCGGGGCATTGTGATTTTCTCACATTTACTTTCTTTATGATATATTCAATTTACTTCAATCCTATCCATTATGATATTTATTCCAGTTGGGATAGTATAGGAATATAACAGCGTTACCTTCAACCATACAGCACTGGCTATTGTATATCCGGGAGAGATACAGATACCTAAACAAACAATCTTTATCCATGGGGCATTATTCTTTTAAGGTTTCTTTCCCCTCTCTTTCAAATTTGGAATTGGGGCGCATCCTGCTTATTACATGGGGGATGACTACAAACAGAACCAAGGTCTAGGGGGATTAAGCTCATCAATTTATGTAAAAAGAACTCAGAAAATCGGTTTGTAAAGCACCTATAGAGTGGACAGAGTTGAAATACAGGAATATCACGAATTTCGGCACGAGTTTTATCTCCCGCGATTGCAACTTCAATTTTGTTTTAGACAGTTTTGTATCTACTTGAATAATAATGGAACTGATTTCGTTTACGTCTTTCCCAGGTTGTTTTCGTTTCATGGGTGTATATAATTTCCATCATACCACGCAGTGGCGTAGATAAGGTGGCATAAGGGGCACGAGCCCCGCCCTGTTCCGTCCAATCAAATGCCAAATGAGAAAGAGAAAGGTATAGGGAAAGGGCAATGTGAAATGAAGATAATAAGACCCCTCCAACACCATTCCTCCACTGTTCTGAGGCAATCCACTCATCGAGTAGGACCGATCCCCCGCCCCATGACAGACGTGCCCCCCCCCCCCCCAATAGATGGATCCCCGCATTGCCACTGATTTCATGTTCTGTGTGAATCATGTTCTTCATAAACTAAGCTAAGTTCATGGTGAAATGGTTAATAACAAAGGGGAAAGACTTTTTTTGTGGGGATGATTCGGTGGCCGTTGGCGTTGATCTTTCAATGGGGCTATCGAATCACGAGGTATTGCGTCATTGTGGGAATGGGGGATTCCCCCAGTTGGCCCAGGATGCAATACGTGATCACCATGTCAAGTAGCTAACTCCCCGGATATGAATGTTTTGTATATATACATGATGACTGTATAGAAACGGGATGTCTTAAACATTGCTTCACTAACTACGATGGTTTTTTTTTTTTTGTGTGTGTTTTTGTTTTTACTACTAGAAGGTAAGATTCCTGTAGGCTTGTAAGAATTTTTTGTATAAATGTTTCATATGATAAACTATAAGTTTAAAATCGACGTATACTCTCATTCAACAAGATATATATTTTTTTTAATTAAAAATTTCACCTCGTTACGTAAACAACCATTTGTATACGGTATTTCCTAGAGATATGATTTCATAGATAATATACAGATGGCTGAGTACAGAATTTCTTTTTTCCCCCTAAATATTGATAGGAAAGTATATTAGAAGAATAAGAGATATAGAAGATCGAGGGGGCTGCGTGCGAATAAAAAAAGTAAAATTGAAGAGAAAAGATTGCATGCATGCATGAATCTTGTATTAGATGGAGGGATCGCTGTAGGCCCTTCAAAATGAAAGGTATCTTCTTACATATTCTACATGTTCTAAAACACTGCTACCTGAGACGATATGAGACTGAAACCGGAAAAGTGAAAGTAACTGAAAACGAAAACATGACAACGTGCTTGTTTTTCAAGCAAGGTGTTATCTGTCGTTAAAAGGAAAGTTTATTTTTCGTACATTCCATGAGAGTTATATTACCATTTACCAAGCAATCTAATTCTATTATCTTTTGTTTTAGATTTGCCTGGCACATTATTGCTGGGGAATTTCTTCTCGAATGGCCTAGAAGAAATATGGAATGTCCTACTATTCGTCAAGAGCTGGGACCAGGATTTGGGAGTTGGGCACACAGCCAAAGAATTACAAAATTAAGGGGCAATTTTTGTGTCCTTAAAAATGAACAACTGGGTTTCATAAGATGGAACCGGCCGGTTGTGTGTGTCTAATTGGGTTTTTACAGACGTTTATCAATCAAAATTATGATTATTTACGTCTTGGACAGACTTGGATGATATAACGTCACCATCCGAAAGACGTGATTGAGATTCGAACCTGGGTCCGGTCAGAGTCAGAGTGGACGTTACTGCTAGACCAATTCCTGATCATCCCCATTTTTGATGATGTTGTTGTTGTTGTTGGGTTAGTTCTAATGGTGCTTATCATTCAATGCTGAATAGTTTATACGCCCCCGTCCTGTCCTTCACTCCAATTTGAGGTGAAAACCATATTCATTTTACTGAAGATTTCTGGAATTACATTTAATACGCCTGGGAGTCAACCTAGTCATGACACATCTTTCAATCAAATCATTTCATACGTGAACCACAACACCCGCATGACCCCTACACAGAATCCCAGGGAGAGAGAGGGGGAGAGGGAGTCACATGACTATGATGCAACAGAGGAGGAATCACGTGAGCGTGATGACTGGATGAAACGCACCTCTTATGACGTCATCAGTGAAAATCCCCCATTGGCATATTGCGGGAGGGGTGTTACCCGAGAGAAAATTATACGTATTGACATTTACTGGTTATAAGCAAGACATTTTGAAAAGAAGGAAGGGGAATCTGTATTCTATTAATAGCTCGACTTACCAATAATTTCACTTTGATTGGAGTATCCTTCAAATTTGTTTTCATGAGATTACTGTAAACGAATAATTATTGTTCACTTTCTTTGAAATCAGCCATGGAAGAGCACAGTTCGTGTGTATGTCTTGGCTACATCAAAACATAACCCCCTGGAAATCACCTTTTCACCAGGTAAGATTCTTAGTTCTTCTTTTGTTGATTTTAAAAACGCTTTTATTGTTTCCGCTTATTAAAAATAATTTAACCTGTGATTAACCTGTTTTACTATTTTATTCCATTTACTTCAGTGCATATATACAAAGTCATGTATGAACGTTTAAGTTTTTGTTTCCTCAAACTCCTATATTGTTTGATGATGGCTTGAGGCACTGTTTGCCTCTATATACAGTAACTGGTAGAAGGATAATGATGCAGAAAATGAGAGAGTGTGTGTGTGTGTGTGTGTGTGTGTGTGTGTGTGAGAGAGAGAGAGAGGGGGAGGAGAGAGAATGAGAGAGGGAGGGAGAGAGAATGAGAGAGTGAAGAGATAATGAGAGAGGAAGAGAGAAAGAGGGGGAGAGCGATAGAGTGAGAGAGAATGAGAGAGGGAGGGAGAGGAAGAGAGAGGGAGAGGGGAGAGAGAATAAGATAGGGAGAGAGAGGGGAGAGAGAGAGAGATAGGGAGAGAGAGGGGAGAGAGAGAGGGGAGAGAGAATAAGATAGGGAGAGAGAGGGAGGGAGATAAACTTTCTTTACCTGGAAATTAAATGATTATTTTTTTTTTTTTAATCCTATTGATCCTCACTGTATATCTCCTTTATTCTACTAAAGCCAATGGTTATGACATTTCGTCTTACGGGAGGAACTAGGTCTAGGTGTTCGAAATGTTTAAATGAAGACACGCAATTGCACATTCTATGATCAGCATTTAATATTGTGAAAAAATGGGCTTGAAAAATAACCCGGTGTACACCTCTTTTCACTATGAATAGTTTTTGACAATGCTACACCGATTTTCGATGGTATCAGCATAGGAAAATATTTACCTCAATATGAAAAATTGTACAACCTGTTTATCAAAAGCCATTTTACCAGTCGCCAGTCCATTCAATTCATAGATCTTATCTCTCCGACTTTTAGAAAATGATTTATCTGGAGTGAGAAAACAAAATTGCCCCTCAGAAAATTTCCCCAGACTTTGATAAAATCCAATTCTTTCCATCGTTTTGATTTCAATTTTCCACTTAGATTCGTTGTGCATAGAAAACATGACCGGGTTAGGCACACATCCACACACACACAAAATGAAAGAAGGATTGTAAAGGTGAAAGAAAAATCTCGAGGGCGAAGAAAAGAAGGCAAGTTCAGAACGTCTGTTTTCTCGGGCTGACCTGTCGGTTTTTCTCTCAAAAGTGCGGAATAGTTTGTCTTTAGATTCTCTGACTTCTGGATAGGAAAAGAAAGAAAGATTCAGACGGAGTAAGATTTTAAAGCGAGGAAGTAGAGCGGGTGGGTATATAGAAATACATGTATTTACTTGGAAAAAAATGCAAATATTGATGCCTCTGTGTGTATAGCTTTGATTTAGTATATGCTGACATTTTGATGATAAATATTGGATGTCTGAGTGACAGTCTTGGATGACTATACAGTCTATATACTTCGTCTCATTCTGTTGCAGCAGGCTTTTCTTACCTACCCCATTATCATCCAGGGGAGCTTTTCATCATATATTTTATACGCATTTTGTCACCACATCAATTGTCTTATTTGTTTGAATTTTTAGTTATTTGATTTGTTCTATGTTTATTTATGTATATTTTTATGTGTATTTATTATTTCTATTGCTCTATTGTTTTGTAATTTTTGTATTGTAATAAGGGGTTGCTTTTTTACAAGTTTTTAACTTTTTTAGCAATCCTGGCATATCTTTTATAATTGTATTTACTTTTTAAACAAAATGTGATTTTATTTCGCCTAATAAATGTGAATTGAAATTGAAATTGAAGTGTTTTGTCAGTGATTTTTACCGACAAATTTGCTCTCAGCCAATCAGATGCAAGGATTTCAGTAGCTTATAACAGTTGTCGGAAAAAGAAGCTCCTTGGTATTCTTAATGATAGATACATGTATAGAAGATTGAATATGAGAAATGATTATTATATCAATGAAGCAATTGCATTTTTTTTTCAACAGTTTCTTTCTTTGTGAGTAACCCAACTTGATTCTGCCAATCTCATTCTCATTTGGGTTGCCTACATGACATGCATGAAAGTAAACTTTTGTATTTACTTAATCTGGCATTGCCTGCATGTGCATAGTTGGATCGCTTCAGAATAGTTAGAATAATGACTCTTAGGTTTTATAAAAGGGGCAGAGAGTAATTGCATATCCATCAAAATGCTAATAGATTTGTCTCGTCTTGTGATCCTATTATTCCTATTCGAGTCATCGATATACACGATACCTCATCATTCAAAAGCTGGCTACTCTAATTAATGATAAATGCAAATTTCAAATTCAATTCATTGTTAGAAATCCAAACAAAAGGATCATTCTCGATTTTCGTTTCATACAAATAGGTAATACAATTTATACGAGAGTGATGTAGCATTTTCTTCATCGTGGCCGCAAGATAGTGTGAAAGCTAGTGCTTATCTTTGTCATAATCTGCGACGCCAAATCGAACCGCACTCCGAGGTGGGTGCTTTAGTAAAACCATGAAGCTACCCTTGAGTAAGTGACGCACCAGTATTCTCTGTGGAATAGGGTGGGGCAATCAGGAGGAACCGTGTCTTCCTGCCAACTTCCAATCCCATCCGACGCCCCCCCCCCTCTCTCTCCCTCCCTCCTGCCACATACCCCATTATTTTCGCTCACCCCCAAAGGCATCCAAACTGTGTGGTTATTTAAATAATTTATTGTTCCAGTGGCTATAATTAATTACCCCTGATTCACAAACTGTTGCATGTTGATCAGGGCCTTGTTTCATCATGTAGCTTCATGGTTTCATGAACCTATTAATTGATGATAGGTACTAAATCGCTGCATTTGATCGACTTTGGGCACAGAATCGTCGCAGTTCTGAAACAGAGCCCTGCCGGGAGTGGGTCCGTGTTAGAAAGAGGGGGGGGGGGGGCGGGGTTCCGTTAGCTTCTATTTGGAGGTGATATCAGGGGAAACTTGAAAGATTGTATTTTTTTTTAAAGTTTAGTTTCCATTCCTATTGAGTCAGAGGAAACGGCTTAGTTGTGACGTCACACACCACCTTGCGCTAAAGACTTACCAACAATCATCGCAGTGACAATTGTTCGGAAAGTGGATCAAGTCCTTTGTGGAACGAACTGATAAAGGGAGCTCGGAAAAGAAAAAAAAATGGAAAAGGGGATAAAAAGCCTGTGCACCTCTGACATTAGAGAAGCCAAAAAGAAAATTTCAAGGTCATGTATTGTCGGGCTCACACTGAAAAATGGAATCGGATCAGTGGCTGGATTGGAGCGCTTTAAAGGCCTTTTGCAATTGGGATGGCAATTCGTTGAAAAGTATGATTGATGAAAAAGTGCCCGCGGAAAATAAGGAATGAGGGGAAGTGGCTCTCTCTCTCTATCTCCCCTTTTCTCACTCTGTCTCTCTAGTATTCTCTCTCTTTCGCTCTCTTTCTCTTTCTCTCAGTGTAAGACATTGGACCAGTTGGGAAATTTGTCCTTTGAGCATCCACTTCTCATATTCTTTCACAGGGCCTGTTGCAAGGTTTAAGGCCTTACAAATATTACATATTGCAAATTCATTTCTCAGAGTCTTTGTTATAAGATTGTTTAGGTCTACTAGTTCTTGATGTCCATGGCCCATTGCTAACATGGCTAAAGGCTATCAATGGAGCGGGATGAGCATCTCATCAGCGTTCGATCAGGAGAAGTTTTGGGGGTTTTCCCCACGTCCGATCATTTCTCCGGCTAAAAATGGCCGGTGACTCCGAAACTCACCACTCAAATTTTAGCCCCAGTCCTCCTCTACTTATCATTATTGTAATCATCATTACTATCATCATTAAGATCACATCATCAGAGTGACATAGGCATATAAAGTCACAAAAAAGACAGTGGACCCGGTGAGAGAGAGAGACAGAGAGACAGACAGAGGCAGACAGAAACAGAGACAGAAACAAAGAAAGACAGACAAAGACAGAGACACAGAGAGAGGGGAAATTGGAGATGGGTGAGTGGCATCCAAATCATTTCACACCTGTTCACCTTTTATCCAAAGCCTTGTTTATTGCTCATTGACTCACTGCAACAGCAGCATCGTTTTCTCTCGGATGTGAACGCTCCCGACGAATGACAGTCGTGACAGTGACGTCACAATACAATATAATAGCTATAGTTGGACATATGCGCTACCCCTTCTAAATTAAGTACATCCCACCTTTCTTTTTTTCTTTCTGTCACCGAAACTGCCCTCTTTGGCGTCATGTGCAGGCCGTGATGCCAACATTATTCTCCGACAAACAACAGATGCCTTTAAAGGGTCAACCAATGCCAGAGATGTCCATTATTCTATGAAGGCAAAATTGGGGTGTTGATTCTTGAATCTTGCCCCATCCCCCCCCCCCAAGTAATAATAATAATAATACCAATGAAAGGAAGAAGAGTTGGATAATTATAGATTTTAGCTGCAACTTTAACAATATTCTGTCAATTTGGCATATATGGCAAATGGCAAGCCCAACACCTGTTAAAATTATTGGCACATTCGGATTGTACTGCCCCCTCCCCTGCCCATCCCACGCCCCTCCCCCGCCCATCCTCTTATGAAATGACATGAATACGCTTTACAGTCAATGTACAGCCATGGAAAAACATATTAGACCAAACATGGTTACTGATAGTGTTGTATTTGTGGTATGAAGGAAATAAAATTACATAAAAGCAAGATATAATTGCTGGAATTTGGTATTCATTCAATGAAATACAAAGACAAATCATTTTATAATTTTGTATGCATATTATAGTACCCTTATTACAGAAGCTTGGTGTAATATTTTGTCCATATGGAAGGCAACCTCGGGCATGACTTTCTTCCCTCATAGGCTTAATTCATATGCTTAGAAACTGCATACATGCAATCAATTTGCCATTCCTGAGCTAATAGTCGTTTTTAGAAATCTGGATCTAGAATATATTCTTTTGAATACTTATTATTTTAACTTAGTCTTCTCTTGTCATCATGCAGGAAATACATTCTCGAGCAAATGAGCTTGAAATAGGATATCATAATAGTTTATAAATCTCCAATGAAATTTTAGTCAGCAATCTGTTTAGTGATAAAGACCCAATTTTTGAATCGGGGTAACATCGCTAGTCATAAGGACCTTATTCATAAGGACCACTTATTCACAAGGACTGCTATCCATAACGCGTGACTAAATGAGTAGCGGTTTTGTATGGATAGCGGTCCGTCTAAATAGCGAGCGGACCCGCTTGAATCTTGCTTAGCTGTAAAAGGGAATATCATAAAGGTCAATAACATCGTTTTTATACACTTTTCCAGCAACTTTACAATAGACTATTTCATTTACCCTCCTACCCTATCTACCATAAAATTATTGTGTAACGACAAGGTCAGTAGCTGGTCGTAATAGCCAATCATCCATCAATTTGTTATTGTAGAATAAAAGCCATCGGACAGAATTTGTTCCCTTGGATTCCACGGTTATTGTTATATGAACAAATATATGGACTTCCATGGCGCACTGTTGAATGACGCGGTAATCGGCGATATTATGTAGGCTTATGGTCGACATATTGCTGCAATGCCATAAACCATGATACAAACAGAATTTCTACTCCATGTGTATTACTACAGATTAAACTTGACCATTTTTTTTTACCATGTATCGTTAACTTCCGAGTTTTCTAAACTATTCTATATTTGATCTTTTTATGTGTTCATCAAGAAATTTTATTTGGCCTAGTTACAGAAGGCATGGGAGCACGTCCCCCCCCCCCCCCACCCCCAATAGAATGGCGAAAAATCGGGGGGAAAGGTAAAATAGAAAGAGAGAGAAATGGAAGAAATGGAATGGAGAAAAGGGAAAAAGGAGATGAACAACAGACGATAGAACCCCCTCCCGCAATCGCCCCTATAATCAGAGGCCTTGTAAATTCGCATTTCATTCTCGGACTAAAACCGGTGCCTACCCCCGCCCCCATGATCCCGGTGCCCCTCAATGTTTAGTACACACTACGCCACCATAAATAGTGTTGCCTTATGAGTTGAAAAAACCTGCTTCGATGGTAGGGCCTGTGTTGAAATAAATGCAAATAAGATCTATATACATGTACTTAAATGAATACAGCTTATATGAGTATTTCAGTGAGTTATAATGTGTGTCATACAGTTTTTTATGCAGACAGTCATTCAAATGGTTTACTCCTAAAACAAGTGCAATAGTCTAGAGAAGTCTAGAGTATACAGGGTTTTTTTTATTTTATTCTCTTCGAAAATCCGTCCTTATGTGAATGCTGTCCCGGCCGTGAATAATCAGTTACAGACGAGGTGAATAGAACACGATAAGAACTACTTTCGAAAAATAAACTGAAGGGCAATTTCAAAGGCCTATTGTACTGCCCATAGAAATCAGGTTCGGATTATGTAATACACCATTGTAATGTTCGCACATTTCTAAAGGTGATAGGGCTATTGAAAGTGTTTTGAGTTTATTTTTCGAAAATAGTTTTTATCGTGTTATATAGTTTTTTCACATCACGCCCTCTCCATCATACTCAGTCTCATCTTCATGAAATTAAATCTATGCACATTTGGTGGTGGATAGAGAGAGACAATTCTACACGTGGATGTGCCAAGGTGTAGTGGTTCATTCGGTTGGCTTTCAAATCATAAGTTTGAGGGTTCGAATCCCAAGTCTAGCTTCCCATAATTTATGAGACATTACGTGCATATTCTATGCGTGGAGATACAGTTCTACCTGTGGAGGTGCCCTGGTATAGTGGTACATTCCTTGACTTTCAACTCATAAGTTTGGGTGTTCGAAATCCCAGTCCGGCACTAACGTCCTTTAGTAAGGCATTAATCTACATTTGCTGCTCTCCACCCAGGTGTAAATGTGTACCTGGTATGCTTGAGACGATTTTTAATCTTTATGCCCCAGCATGGACTTGTACAGTGTCATTTCCAGACCTGAAAACGAAACTCTTCGTTTTTTAATATTTACACGAAATATTTGCACGAGTTTGTACGTTATCCACATAACATATCGTTTTACATGCGATCGAAAATTGTGTTTTTGTAATTTTGCCTTGAATCTCACACTGCTTACCACTTTACACTTAGTATCAACAATCAGCTATTTTGTAAACACTTTAAAGATGTGAAAGAATGTTGGAGTTCTGAAAAGAAATTGATATTAACGATTTTTTAAAAGTTGGAAAAGGGAAGATTGATATTGATAGAGAAAGAGAGAGTAGACAGAGCATAGATTTTGCATGGAATATCATGTGAAATTATAACCATTCTATACTATTTAAGTTGGCGAATATCTCTCGTTAAAAGGATTGGAATTACACTTTCACACGAAAGTACCAGGCAGATCTATACTCGATCTATACTTTCCCTTTCTTTATAAAATTCACACTTCTTTTTTTCCCCCCACTTTTAGCAAACCTTGAATATCAGATTCTTTCCAGAACTTCAAAATTCTTTCCCACGTTTAAAGTGTTTGCAAAACGGATGTATAAATAGACCTATTCACAAATATATTCAAATTTTATGCATACTTTTAAAACAAAGGTTGTTCTTGACAACCTGAAGCTTGTCAGAGGCTTGTCAGACATAGCAACAAGTAATCGTATGCAAACTGCATTCTAGGTATTGTAGTTCGTCCCCAGGAAAGAAACATCCATAAAATTTGAATAACTTTGTGAACGGGTCTATTCGCTGACAGAAATAGGAAATGTCCATGACAGTAATGCACTGTCTTGGATTCGAACCCGGGTCCTCTCGTTCCAAGAACATTGCCCTCACCACCGAACCAAAACATAACACCTCATCTTGCCAATATTATCTGACATAACCTTTAATAACTATTGTTATCATCTATCTATTGGAGCGCCACGGGGGAGGGCTCACACATAGTGTCGTGAGTCGCGACACATTTCAAAAGAATAAATACCCGAAAAAATGGAGGCGACCGAGATACATAACGAGACATCTGGGGTTCCCCGAAGTCCATAGTACAACAAGCATGGCAAACATTCAATTTCGGAAATCGAAAATCGAGTTAAATCGAGGTCTCGCACCCCGCAGGCTAATATGATCATTTATACCATTATTATATTTTCGAGAAGATAAGTGCGCACATGAACTGGGTTCATGGGGGCGTTGCTGGGACACTTTAAACAGAGGGGGAGTAGCGGGTGTCGGACCAAATCGTAGTCTGCCGAAAACCCAGAATAAATATCCCCCGAAAAAAAAGAAGAGGGCATCCATCCCATTTCATTTCAAGTTGGTTATTTTTTAGGGGGTAGGGTGGCACCCCTCCCGCCCCCACAGCCACCCCACTGGGTTCATGGTCCAATACCCTTGTGAGAAACATCTCGTACATTCACCATCATTACGAACACGTAGTGTAATTTGATTTACTTCTGGTTTTTAAAGAAGACAGCACTTAGCGCCGACCATGAAGAAAATCTGACTGCATTGTCGGGTTTGTTTACTTTCGATTTTGGATGCAGGAGAAAAGAAACTTTGCCCTTTGATAATATGTACAAGGTAGCAAGCACGCTCAGGTACCATATTAGATCTTTCGTTTGGTAGAGCACTGATTTTGTTCGTTGTGGAAAAAACGGCACGAATTGTTAATCTCCGCCAGCCTCAAATCCCATGAGAAGATTCCTTTTCACGATATTTCTCGCTTACACTTCTCTCTCGCCAAAATTGAACCATTTTCCTCTTTTTGTCATTGTAAATTGAATATCGAGGACTGTTTTGGAAGATCATTTTACACCTGAACGTATGGAAATAAAGAGGACCCAGCGAAGCGAGCTGAAAGTTCGCAGGACAATATCTTTTAGAGACCTGTGCGCTTCATAGCTTGCAGACGACACTTAGCACTTGCACGGGCGCGAAACAGTCGGAAGACAGGAAAATTTGTGCTCGCCGCGCGCTCGTTCGCACTTATCCAGACAGTACGATAGCAAGTCGCACACTTTTTTCAGAGACACCGCCAGAATGTTGTGTGTGTGATGTGCATGTGCAAGTTGAACAGCTTACGAGGCTTTTAATTAAAGCGTAGTTGTGGATCTGAACGGACTACCATGTACACGCGAGCTGCTCCCGTTTTAGGATTAGACCCCAGACGACTCATTTACATTGGATAATCTCACTCTTTATTCGCTAAGTGATTGATAATCTGTGGATATTAACAGTTCGCCTTTGCTTAATTGTTTGTAAACACAGCCATCACACCATGCATTTTCGTCGTGCATTTGCTAAGTAAAAGGTGAGCAACATTATCGATTTCATATTTCATTATCAATTTCTGTGTTGTAAGGCCTATATACCGGTTTATTTTTTTTTCTTTTCTTGTGCCCCTCGCTGTATAGTAGGAAGTTTTAATTTGCCGTTTGAGGTCACCTAGATCGACATCTCTTGCCCTCGATGACGTCATTCATAAGTGTTTAGTTAAAAGGGGGTCTTGTGGACTCTATCCCCCTTCCTCTACTTTCAAATACCTGCTTAGATTTTTCACCTCGCGGAAAAGTAAGCCAATTAGCTATTTATAGTTCACTGTGTGTTATATCGTATAGTCGGCCCATGGTTCTGTATCCTCCCCGTTCAGTTGACAATGTGTCATATTTTATCAGCACAATCAGGTATTGTGACTTCCACAATAATAATATTTTATCCATATAAATTCCAAGGAAACTTTTTAAGCCTACGAGACCGGTAGAAAGTAAAGGTTTGGATATTTTTGCTTCTTTGAACATGTTGAATGGCAGTTTCACTGTTATTTGATAGTGTGCCCCACGGCCCCACGGCCAGGGGGGGGGGGGGGGGTCAACCTAGCTGGAAAGGAAACATATTTTCATGTGCATGAATATAAAGATCGCATTGTCCGATATAACGAATTGACCGTCCGGCATGTTCGATGTGGTGGGTGTGGCCAGGGGGAGGTCACAAAGTGGTAAAAAAAAATGCGCTAGATCAGCTGCATAGGAAACCGTAAGAAACCTATATCGAAAGATTCGGCATAGTCCCAAGATACATGAATGGACAATGCCAGATGTTTTAATTGGTGGAGGGTGCCCGCCAGACGCCCCCAAAGAGGGTCAAAAAAATTGAGCTAGATCAGCTGGAAAAGAAACCCTAAGAAACCTATATCAAAAGATTCGCCATCGTCACAAGGTACATGAATGGACAATGCCAGACGTTTCAATTGGTGGAAGGTGCCCGCCAGACGCCCCAAAGAGGGTCCCAAAATTGAGCTATATCAGCTGGAAAGGAAACCCTAAGAAACCTATTTAGAGTACATAACATTATAAGTAATTGTGATTAATATGCAATAAAAAGCGAATCGGAATAGAAATATCAGATTCACTTAACGAACAAGGAGAGCAAAGCTCATAATGTGGAGTAAAGAAAAGAAAATGACGAAAGAGACTAAAGAAAAGAAAAGAAGTGAAAGAAAAATTGTAAAGTCAGGACAGTATAACAAGAACAAAGTCCATGTGACCACCTGTACGATCCAGCATGACGTGAATATTCAGACATACTTACTTAAAAGGTAACATCTTAGCTTCCAAAATAATTGTTGGAGGAGCTATCAACCAGTTCGTTTTACAGGCTATTCCAGAATTTGGGTGCAGTAAAGGTGATTGTTTTGTTTGCAAAAACGTTGGGAGCTCGGGGGAGGTGGAAATGGTTTGCCTGTCTAGTTGGGTAGGAATGTACAGCATAAGATAGGGAGGAATCATCCGGTAAATTACTTTTCGCGTATAAATAAATATTCAAAGATTCCAAGAAAGTACAAGTCAGATATCTCAAGAATATTACAGTTATAGAAAAGCTCAGTTGTATGAGCACGAATTCAAACATTATTTACAATTCTTACAATCCCCTTTTGTCCATGAGGGTTATGGAGCTATTTCCCCATGCAAGCACAATAATTAAGATATAAGGTAAGATTAAGACAGAATAGAACTTGTTCATAACACCTGAGTTACATGACAGCAGTTTACATAAACGATCAATTTGAACTTTCCACGTTAGTTTACTGTTTATATAAACACCCAAAACTTTGATAGACTCAACCTGGGGAAAAATTCATTGTTTCTTTGAATATGGCCTGATAAGGATGATATAGAATCTTTAAATAGCAAGAAATTTATTTCATATATGATGAGCGACAATTTGTTAGCTTTAGTCAAAAGCGCACTTTACTTCAGTGTGTATAATGTTCAGAAGTGTATCAGGGTTATGGTGAGAGCAAGAAATATTGGAGTCATCGACAAAGAGGATATATGACAAGACTGCAGATGAGTTTTGGAGATCGTTAGTGTACATAAAATAAACAGGAGCAGGCCTTACAATAAACCTTGAGTGATACCACAAGTAATTGACTGAAGGGTCGATTCAAAACCATTCATGTATGCATATTGTTTTCTATCACTAAGGTAGTTCCTGCACCACTCCAAGGCCTTCCCCTGGATACCATAGTGAGATAACTTATGTAACAATATATCATGATTTATAGTATCGAAAACATCGAAGTGGGGGGGGGGGGTATGGGGGTCCAGTTTCCCTCCATAATTCCCTGACAAGCAAAGGGGAAAAAAAGGTCTGCATTCTAAAGGGGGGGGGGGCACGGGCCGGAAGTGCCCCCCCCCCCTGGATCCGCCAATGATTATCAATGCCTGTATCTGCAACATTCGTATTTATGCATACCTACAGGTGTTATTTTTAGCATGTATCCTTGTACCTTGCAATAAAAGAATCAGTTGTCAGGAGTTTTATGAAGGTTTTTGGTATTTACAAACCTTATGTTCCACTTGGGCATATCAAATCAAATCAAATCAAAATCAAATGTTTGGTTTTTTAACGAAGATTGCTCTGAACGTGAAGAATTCAGCGTAAATATGAGTGAGATATAATACACAAGTACATGTGTACAGTGGGTTATGGTATCGGCAAATCTAATTCACCCAAATAAACAGAGATCACGTGTAATTATTATTCTTTATTACCCTTTTTGTACCTCTATTTGTGTATCCAATTATGTCACTAGGTTTTTAATTGGGCCTAGCGACGTTCCGATTCTTTCTAACTAGTATTATCTGTCTAACATCATAATATGTTGAATGAAATATGCTGAGATAAGGTATGTCTATGAATATAATGCATAACTTTACATGTATTAACGAAGTTATATGCATAATTCCAAATTCCAAAAGTCATGACCTCAACGTACAGGGATGGAAAGCTTTAGACACTATGATTTGAACCTTGAACTTAGAAGGCTACATATTTGATGTAAACATTGACATATTTATGTTTGTGGATAAAAGTGACATCTGATTTATCAGGAATTACATATTTATAACAAAGCGTCTGTGTAGACTACGTAATTATGCCTCCGCCCACCGAAGGTGGGTGCCGGAGGCATTATGTTTTCGGGTTGTCCGTGCGTCCGTGCGTCCGTCCGTCCGTGCGTCCGTCCGTCCGTCCCACTTCTCGTTACCGCGATATCTGAAGAATCATTTGAGGTAGGAACCTCAAACTTGGTACTAGTATGTATCCCCATACGAAGATGAACTGATTAGATTTTGGGGTAAGTAGGTCAAAGGTCAGAGGTCACAGAGGTCAATTTACATGAAATTACATAAGAATTCCTGGTTTTTAGCACCGTTACCACGATATCTCAAGAACTATCTGAGGTGAGAACTTCAAACTTGGTACCAGTATGTATCCCCATAGAAAGATGAACTGATTAGATTTTGGGGTAAGTAGGTCAAAGGTCAGAGGTCACAGAGGTCAATTTACATGAAATTACATGGAATTACTGGTTTTTAGCACCGTTACCGCGATATCTCAAGAACTATCTGAGGTGAGAACTTCAAACTTGGTACCAGTATGTATCCCCATAGAAAGATGAACTGATTAGATTTTGGGGTAAGTAGGTCAAAGGTCAGAGGTCAATTTACCTGAAATTACATAAAAATTATTTGGTTTTTAGCACCGTTACCACGATATCTCAAGAACTGTTTGAGGTAAGAACTTCAAACTTGGTACCAGTATGTATCCCCATAGAAAGAGGAAGTGATTAGATTTTGGGGTAGGTAGGTCAAAGTTCAAAGGTCACAGAGGTCAATTTACATAAAATTACATGAAATTACTGGTTTTTAGCCTTGTTATCAAATATTTCTAGTTTTATATGAAAATGAAATGAAATAAATTTTTCTGTCTCCTGTGCATTTTAAGTGAAAAGATTTGTCATTTTGTTGGACCAATCCTTTTTAGAGTGTACATGTATGCCATACATTTCCAATCTGGTGATGGCGGAGGCATAAATTCCGACCGCGCGCGGTCGAATATTCATCTAGTTTGAAATGTACAGCTTGTCGGTTACATTTCGCAAAGTAGTCATTAGATATCCGATCGTTAAAATACATGTACTTGTACTAGCACTTGAAAAAAAAAGTCTGAAAAAATTTTGAATGCATTTACAACTTAAAGGAGAATTAACCCCTGAGTACAAATTTACTTGTATTGAAAGGTGTAATATATTCCTACTTATTGGCCTAAATCATTTTCTAATAAGATATCAGAAAAGGGTATAAATAAAGATATTCCAACACCCGGTATCGTCTCCTACTCATTTACATGGGGGCTGCCATTTTCTTGCTGATTTGGATTTGTACATGAACCATTGAGAAATGTTCCGGTCAGGAAGATATTGTGCATCCAAGACCTAAATTGATTTTCTTCATTACCTAAAATCCCATATGTGACGAAAAATATAAAGTGGGTGTTTACATGATTTATAAAAATTAAATCTTTATAATGATACTTTTAAATTGTCTGGTTTTGCTTAACAAAAATCTATTTTCTTGGGTTTGCCAAACAGAGCAGAACATAATATATGCAGCATGCATTCTGACTTTTCAAGTCCCATTATCCGAAAGCAGGTGAATGCATAGTTTGCCGCTATAGATGCTCAGGGAAGAAGCATCCATAAAATTTGAATTAATTTGCTCCGTCCATTGCGTCACAGTATCTAGAAAATAGATTTATATTAAGCGAATATCGATTTTCAACAGAAATATATAAGGAAATCTTCAGTTTAAAAATAAATTGACATATCTATTCTATATTTTTAATCTCAAATGGGTTTTTAATTTTGAAAAAGGCAATTGGGCATTTGGATTAAGAAAATCTTCTTGTACACATAAAAAAAATGGCAGCCCCCATGTATTGCTAGCAGACGATACATATTGCTAGCAGATGATAAATTTTGCTCAGAAAATCTTGATTCGTATCGATCTCGTATATTTTGACGCGAAGCCGTATAGTCTAACAAGTAGGAATAAATAACACCTTTTGAACACTATCGTCTTTATTGTTTGAGGTTAATTCTCCTTTAACAGTAATAAAACAGTTGCTGTTGCTTGCAATAAGCATATGAAATTATAACGTCAATACTTGGTCTAATGCAGTTTTACCATTTCAATCAAGAATTAATGTAAATATTAACATAATATATTAACAATCACAACAATCCATAATTCTCATTGATAAATGGTACTGATTATAGGAGTAAACTCCTTACGTGCGTTAAATCAATCATATTTTGCTGGTACAGCGTTTTTCCGACGTTGAGTATCCCATCTATAACTTAAAGAAATGAAATAGGAACCAAAATAATGACTGTTAATTTCCAAAGCTGTGTGTCATTTTTTAGGGGCATGGGGGCGTCTGGCAGGTAGATCCCACAATATATAATCATTGTGATTTCTGGCAGTATTTATGTAAGTCTGGACAAAGTTTTGTTTGGTCCCCCCCCCCCCCCCCCCCACACGAACTTTCGTGTGCACCTGCTCTCACTTAAAATATATGGGGTGTATATTAGTAACGTCTAACAGTTATCTCCACCACTTAAATCGTCTGGTAGTGGTAATTTGCGTATCTTTGGACTCTTGCGAGTAATTTCCCACAGGTTTCATAAGGGTGAGTGGATTACCTTATGGGCGTCTGGCAGGCACTCTCCACCACTTAAATCGTCTGGTAGTGGTAATTTGCGTATCTTTGGACTAACTATGGCGAATCTTTTGATATAGGTTTTTTAGGGTTTCTTATTGGGGGTTGGGGTACATTAAGGGTGTCTGGCAAGCCCTCCCCATCACTTAAAACGTCTGGCATTGCTCATATAAGTACTCGCCAAACGCAGAACAAGCAAATATGTTGGATCAAAGCTGTCAATTTCTTTTTTAGCGTAATGATGGTTTTTGTTAAAGACCAAGTCCACCCTAATATCAAGTTGACTGGAATAAATAGAGTAAAATTAAACAAGCATAACAGTGAAAATATTATTGAAATCGGATGTAAAATAAGAAAGTTACGGCATTTTGAAGTTTTGCATTGTGTCATAAAACAGTGATATGCATAACATGGGCGGTATGCAAATGAGTGAACCGATGATGTCACACACTCACTTTTCCTTATAAATGTATTTTATTATATGAAATATCATATATTTCATTTTTTTTCTTCAATAATGTAAAACCTGGTTTGACTCCATATGGAACATGTAAAAATCATCATTATTGTAACTTATTTTCATACAAGGAAGGGATTCTTTATTATCACATCTATAAAAATTGAAATATTTGAAATTTCATATATAAAATACGTAAGGAAAAGTGAGTGTGTGACATCATCGGTTCACTCATTTGCATACCGCCCATGCTATGCATATCACTGTTTTATGAAATAATGCAAAACTTCAAAATGCCATAACTTTCTTATTTTACATCCGATTTCAGTGAAATTTTTACTGTTATGCTTGTTTAATTTTACTCTGTTTATTCAAATCAACTTGATATTGAGGTGGACTTGGCCTTTAAAGCTGACCAGGGAGGTGGAAGAGAGACGTTGTCTAATCTAACACCCTTTCGGTATTTGACTTCATCGAAATGTGAACACCTGTATACGTCTGTTTCACCTGGCCTCGTCACTGGCTGATTGGGAGGGGACACCCCCCCCCCCCCCTCTTTGAAACCCCAGTGACATACTGTATGTACCCCCCCCCCCCCCCCACACACACACATTTCACATTTTCGACCACGGTGTCTAACACCCTCTCGGTATTTGACTGCATCCCAATTTTAGCACCTGTCGTTATAGACATGTGTGTCTTACCTTTCACCTATAGTCAATGGGGAATTTGGATGAACACACCCCTTTTAAATCCAGTTGAACATACCTAATATGTGCCTCCTTTTCAAATTTCCGACCCAAAGGCACCTGATAATGAGAAAGCCTGATATTTTCCTTGTCAGAATTGTTTAGGAATCCCCCCCCCCTTTTTTTTTAAATCCTGGATCCTCCCCTGGTAAAAACAGGCATGGCTGAAACACCATATAAATCAACTTAACTTCACTATAATATTTCAAGATCGATTAAGGTATGGCATTCTAGAAGTATAAGGGGTTCTCTAATTTTTTTGCTTCCGTAAGCATGACAAATATTGCCATAACAGGCAAATCAATTATTGTAGAAGAAACCCATTTGATTTAATAATCTGTATATAGAGGCACTTTAACGACGTGTCATATCTCTTCTCCCCGATTGACCTGTGTGAAATTTTACTATAAACACGATACAAACTACTTTCGAAAAATAAACTCAAGACAATTTCAATAGCCCTGTCTATCACCTTTAGAAATGTGCGAACATTGGTGTATTACATAATCCAAACCTGATTTCTATGGGCAGTACAAAAGACCTTTGAAATTGCCCTTGAGTTTATTTTTCGAAAGTAGTTCTTACCGTGTTTATAATATTCCCACTGGGGAGTGGGACAAAGGGGGCATTTGGAGGAAACAACTTAAACACCTTCACAAAACTGGGGTACCTGAAAATAGTATGGTTGTACAGTACTATACATTAGGAGAGATAATGGGCAACATCATATTAATCCTTGAAGGGCGTTCCTTTCCATTTGTAAAGCTTTTTGGTTTGCAAGGTCATGTGCCCCTTGCCCCTCTCACCTCTCACCTCTAGTTACCCTCCTGCATTATTTATATCCCGTTTACATCTCGGGCTCCTAGGTTTCTTCTAAAAACAGTGATAATTAGCTCACCCATCACTCTGTCAACAGAAGTCCAAGAAATTTTACATTTTTATTTAACTTCGTCATTTTCCTTTACTTCATCCATTGTACCGTCCCCAAAGGCACTGCCGTTCCACTTCCGGTTTTTATACAGCTACGAGGTAAACATCAATGTTCTGCAATTATCCCATCAAAAGCGTTGACCCAAAGGCCACCACGCCACTAGCAAGGCGACCGACCACGTTAACCGCTGTTAAAAATACATTATTCGACAGTATTGTGGCCATTTGAAAAGGGGTAGCGTTTCAATACGCCACTCCATTAGACATGTTAGAGAGAATGTCTAAACGTTTAAAAGAAATCCTGAGAATAAAAAAGAAATGTGTTGGATGGAACGTGATATAAGTTAAAGTACATGTACTAGATTGACACACTCAAATCGGAAGGGAAAAGGAAGAAATAATGAAGGTAAAATCGTGGTCATTCAGACACTAAAGGAATAATAGTTATAGAATAATACATACAAATTACATGTATTATATAAAATATATAATCTTTATTTTGGAAAAACAGATCTATAGAATGTGGGCTTTCAAAGGTTAATAGAGGGTATATGCCCGATTTACTCAAACGTTATAGAATTGCTTTTAAAACGTTTTCTGACTACAACTTTACCCATGCGCCAACAAGCATTTCTTAAACAATAAATCTGAAATTGTCTTTATTGGACATCACGGTCGACATCAAGCTACCGAGGTCTACATAACGACAGATTTTCCCATTGAATTACACGTTAGGCTTACCCGAATGTATTTATAGTCAAGTACTCAGCCCCAAGATGACTGAATTTCTAGTAGTTATACTTTTTTCTTGTAATCGAGCTCCACTGGCACGTTATATTGCATTTCAAATTAATGCTTTTGATTTTTGGAGATGACAATTGATTTGCCATGCAATGTACATGTATATAAATAACCTATTCTCACAGAAGTTAGGGGTTTTTTCAAACTGCTGGTGACTAATTAGCAAACAATCGATTTGCAATTGTCATCACCTTTGTTGAACTGTAAATATTTTGTGTAAACTGTTCTCTAATTCACAGAGTGTGCGTGGTAAGAAATAATGAACTTAATAATGACGATCGAACAGTCGGTTTATTTGCTAATCATTTAGCGTAACAGGAGGTGGCGGGCAAGTTTTATAGAGAATAAATGCAGCGTTTTTATCAACATTACCTTATTAAGAAATTTAAGAAGGCGTTAAATAAAAGAAAATGGACTTAGCAGATATAAAAATATATATTGTCTATGTATCCTGTTTACTTAAATCCATGTAACCTGACTACCTAGATTGGGGGCGAGATCCTAAATTGAGTTATTAAGTGACAAATACAAAAAAAAAATCCCCTTCCTATATAGCTCGTGGTTATTTCGTAATCTCTACATTTTTATATATGTCTATATCATCTCCAGAATATGTCGATTTTTTTTTCTTTTGTTATGTTTTGGTTTATGGTTTTGTTTTTGTATTTTTCTAATTCAAGTAACCGGGCAAAATTAAATTGTGCCAACTGTAGGCCTACATTACTTGTGTTGACAATCGGAATCTGCAAACTCTGCATTTCTTTGTTATTTCAACTGCAAAGAGATGCATTAAAGTTATAGATTAATATCGATTCGAGGTTTACAATTTCAACAAATTTGGGGAAATGGTTGAAATTGATACTGTTCTGCGTATAAAAATCAATCGGGAGACGAACAGACTTTTTTAGAAACAGCTCGGCAACAACTTTATGGAATCCAAAGGTAGCATTTCGTTAAGGTTGAATGGCAAAAATTCCCACATAACCCAACGGACTTTAAACTGAATGTTCTAAAATTTCAAATAGATTTTCATCTGCGGAATAGATTTTATAAAAGAATAAGATAAAAGTACGTGGTGACCACAGTATTTGCAGAAGACGTAATGTGGCATAAAAATCTGGGGTTACATTGGTAGTCTCAATTGTGTAGACCCGTTATTGTGCCTTTTCAGTACATTTTGTTTTCCATTTATTCATTTATTATTTTCCTGCCTACTTTTTAGGTTGAAATAGCCCTATATACCATTTATACTGGATAAACAATATACGGTAGAATGAATTTTATATTTTGTTTGGGAATGCACTTTCAGTACCAGATGAGAGCTCAATTTTACCTTGAATTGAAGAAAGTATAGGCCTTTCATGTTGCCTCCGTCGTATGTTTTTTTTCCGCTAGGCAACTCGACACTCCTGATCAGGCTATACTCAAGAATGACATCATCCCAAACTTTGATATCGATTTCATTTCACTGCTGCGGAAAACAGCATTATGTGACGAACGATAGTATGGCGACAAATGCTCCGGGCTTTATTTCGTCAAAGATATAGCTAGAGTTAGGGTTGTATTAGGGTTTTTATGTTAGGTTTAGGATTAGGAATAGTGTCTGGTTGAAGTTTCGTATTCGGTTGGTGTATGAAACGAACGGGAAGCAATATTTTCGTCGGAGCATGACTGTTTGGCACAACCATTTTTTTAAAATCCATTTGCTAATGACTCCACTCAGCATTATAGTCTGAATTTATAATAAGCTTCGTGGTGTTGCAATGCTTCAATCTCCTCCTTTCACTTCATTACATGTATTATAATATAGAGGGAGACGCCAAACGTCTGCTGTCATGGCAACGCCTTTGACGCTTGATTGGTCACAATAGATTAATGCAATGATTAATAGACACATGATAGAAGCTCCAAGTAATACGATGACGTGTAATGATCGTACTCAATATCAATATGTCCTTGGCCATGACTGTGAGATGGATTTTATGAATGATTTAGCTATAGAAACGAAAATCGTTAGATCAATTTGTATTTTATGGGGTGAAATATAAAGTCTTTCCAAATATGGATGGGGCGACCCATCGACGTATCCTCCACGACCCCCCCCCCCCCTCAATCATGCCACGCCCTGAATAAGGCATACTACATGAAATCTACAAAGAGGAGAGTTCTCGGTTTTTGACTCCTCTCTAAAATGCTAAAATTAAAGTTTTCTATGGTAACAGATCGTGTTAGCTTATTCATCTGGGTTTTTTTCAAAGAAAGTTTACTTATGTTATTTTTCAATTTTATCCTTACACGTTTACAGTGCTCTATATTTCAGAACCCTCTTGCTATGTTATAAGATGAGTCTCGGAACCAACGAGCTTTTCATCTACATTTTTCAGACGTTGATTTATAATTTATGTTACATTCTCCATCATTTTGTTTTATGATATGAGGTTGTTCTTTTTCTTGTTATGTTGCCACTTTAAAGACTATTTTGAGCTCCTGAAATTGTCCTCTCCGAAGAGGCATAATGAAGGATTTCCTCCCGACTTCCTTGTTAAAACATATATGACAATGTAGCCAAGCCGATATTTTAAGTCCGCAAATGTCAAATTTTGTCAGGAATTCTCGAGCTCTTCACCTCATAATCGTCGGAAATATTTGTAAACCATACACCTCACCCCCTCTTCCCCTCTCTCGCTCTGCCTTCTCTCTCTGACTTCTCTTCCTCTCTCTCTCTCTCTCTCTCTCTCTCCATCTCTCTGTCTCTATGTCTACCCCTCTCTCTCTCTCTCTCTCTCTCTCTCTTTCTCTTTCCCTCTTTCTTCTTATAGCCGAACTGATATCATTCTTAACGTTATTAACCCAAAGGCTTCTATGTTCTTGTTTCGTTTAACTTTTATCCATGTTTCGCTGTCCATACGGTGTAAAATAACACCACGCAGACATAACTCTCATCGTATGGACAGTGAATTTATCGTGTAGGCCTAATATAACCAGGAAAACTAGCTTGTATGCACGGATGAACCCTCTTTTACATGCATATGTTCTAATATGATTTTGATTGTGTGCATGCATGGGGTAGAAAAATGACACGTAAAACGCTAGGATGCATGTATGGTATTTCTAATGATCATGATGATATAGTCGATGTACTTTGTTGCCAAGCCGGTTTTTTTAGGTCATGCCTGTGCCTGGGAACACTAAATATCAGCATTCGTCCATGAATGAATTATTTCCTATTCCTTTATTCAACAACGACAACGGAAAAAATGGAGGGGAAATTGCATCCAAAAGACAATTGATAGTTGTGACAACGCAAAAACTATTGATGAACAATGGATGAATGGCAAGCCCCGTTTCATTTTCGACACGCCATTTCTGGTTTGATACATCACATGGCGGATTAGTGCATAGAACGTGTGAAGTTGTGGATCATTATTGAAATCGAACATAGTGTGTTGCGTGGAACAAAGCAGTAATGATTTTTTGGAGAGAAAAAAAAATCCTGGCAGTATGCCATCAACAATTCTACCTGCATGTCTGCGGATTGATTGAAAAAACAGTCTGGTATTATACAGATTCATAATGAATTGTTACCATATATCGGCTCGAACGTATGGAAAAGGCATCTGATTTTACGAGTCTAAAATAGTGCATAGTTGACACGTTGAACAAACATAAAGAGATTATAAACCTGCAAATTTCTTTTGATAAAATGAATGATGGTTTAAAGAATTGAAAATGACCGTGACTAGGAGATTGCCAAGTATGTATATTTATGTATATGAATGATGTAAAAAGACTATATGAAGTTAATTAGCTCATTTTACTAAGCTCACTCTAATTTAAAAAAACAAACATTTACATTCATTTGAAAAATATGATCGAACGCAATAATCGTTTCACAAGTCTTATTCTGAAAATAATTAGATCACCAGTTTTACAAAATATGTACATGTAGTTCTAGTGGACTATTTACTGGACTATTTTAATATGGATGCAAATCACTATTTGACAATCCAATCGCTTTCATACTAGTCTGCTAGTATACCAACTGAACGTGACGAAGTTTTATATCGATACTGGCTTCCTACTCTTTCATAACTCTCTGTAAAATGAGTCTATTTTCACTCTACTTTCACATGAGTGAATATCGATTTATTTGAGAGGGTTCTCTAAAAAGAAAAGAGTGATTTTCACTATATTTTCACACCCCCGGGAAGCCACGTCAGCGATCACCGCATATTTGGTGAGGGTATTAGTGCATATCTACCTCTTTACAAATGTCCATTTACTCTTATTTCAACATTTTTTATACTTCCATATACGGCCAAACGATTTTCAAAATGCGATTAGTGAATATCCGGGAGATATATAAAGTAATTTACAGCTAATTTTGCATGAACTTTGTGAAAATTATTCCAGTTTATATCCTTGAGTGACGTGTTGTTTTAATATATTATTTCCATTTTTGTATTCATTTGTCTTTCTTTCCCCAGTATAATTTTATTTTTCAATAATGCAATGTCATGATGTCGAATGATATATAGAGTAAGGCGAAGTTCAAAACCGGAGATGTTCTTATTTTTAGAATCATTGCAATGAAAACAGTAAACCCATTAGAAATCATTCATGCCAAAAGAAGAATTCACACTTTGGGAGGAAATGAAAATATATAAATACATGAGTGTTATTGTAAACCAATTATTTATATCACGTAGGACCTCGTCTTTGACAGTGTCATTGTTAGAACAGTTCAAGTATACGGTAAGTGCTGAATGATATTTTTTTTAATTCGGTGCTTTCAGTTGTCCAAGCCCCAAATTTTGTGCTGAGAGGACGTGTAAAGTGGTTAGATTGATAAGCGTTATTTCTTCATCCGAAATTATTTTATGTTCATTGTGAGGATAATAATAATAATTATAACATTCTTGATTTATATAGCGCATCTACGATGTCTCTAAACGCTTTCCAGATAATATATCACTACCCCAGTCATCAGATTCAGGCTTCCCGCGCACAATGTATACACCTTCTGTACTCCCTGGGGAGCATTCCAGCCAGTCGCCTCTTTGACAGATCACGCACAATGCACCATGATGTTAGAAGGGCATTACTTTTATTCGAAGACGATTGCAAAGTGCCATTCAACCCGTCTAAGCATTTTTCTTTATTTTTCTGGAACACCCTATACTTTCCAATTGCAGACTTATATTAAGGGTGACCTGTTTTCTGCAGATATAAAAAGGGGGTTCGTAAATTAAACCGGAAGAGTGACAACATAAGAGTATGTCCCTGATCCCGCTGAATCATGAAATCAAATAAATATAGTTATCTTCTTCCGCGTCTTTTTTTTTAATCGCATGCAAAATGGACACAATCCAGAAACACAACCCCATATCTCCTCTGCTAGGTGCCAAAAGGGCATTAATTCTCTGTAGAACGCCATTAGCTAAGAACTTTCTGTCTCTCAAGAGACGGTAGCGTGCTGGAATTAGTGACGGATGCGGAAATAGATCTTAAAAGAGGTTTCCCCCTCGCTGTTGGCAGGGCACTTCAATGGCGTTGCCAGGGCTGGGTTGGGGCATTATTTTGGTGACATTTTCCAGCTGATGAAGACTTATCTATTCATAGTATGGTGGAATGAAGATTGACACGAACCGGGATCTTCTTCCGATCTGACTCCAAGTCATTTAGTACATCCAGTGCTGTTTTACAACAGAAGGGGCGGGCAGAAGAGGCGAGAGGCCTTTATTTTGTGAATATCCATATCTTCATAACACACTGGAGAACGATTTCGCACTTTAATTTAGAAATGTGCAATCTTAGCAGTTCGAAGTAGGTCTACAGGTAAAGCTTAGGTAAGGAAGTCCTCTCCTTTTCGAACCGAAACTAGGTATTTTTAAACCTATTTGGGTAAAAGAGTATCGTTATACCCTGTTGGGATAAAAATGCTACACGTTGGTAGGATATTCAGTCCCGTCTGAATAGCGTACTTTCTATATTGCTTTTAATACACTTAAAATTTCTCAGAAACGTCAATTTGTTGCAGACGATGATCATTGCTTTCGTTTTGTTTTGTTGAAAAAAAAACCTCGCATATAACTTTAAATGGCATTTAAATCATTGGTAGTACATAATTATCAATGAGGACTGTTGAAGCTTCACGTGGTTTTCAGTGAGCCCCTTCTACAAGCTTCCACGGGCCCCCACTATAGAGTAATTTAGAAAATTAGCAGAAACCTTCGATTTGATTAGCTGGTGATTGATTTTTGGTTGGTGGCAAGCTGTATAGGAACCAATGCGGTCATAATGAACATGTCCTACAATTTAAATGGCATGTAATTGTCACGAGATGAAAAGCAGCTTCGGTCATTCTAATGATTGTGATTGATTGACTGGTTGATTGATTAGGTTTCGATTCAAGGCAGTCTTGATTATATACAAGAATATAATTGAGAATACACTTACAGCATCACACAATAGAAAACTGCACAATTTAGTTAAAACGTACAATTATTAACATAACTTGACAGAGATGTTCAGATTTTTTTCAGATTTCATAGATATATTTCATTTCATTTCATTTTCACAATTGTACAATTAACAATAAAAAAAAATAATATAGCAAAGAAACCAACGTGCAGAAATATGTTCCGATCATTACAAGCAAAAGGAAGAGGATTAATTTAGGTGATAAGAAAAGCTTGAGAAAAAGCTTTAAAGCATAATGCGAAGGACAATTTATAATGACTACATATTTTTTTTAACGGAGGGTAATGCTGAGAAGCAGAGCTTATTATGCATTATCTTGTTTACAAACTCCACATCTAAATAACACGAAGAACACGCTATCGTTGAGTGGAAGCCATAGCCAAAGACCTATTTATGCGCTAAGTTTAACAGACGACATACAAGTATTTACTTATAAAAGTCAAGAATATTCATAATGATAAATGTCTGCGTTTGGCTAGACTTCTGGGACAATATACAGATATAGATGAAAGAAATATTACATTGAACTTGTGCAAAGTCTAATGTTTCTATTTGCAATTTGATTGATAAAGATTACCACCCCTTGTATTACAAAGAAAATTGTTTCTTGGTACCGTACAATAAAAGTGTTTAACATGGTAAATATGGCGTCGAGGCAGATAGAGATGTACGTCATAGTTCAGTATTGGTAAAGAAGTACATACATGAAGGCAAACGAAGTACTCTCTATACTAGAAAAAATAGCATATCGGCAATGGAAACTATGATGGCTAGGTTTAGGACAAGATTCTTTTTCTCACTGAGTCATTATCATTGTGTAATATGGTACAGGGCCCTGGATTTAGTAGTGTTCATACTTTCGAACTCAGCTTAGTGCCTCAGCCACACGACCTATAAACGACAAACTATCGGCCATTCGGTTGTCATATAATGTTTTGTTCGGTCTGGAATGGGTCTTGTCAATGTGACTGGGTTACATAACGTTGGTTTGATTTCATATTAATTCAAACGCTTAGCATGAGAAATGAGCGATTGAAACTTTGCGATTTATCGGAGGACTGCATGGGTGGTTGGTTGGTTTTGTTTTCCGTATAAAAAATCTAATACATTATAGTATATTTTAAAAAAATACATCAAAATATATATATGAAGAAATCACAAAAATGACGACTGGAAATCTCTTTTCAGAGCTTAACATAATGGCTCTGTTCTTCCTAGAGAAAGATTGGAATCAATCGCAAATCTGTATTAGTTGTGGCTCAGAAATGCTGGGATTTGATGCTCGTATGCTTATTATATTTTATTTCGATGGTGGAAAATATTTACAAAACAACCTCTGGGTTTGGTTTTTTTTTTGTGTTAGGGCAATCAAGTTTGTATTCTATGTGTACAATTGTGAGATCAAGTAAATATCGGATCAAAATAATTGGGGCAAAAGATCAAAGAGTTTCCCGACAGGCGTGTGGTGAATTTTCTCGCAGAGTGAATACACTCAAATACAGCGAATCCCCAGAACAGTTATCAAACATCGCCATACAATAATCACAATGAATTGAATCAATAATGATTTTCAAATTTCAGTTACTAATGTCATCGGAGAAATGAAGTTTTACTTCCCATTTTGTTGTCGTTTGTACAAATGCACACAGTGTGTAACCGGTACATGATATCAACTGCAGACGATGTCCAATATTTGTGCCAACTGGGCTCCCGCGTAAACTTCATCACTGCTGAATATGTGGGAACTCAACATGAATAAACAGCGGACTATTTATACTGGGTAGCATTAGCAAGCGGAAAGGGTGATCTGCACTTCACCTTTAGTGTTTCTCTTTCTCATCTCCACCTTTCTCCGATTGTCTGATTGTGTTTTTCCACAAGGGGGGTACATAAACTTCCATTATTCCCGTTCTCGTTCATGTTCGTGTAGCCGTGAGGTGCGGGGCAATGGTGTCGCTCTGCACACGTCTATGACAATATATGGGACTGTAGAAGGATGTTGCTTTGTGTGTGGTGTCAAATAAATGTTATTATGCATATTTGATAGGTGCAATTTAGTATGATAGACAAGTTGATGTATTCAAATATGCAGCCTCTCTACTGCCAAGGGCCTAGTTGACAAGTCGACAAATCGACAAATTGTATTCAAATATATAGACTCTTCAATGCCGAACTATAGCATTACCTTGTAGGATAATGTATGTAGGCCTATTTTCATCGTCTTATGCTGAATGCAAAATGCATATTTTAATCGTTGCTATGTTGGGCAAGCTTTCATCATGACCACCATCTAAGGATCGTGTGATTAGTTCAACTTCATTAATGCAATCCTTCCCTCTTTTCTTTGGTCGCCCCCAACAGGAATAAAGAAAGGTTGAGCGTAAGAGAAGATAACACAAGCCCACACCCACCCACACCCTCCCCTCGATCTATGACCTTGTTCTTGGCATTTTATGGAAATATTTCCGGTGCCACCGCCCCCCCCCCCCCCCCCCCCAAGGCTGGCCCGCAACACTACACCACTGATGATATAATGTATCCATAATTGTCAATTGGAGAAGAATTGTTATTTTCAGCTCTCTTCATAATTATGCAGTGGAATTCCATTAATATTCGTATTATAATAATTATAATGATAGCAACTATTGCGCATGTATCCATTCCAGTAGATGCTCATGATGCTCATGGCGCCTACAAACTACTATTATTCCCGCTCTGGCTTTAGCCCAGCTGCCCAAGAGCGCCGAAAGCATTAAATTCCTACCAGGTACCTATTTGCTACACCTAGGTGTAGAGTGGCAAATGTAGATTAATGTCTTGCCAAAAGGACACGAACCGCGAACCATGTGATCCACTGTCCGATGACGTATCCATCAGACCACGATACCTCTACATAACCATTGCTAGCTGCTGCGTCTGTCACACCGGCGAACCACCCCAAACCGACCGATATTTCGGTCATTGGGGGTAATGTAATATTTTGGTCGGTCTGTTGCCAGTGGTGTCGATCTCTTTGATGTGACTGGGGTGTATAACGACTGTCGTCTCGACAGTGACAAGCTCATTATGCAATCCTCGATAAATCTCTGTGGTAAAAAGCTCTATTTTATACCCGATATGTTAAATGACCTACTTACTTTTATACTCTTCTACTAATATACTCATCATTAGAGTGACATTGGCTGGTACCAATCTAATCTGGATCACCTTAATCCCAAATCCTACGGTGATAATCTCCCTTTTTAATCCTGTCTAATGACAGTCATGTAAGGTCATGCATTTGATTGATTTTACTAGCGGGAAACCATCAAATGATAAATAGTCATGTATGTTTGTGATTTCTTGACGTCTCTCTGCACACTTAACAATGCTTATGAAGTGCTTCTTTGTAATCTTGTAATAGGTTAAAAAAAGTAAGGAATGCACATTTTAAAAGACGCATGTTCTGGGAAGGTAGAAACTTTTTGAAAATTAAAAACTAAAATTATATGTCAATTCCAAACGAACAGTTTTGGAATTGAGCTCTATATACAAATTGTATAGCTCCTTTTTATAGTTTATAAGCTGCTGTAAGAATATCATCCAAAACTGATTTTACATGAATCTCCATTAATTAACTTTTGTCTATGATTTAGGATTAACAATTTAAAAAAATAGACAACGAAATATTTCCAGAAAGGGTCACTTGACTTTGCCTTAAGACAGCGAACAGGTATATCATATTTGACGCCCTCACATTCGTTATAAATGGAGTACTACTCTCTATTGTATAAAAAACTGGAAAAAAAATCTTTCAATTTAAAATTTATCAGGGTAAAATGGACACCTTATCCCGACTATTTGAAGAACATGCATGGATCTTGCACTTTGGAAGCTAAACCATTCGGATAGATATGTATGCTACCTGTCGATTATTACGACGGTATATTGTGATAAATTGAGAATCGCTAGCCCCTTATCCATGAACTCCTCTTTTTTCATGCTACTTTTAATTTACCTTTTTAATTATCTTTGCGTGTGATTAAGGTCATTTACATTTATTGCTGAGGGTTTATGCTAACTGTACTCTGAGTACCTAGTGTATTATACATGTATATGAGATTCAGGGCGGCGTTAGGGGAAGGCCGGGGGAAATCGACCCCTGAAATTTGCTAAACATCCCCACCCAAAAAAAAAAAAAAAAAAAAAAAAAAAATCCACATTTATGGGGGGGGGGGGGGGGGGGGTGACAGAGATTGTTGAAGATATATGGTTCTTCCGAAAATGTGATAACCCTTTGTGTGTGTGTATGGGGTCGGGGGGGGGGGGGGGCTTGTCGGATATTTCTTCAAGATCCTACACCCCCTTAAGAATACTTTGGCATCGCCCCAGGTTAGATCTCTCACTTTGCTAGACATCAAGGTTTGATGACCGATATAAACACAATAGGCATGGTATTAGAGGGCCGATTTGAAAAGGGAAAATGCCAGACATGGAAAGGTATGTCTTTTCTTCTTCATCTTTTTTTTTAGAGTAACATGACACATTAACTTTTATTAATCTGTCTTGTAGTCAATATGAGTTCAAATCATGCCCGCAGTTGGATTTTCAGAAGGTTTGAATTTGTAGTTTAGATATTGGTGCGGGAAATTGAAGAAGACTGATTATATCAAACCATGAAGATTTTCCTGATAATTTACACAGTACGGTACACTGTATGTCAATAATCTGCCCTTGGGGTGTTTTCTTTATAGGTTGTTGTTGTTTTTTAGGAGGGCCTTAACACTTCTCTTGGTATACATGTTAGAGTACATAAAGGCAAACACCCCTCCCTGGCCCTTTAGGTTTGTACTCTTTGTGGTTCCTTTTCCACAAGGGTCTCCGTCTACTATTCAACTGCATATATCTCATGTAACTAATGCTATATTTTTGTTTCTTTAGATTGAACATTCTATTCCACGCGACTAGTAGAATGTCGGATTAGATTTTCAAACGCTCTGTGATATGAATTTGACATTTTTAAGGCAAGCGGAAATGCGAATCGGTAGAAATATGATATCTTCCACTCATCGAACAATTGTTCATACCTCTATTGATCTTCTAAACTTCACTCATAACGGTTTGCATTATACTGCCACAACGTCTTTTGGTTTCGGATGAAGACGGTTCTAACCAGAGCTATACATACAGAGAGTCGCGACACTGGAGGTCGCTTCTGATTGGTCAGTCCTTTCATGGAGCTTCAAATAGTTCCCTCCCATAGAGAATGTAAGAGAAAGGGAAATATTGGGAGCTCCATGATCCGCTTTGTTTTAAACAAAGACCGCTTACGTGTAGGCTTATTATACGCGTGTCACAACTCTCTCATTCAACGCGCTCTGGTTGTAACTACATATAGCATAATGACTGTATAGTGCAACGACATGCTTTTCCTCTTGTACATCCAAAGTTTTTAATTCACACTATAGTGTATGGCTTATAAAAATGCAAGGTTTCAATAATTATTTTTGTGTTAAAGTCGCCCAGTGGCGTAGCGTGGTCGAGTCGTTGGGGGGCACACGTGTCATGGGGAGGGAAAGGGCCTTACTTAATAAATAATTAATTGAAATGAGAGGAAACAAACAACCAAGCATGGGATCGTTATACGCTTACCCCCCCCCCCCCCCCTCTCTCTCTCTCTCTCCCACTTTTTAGGGGGGTGTCTTCGATAGGAAGGGAGTGGGGCACGTATCCTTTTTGTCTACGCTACTGGCGTCCCATATGACTAGATGTTGGTAGCTTCGTGTGTTCTTGAAATCATTATGGTGTTTCCATAAAATTAATGATTTTTAGGATGAGATGAAAGAATAACAGGAAAATCGTAGGTAGACGATAAGTTAATTTTGTATCGTCTGTTAGGAAATCGCCTACGACAGACATTAATTTATAATCGTATCAACACCATAGATAGGCATCAATATAATGTACGGGCAAATTTTCGTCAAGGAGGGAGGGGGGGGGGGCTGTCACATCCTGAGGGAATATTATCTTTCCGGTTCATAACGATTTAGCGAGTGAAGCGACCGACCAACAATTCTGATAATGTTTGCATTGGCAAGCCACTTATAATGCATTATGTACCCGTTTACCAGTTTTACGGCGTTTTAACAATTGTGACATTTAACAGGATTTGACAGGATATGAAACATTGCAAAGAGACCCCCTCGCTCCCCAAATGTTGGCAATTTTCAAATTTATCAGGGAGTTGCAGCCTATATACGATTATTTTCCCTCACCTCGTACGTCTATACATGATTATGTGAAGGAACAACCTGCCTCATCATAATTCAGGCATACTGAATGAAATTATATAATGTCATAACATAATGCATTATAATTAAGATAAGCTTTCTTCCATAAGTCAAGTTTTTCAGCGTTATTCGAAACAGTGATGTCTGTATTCGTTGAGGGAGGAAACTCAGACAGTATTATCACATACTGCAAGCACAGTTTTCTTCAAGGTAGTGTTTGCAAAGTCTGAATAAATAGAGCCAATGTGAAAAATGTTTAGCCCCTTCATTCTCTTGCTTTCCTTTTACCAAAATGTGTGCATTGTGGTGAGTGGGAATTGAAGTAGGCTGTACTTCACCCTTTCTTTGTACTCAATACTTATGTGGTAAAGCGTTAGGTGAAAGGTCTTAACGCCTCTCAATAAAGGCGAGACCATGTTCCGTATTATGGATTATTGATATAACAATCAGTCATTATTTTACAATTTTATAAGGACGCGCTGCATTGCACCTCATGGTTGTACATGTATTTATGATGATCGCAAGAGATTAATAAGGGATCAAGTTCTGTCTACCAGACGTGCTGCTACATTTTTAATTCGTTATTCCTTTGTTTTTTCTGTTAAATATTACTCCCTTCAAAGACATTTGGTGTCATAGATAGTAATTAGCGTCTGTATTCGTAGACTGTGCCCACGTGTTTCGGACACACAATATTTTCGGAGAGGATGTATTAATTTTCCGCAAGGTGATGAAAATTAAGCGTATGGTACCTATCGGATTAAAATAGGGAATTTTTTAAAGCATATAACGTCATAGGATACAGATCACATGACGTCTCCAAAAACACGTGACTGCTGCCAATTCATGCATAATCAAAACAACTGATTAATATCAATTTGCATTAGCCCATATGAGTCATTCAATATCATACATTGGATAGGCATAGTTACAATAAAGTTTGAGAGTGACTTGGAGAATGATGCCGCAATGAAACAGGAACTTTATGACTTTTGTGAATTTTTTGCATAGTTTTTTTTTAAATAATAAATTGTACCCAATGGCACAGAGATTTCGTCTAAAATCTAACTGGAGATTTTAATACAAAACAAATGTTTACATCAAAATAAGAAATTTGTAGGTTTCTCCGAACCGTTTGGAGTAACCAAAATTCTTTTCTGTTGGTGATATTCTCTTTAATTTTTACTTAAATTGGTTATGACTTTTGGTTTCCTTTGTGAAAGGGGGTAGGGAAATCTCTGCGTTCTATCCTTCGAGCTTGACCCAGACAGGGGCGTCACTAGATCATTTTGTTTTTAAGGGGAGGGGCTAATCACCAAAATGATCTGCCGAAATATTTTACTTTCTCCAACTTTAGCTATTCTCTCACTTTCCCTCCCCTTGGTGAGTCTGAATTTTGATTATTCTTTCCTAAATTTCCTCCTCTCTGTATTCATGTGGGTTTTTTTTTATTTAGCAGCCCCTGTTTTTTAACGAATTAGCCGACAATGTTGAAAATAGAAAATGACTTAACTTTTGAAGAAGGGTACATCACATAGATCCTCTTGGATAAAGAAGGCAGATCTATGTTTTGATTTACCATTTTTACACTGTCAAGATTTAACTAACCGACAGTTTTATTGATTGGATTTAATTCCATTTGATTGTCGCGACAAGTAACAATATGCCAAAATTCAAGGAAATCTGAACTACCAATGAAGAGAACAGAATTAAACAAAATAGCCATGAGAAATCTTAAGCTTATATTTAATGGATTCCTAAATTGTCAATTAACAGTATTTCCTAATCTGTAAATCAACTCCAACAACCAGCATAACCAGCCAGTCAACACCATCTTACCTATTCATTTATCCCCATCACCGAATCATGAAGATCTGTAGTTTCTGACGTCACAGTTCTCAAGTTTCAAAAAGTTTTAAAGCCTGATATTCGTTTTATTATTATTTTTCTTTGCTATTGACTTGAAGGCTAGACTCATGCATATGGAGAACAAAGGAGGAATATCTGTTACATGCCTCGAACGTTTCTGTTATAGAACGTGGTCCGGATTTATCACTCAAAAATGTGTTTTTGGCCTTGTTTGTGGCATCTGTATGACGTCATGGGACGCATTCACTACTCTCGACTCTCAGTAAAGACAATGAATTTCAAGAAACCAAACTTTCTTTGTCAATCAGCAAGTAACAAACTCTCTATGACTTGACAATGGTAATCATGAAGTATTTATATTTTGTGCGTCGAGAAAATATTATAGTTATTGAATAATTCAACCGTAAGCCTATAGTCTAAGAAAGACGATCATGAAAATGGTTGTGTATTTTTTGATCATATTAAATTAGTGGAACAACGACTCACTAACAACGACGAGAATTTAACAATTGGCCCGAAACAATGACCCTCGTTGTTTTGAGATTACAAGTCGAGCCATCGTCGTTTAACATGCACAGAGAGGTCATCGTTAGCAACGAGTTTGCTAAGTTTAAAGTTTATTCTGTCCACATTGTCGATAACTTAAACGGAGGACCCCCGCAGCTGCTCGTGGTCTCGGCGTTAACTACAAGCTCGCTTATAGTTCTAGAACTACAAGTAAACTTAAAGTTTCAAAAATTACGAGTCCGTTCATACGGTCTGAAACTACAAGACAACTTCAAGTTTGGAAAATACAAGCGAAACTTTCCCTTCGTGTGATCTTTACTATTACCTAGTATATTTTGAAGTACATATAGCTACTTAATAATACATTTCAATAAAATCCTTCGTTTTCTTACTCAGATAATAATAATCATAATAATAATAATAATAATAATGATAATAATAATAATAATAATAATAATCCGTTCTTGTAAAGCGCATATAAAATTATTTTATAACAATTTTCTGTGCGCTTCCAAAGAGCTCTTTGGGGGAAAAAATTACATGACTGTTTCAGTCTGCCGTTGCAGGTTTTCAGATCATATTTTTAAGGTGATGTCGGGTGGGGATACTATTGTACAGCGTTTCTTGCTCCTTTCTCTATTAATCCATCTTAAAAAACACATAGTAAGGACCTATTCGGTCGAAATGAAGCACACTGAATAATAAACTAATGAATGAATACGAAGTGTTTCAGGTACCGGCATGAAACTATACAGACAAGGTATTTTTTCTTTTACTGCAGAGTAATGTCATAGCTCATTTCATTTCAGATAAATCGGAGTTCCATTCAGAAACAAAATATAAGAGACATACAATGTCAGCCGCCACCAGACTGAATATCAGGTTTGTCATTTCAAATCAATTGCCAGAGGCAGTCTTAATGGAACACGGAAGTCTCATTTAAATTGGCAGACGTGTAGATGTGTGTACCTTTGAGTGTCTCAGAAAGATATCCTCAGGAGGTCCTTCGGCGTTGATTACGTAAAATATCTCATTAACGTAATACGTGTATCTCTCTTCGGTTGTACACGAAACGGAACCGGTGTGGATCATGCAGGGCCCTCATGGAGAGGGAAATTGATGACATTGATCGGTCTGGTCAATCGGCATTTGTCTAAAGATAGTTACAAGGATTTGAGGCAGCCAGGTGGGTTCAAAGCTAAATATTGCCCTTTTGTACCTCCTGTGACACAAAATGACGTTGTAAACTGTTTTACAATATCGCGGGCAGAATCTTCAAGTTTAGATTGCATGACGTTCGTGTGGTTGCAATTTGGAAAACTTGCGTCACTCTCTTAAAGTACAAGATATGGGGCTAAACCTTAATTCGAATCGGCATTATCTAAGACATATTCACTGTATATGATCCTAGATATTTGACGCATTTGCAGCATTGTAATTCACTTATTGTGCTTTGCTTATACCCCTTATTTCCACCTTCCGGAATTAGGCCCTAAATTGCATGGGAATGGAGGTTAGCACGACGGTATTCCGAAAGGAAAAACTTGAACTTGTGCGATAGCCTCAATCAAATGATATTTCTAGGTCAATCCGTGTACTTATTTTCACTTGTACCTACGTCAGAGATAGATTACAAATTGGGAAGCCTTAACGACACGTTCAGGTAGTGTTAAAGGCGATAAAACTCTCTTTTAATCTGAGAACCCGATCGCCATCTGTATAATCCCCGTCTGTATAACTGCATTTTATTCAAAACCATATACAATGCTTACAATATGATTATGATTTCGGCAGTTGTAATAATGGTTACTGCAGGAATTTCGCCCCCGACATGCTCTCGGGCTATTATGGCCTTTTGCCCCTCTCTTGTATACAACTCGTTCATCGTCCAAATTGGATTATAACTGCCTGAATGGCAGCCAAAATATGACTGTTTATAGTGGCCATTATTGGGTATGCTAAGCTGTTTTGGCTAGCTGAGACGGGCATCTGGATATGGCCGCCAAGAAAGTACACTGTCCTTCATTAAAAGCTTTCTCGGAAGCTGTTTGCATTTGCTATAGGCCTTTTGGAAAAAAGTTTATTAAGGTATATATTATTGTAGACATTGGAAGTTTTATGCTGGAAGGTCGGCGGGTTCCTTTTGAAGACTAAGTGAATTATAAAGGTTTTCGTATCTCATGAAAGCATCTACCGTAAATATTTTTGTTTGTTCCGAGACTAACCCGGTATTTTAACAAGGAATGAAACAATTTAAAGACATAACAAGCGCAGAACTTAGATAGTGTCAAATAAAACTTAAAACTAAAATCCAAAACCTCGCCTCCTAAAATCCTAAGAAAACGAAAGACGATGATACGTATGGAGACACGAGAGAGCGCAATTAGGCGTATTGGCGCACAAAAGGTTACAATAATGCCTAGTTTACATTTGCTACGGTCATCGTACGATGGATTAGTCTACGATTTTCCTTGCGATTTGGGGGACATCGTAGGTGGCTACGGGCTACGATTTTTATGTTTACATTATTTACGGTCATCGTGCGATTTCATGTACTGGGCATCGTAGAGGGGCCAAAGACAAAGCCGTACAGAGGCTGTACGGAGATCGTACAGAGATTGTACGGAGGTCGTAAAAAAAATTGTACGCTCTCTGCATGATCAGCGCAAGGCCTCCGCACAATGACCCTGCGCTGATCGTACGATGCCACCTACGATGTTTTTAAGGCTACGATCCTACGATTTTGAAAAATTTGTATAACTCCGCGCTAAACAAAATCGTAGAGGCTACGGAGACCGTGAATCCGTACGAAAATCGTACCCCAGGGAGATCGTGCGATTAGAGGGATACGATCAGTTTACGGTCACCCTACGATGATCGTAGACCAAATGCAAATGGGGCATAAATCGCAACCATCCTCTCAAGCAATGGTGCGTTTCCATTAAAACAACTCCAAAGTAAAACACGTGATTCTGATTGGTCGGAAATCAAGTTGCGCTTGATTTTGGACTTGTATTTAATCACGTCATTTTACGTAAGAGTCCCCAGCGTTAGCAAATCAGGATGGTACTCTTTGGGACACCTCAAATGATGAAATTTGATTGGCTTATACTTGAGTGTTACGATTGATCCTGCCTTGTGATTGGCTCATACTTGAGTGTTACGATTGATCCTGACTTGTGATTGGCCACATCTCTTAACCTGGTTTGGAGCTCCATGGAGTGACAGAGCCCTGTCACGCATGAGTGCATGTGACCAGTTTAATGTATTGCCTGAGACTGCCCAAGATTTCCCGAAATTGCCAGAGTTCTGCAAAAATGGACACCACAGTAATATTTTCAACGCCTCCAACGATGTGCAACGTGCATTAGAAAAATGGAAATACGATTTTCGTTAGAAGCTAAAATCATTAGGTAATTATAGGTCTTGGGGAAAGAAGCATCTATATCCACATGAATACAGTTTGCGCATTGATCGCATACCACACTAATATTAGCAAATCACAATGAGAGACTTCTATTGAGCTTTATCTTAAAATGAATCCTGATTGGCCAATTTTCGGGAAGTTGAAATTGTGTTTTAGTGTAACTGCGTGAATAAAAGGGGAACACAGTTTATTTTTTATCATGTTTGTGAAACAGGTGCCAATTTGCGGGAACGAATCACGACTTCAGATGCTAAACCTTATCTTTTATTAAATAATTTCATTAGGTGAGCCTGCAGATATGTGATTTGCTTTTAGAAGCAATGCTTTTGATCGTGACTCAATGTCTAAGGCAAGTGATGCCTCAGGTTCTCCACGTGTCTTTTACCAATCAAACGTAAAAACCTCTTTTTCACGTATTTAGTGATGATAGTTTTGCTTGAAACATTTCAATATGTTTCTGTTCGAAGAATTTTTGAATAAATCTCAGTACTATTCAACGGCTTTCAAGCTGAAAAGCACCTTTCAGAAGTGATCGATGTTCTGCAAATATGAAAATATTGTGAAGTACTGAAAAGAATAATCATTACAGAAGTATATCGTTCTGTTGATGCATGCATTCATTAAATTCAACACTGAAACGTATATGCTTCTCATGTGACTTATCATAGTAATAATTGTATCAGGAAATCTTTCCTCTTTTCAAGGACATGTTTAATGAATGACAAATGTGACTCTTTGATTGCAACTTGTTCCGAAAGGCAAGCCACTAATGCATGTGGTCTTCCATGGTGGAGACATGCATGCAGTAAGAATGATTAATAAGTTTATCAGGAAATCATGTTTTAAGGACATGGCGAATGTAACTCTTTGTAACTTGTTCCGACTGGCAAGCCACTAATCATGTGATTTTACATGGTGGAGACATGCATGCAATACAGTAAGTCCACTCAACCAGAACAAAAAGAAATTGACGTGCATGGTTTCGAAGCACAGGTGGCAGCATACATGCAAAGGCGCCAAGACAATACAAAACAAATACGTAAAGAAAAGGGCTTCAAAGCTGGCAAATGTCCAATAAAAGAGTGTGAAATCACTCGACAGACAGAGGATAAATACGAAAATTGGTTCAGTGGATATTATTTTTGCATTGATGTCATTTGCTTTCATTCACGTGGAATCCTGATCTGGGGAAACGGTAATGTTTTGATTATTGTTCGCGCTGTATGCATGCTCACGGAGGAATTCATGGCGTTTTATGTTCTTATAAAGACCTGCGTTACGGGACATTACTTTGGGTTCATTTTAATACTTTTGATATCTTTTTAATGTTCATCTCTAGGTAAGAGATCATTATGCCGGTATTTTTGATGGGATAGCAACCACGGCGGCGGTTTTAATGAATGAAAATGATCTTGACTTTGCTTTGAAAACATGCACGCAACTGTTAACATCTCCTAAACGTTCGTCTCGTCATCGTCGTTGTCGTCATCATCACTGTTGTAAAAATCTATGGTCCTTGCCATTTTACCATCAGTTTGCCAATCTTTTCGTTCTTTTTTTTTTAGTTCGTCTGAGATGGAAGGTGTAGTCATGGACTCACTAGATACCAGTCAATAGATCAAGCATTCCTGAGCGATTCTTCCGAGCGAGTGGCTCCCGCCGTCAATAAAGGAAAGAAAGCCCCGGCTTGTAACCTCAATTTCATACATCTACACCCCTGGTATTAAAGGTGCATCCGCCGTGGCGACATCCAGCATTTTCGGTAAAAAGAAATTCTCTATTTTAATCTTACCCTCTTGCCCCAACTCTTTATATCTACCGCACATACACGCACACACACATGTCCATCCACGCACAAAAACTTACCTTTACAAGTGTGCTTTCAGTGTAAGGAATACTGTTTCAAATGCATATCGGGTTGAGGTTGTGGAATTTTCCACGAGGCCCGCAACGTAGTAAAAACCGGCTCTTGCGGCGCCACGTGTATCGCTATGCTCTTACCGTGCTTATAGTACATGAAGACATGTGAATAAAATGAATGGTGTGTGTGTGTGTGTGTGTGTATATATATATATATATATATATTGTTACTGCGTTTTACGATATGCCTTTATAGCCTAATTATATGGATTTTAAAAAAATAATAATTGCTCTGTATACCATTTATATCATGTTTATTAAAAATTGTACAGGTAGGGATTTACACATTGATATTGCTTTTACCTCGTGCTTACATACACGGTAGTGTACTCTGCTCTATTATTTACAATTAATCATGTATTCACAATCCCCTGAACAAAGTGTTCGGCCTAGTGCAAATAAAATAATGATCGGACATATTTCTCACAGCCCTACTTTCGGTTTTGATAATGGGTTGGGGCATGTGAGCGTGCATGTGAGTGGCTGTGTGTGCGCGCGCGTGTGTGTATGTGTGAGAGTGTGTGTGTGCGTGTGTGTAGTATGGGTTAAAGACAAATCCATGACAAAGGCTAGAGTTTCGTATATTATCCCCCGTGGTATGATTTCAATCAGGCTTTCAAACACCTAGTAAAACTGCATGAAAATAATATTTTCTTCCCCGTCAGAATGGGATTTCCCCACTTGTGAGGCCTGGGGAAAAGAGCTATAACATGTAATAAAGTGGCATTTCGCGAACGTTTCAAATGTGACATATTCATGATATTGCAGTAAGCTGTAGTGAGCTTGGATGGATTCTTTAAAGACAATTTTACAGAGTATGGGGTTAATGAAACTTCACAATAGAATATTAAAATGTTCATTGAAATAAAATATTAATCGGGACAAATGCACTTATCTCATATCTAATGAAGACAATTTTTAAAATACTGACAGTCACAGATCTGCTGGAAGTGGACATAAAGATTTGACATCTTACAAGATAACAGATCAGTACATTTTATTATTCATTGCATTCATTGATCATGCTGATGCGGAGATAAGAAGTGGAAAGCGTAAAATGCTTGCCAGTGCCACCACCACTCTCGAAGCAGATCGCACCTGATTCCGTGTATTCTATTTTTGAACCGCGTTACTCTTTAGATCTCAAATCTGCCTTCTGTGCTGAAACCCATCCTGCTGGCAGACGACACGTGCTATATGATTACAGATCGATTGCTCCGATAATAGGCCTTTATGAAACCGATACAAGGACTTTGAATGAAAGAGGAAATCGGCTCTCGATATAATGTCACATGACCGCGGGATGCTGCACACAAGTCTGAAAGTCAAACGTTTGAATCATCTCGTTTCTTGGCGCCATAAAGCGCATGTTTTGGGAGCGGGTTGATCTGAGGGTCAACGTTTTTTTAGCTACACACTTTTTTTTTTGCTTTTTTACATTTAAGTGAGAAGTTTTCATTTTATTAGATATGTGTATTTTAATGTTGCTTATATCAGTTGAAAATATAATTGGCGATAAGGTTACTCTTCTCTTTTGTTTCTTTACATCAACACGTGCATTTCTCATACTGAAAGAAATTGAATTGAAAGTAAAGATGAGCCTTAACAATATATATAGTGTCCAATTTACAACATATCGTCAGCTCGGCATATCAATGCAGTACTTAGTGGAGTTAAACTGATTTTTGATACAAATTTACCTAAACCTTAGTACAACTACATCTTCATGTCACTAAAGTTAATCACCCTATATATGCTTCCTTTTGAACTTGTAAAGTTACATTCCCGCCAGTTTTATTGGGATAATAAGGTGTGAAAGTGATTTACATTATGAAGTTCAAACTAAAATTAACTTAGCGCTCCTTGAGTCCTGAACATATTCTCTTTGAGGTGGTTAATCTGGTGTGGATTTTTTGTCGGCAGTGTTGTGGATACAGACAATGGAATCATGCCTTGAAACGATAATCGATTTTTCGATAATCACCGGTAGATTGTCGCGCGCAATCCTTCACTGGCATAAAACAGAGAAAATACGCCCGTGCCGACTGAATGGCTTAGCTGTATTCCGCCACATGCCAGGCTGGTAGCTCCCGGGTGTATTGTCCTCCAATATTTACATTGTCCCGTCTCGCCGGTCAGACGGAAGGTGAGACGGAGGGGACTGAATGGGTTAATTGCCATGCATGGTAGTCACATGATGTGCGGTGCATTCCTGCCTTTGTTCAGTGTGTTCCCTATCGAATCCTTTCTTCTCGGTTTTTTTTTCTCATTTCAGATCAAACTTCTCTTTTATTTATTTATGTCTGTGGTTTTCTCTCCCTCTTCCTTCTTTCTGTTTCTCTCTCCATCCCTCCCTTGTAGTGTCTTGTTGCTTTGTGTGTTCCGCTGGAGTGATTCCAAATGTCTACAAAACCATTACGGGAGGTGGTAGTGGGAAGTGTGTGAGAATGAAAATGGCGCGAAATCGATTAACGAGAGTTCTCTGTCGTCTGATTGGTGGAGATTTTTATGAATGGAAGGGTACACATACTACCCCAAACAAATTCGACCTTGCAGGGGGGAAAAGTTCAATCCGGCGTAGTAACCACGAACGTTGACTCTTACTCTCTCACCGTCTCTCTCCCTCTTTCTCCCACTCTCTCAAGGGGAAACAATTGGCGGAACTCCACGTGACGGATGCATGACCGGCTAATTATTGCGTTATGATTCTATGTACATGTATATGGATAAAAACGTATCCTTACTCCCAATCGTCTGTCATTGTTTTGGTCGGTGGCGCAGGGAGAGCATTGCTTAAAATTTTGGAGTGCCTCGTGGTATGCAGCCCATCTTTTTACCGCTCACAATTTGTGCCTGTACTCGTTGACGTATCATCAATTACATCATCTTTTATTTTACGCATTCATTTTTTGTCGCTAGCCACAAAACGTGTGAAGAGGATGCACAGATGGTGTGAGGTGCTTCCAATAAGGTAAACAATTGAATGGAATAGTATTTACTAATTTACGTTTGTTTACATATAGGAGTAGTATAGTAGTGGGAGTAGTATTGTTTCGTCATGATCTGTGTTTTGGCAGTATGGTTTAACATAGATGTACTTCGTTCTGGATTCGGAGAAGTTTGAGAGGGGTACATTGATTGATTTGGTAAGTTTGTATTTTGTGCTGGCATTTTTGACTGATTTGTTGCTTCAGGCTTGTTTTATTTCACAAAGTGTTTTTCCCGGATTATCATACAAATTGGTTACCTAGATTCCCAAGTGGTTAAATATTATTTGTAGTATCTCTCCCGGGAAGAAATAAACCAGATCAATTTCAATATTACTTATTTTTCAACATTCCATTGTGCTGTTCATTGGCATTTTGATATCAGTACGCCTATACTTGCAATCTCATGTATATTAGTATGCACATCTTAAATACCATCTGTTGTTCAACGTGATTTCACTGATTTGTAATCAGTGCATTTCACATCATGTTAAAAAATCCCGTTTTCAGCGATCGTAACAAGTGTATCTTTAGGCTTTTTCACCTTTTTTACGAAGACAAAGATGACAGTTTCTTGCATATTTTGCAGTTTGTTGTTTTGCAGTTTGTTGTTTTGTGGTGTTGCATTCTTCGAGAGAAAAAAATTATAATATCATAAAGATATTTCAGTTATATGTTCCTATTTATAAATCAAATCTGCTCGTTACCTATTTTCATTTATCAAGTCTAGCATCATTTCCCTTGCTTTTAATTTTGGCGGTCTTTTACTCAACTAAAAACTGATCAATTTTGACCTTGATCACATCACCGCTATCGACAGCAGATTGACAATGATGCTCTCCTTTAGGTCAACTTTCAATTTCAATTTGGTCTATTTTGAGATTAATTTTCCCGATCCCATCATCGTTATCAACCGGATAACGGCCATGTCGTCCTTCTTATCAACTTTCATTTTGGATTTATTTTTTAGAGTCACTTTCCTGCTGAAGAGTACTTTTTAATTTGGGGAAATTTCCTGGAATAAATTGAGCAACCGTCACGAATGTGCTATACTGATGTTAATGACAGCTAGAGTGTGACGAAAGCCCGTATGCTCATATTTTTCGTTTAGAAAGCTGTCGCAAATCCAAATATACTATATTTATTAAAGAGAACATTATTGAAGTTTGATAATGCAGTCCGGATCAAAAGGTAATGTTCTTCATTTGATTTCATTTGTCGCGGATTAATTAATGATATTTTTTACCCCACTGCTAAAAAGGCATGCATATGTTTGTGGCTAGAAATTATGGGATCTTACCGCTTTAAGTAATATCCAGGAGACTGGGTATCAAGGATTTTAATGCCTAAGCTAAGGGCACTCGCGCATCGACTTGGTTTCGAACCCGGCACCTCCCACTTCCGGGGCAACCGGTCTATCACCAAGCCATCACCCCTCCTCTTCTACCGTATAATTCCATATATATATATATATATATATATGTATGTATATATGTATACCTTGTTTGGTATACACAAAAATAGAAAACAGCATATTTTAAAAGCGAGACTCAACATCAAACTCCAATTTCGAAGACAATACTACACAGACCAGTGAATTTATGGATACTTGAAACCAAATTTCATTTTTGTATTATTATTATTATTATTTTGTGCTTGTGTGTGTTTTTATGCGCATGTGAAGGGGCATGAAAAGTGTAGTCTATAGGTTTTAGATAAACAGAAAACCCGATAAATAGCATGACGAGAAGCGAAACCTTTGAGTACGAGCTTGATAAATCCAAGTGTTATTTCAGATCTAGCCTATTATGTTATTATTTATTTTTAAAAACCGTAGTTTATTGAATCATCTATTGTTCAACCAAAAAAAAAAAGAGTTTACCCGTTTTCATTGAACGACACATTTTCATTAATGTGATTATTTGAGAGTAGATGTCAGGGGACTGTTGTCAAAAGTTTTGGAACATTGTAGTGTTTTTTATGATTTATATCTTTAAAAATGCCTAGTGTGATTTGAAATGTTAAAACCCTCTTTTCTATTAATCCTTACCTGTGTCTGACCAAGCTGTGTACTTAGCTGTGTTTGTACTAAACCAAGATCTACCTGTATATCTTTAGCTTATATTTATCGAGTGCAGCCACATCAATTCTATAAAAATAATACCGAAGTTATTATGGCGTTTCTCTTTCGTTTTGCTATTGACCATTAACGTGTTATCAGCCTTAGATATCAACCATACAATTGTAATGTGTCCTGCCATTGAGTGCTTTCACGTCGTTTCTTTATTAGTAAAAAAAAAATTGTATTTCTCTTTCGTTTTTCTCTTGACCATTATCAGGTTATCACTCCTAGAAATCAGTCGCACAGAGGTGTTTCAAGGTGCCCTGCCATTAAATAAATATGAAATAGTTTTAAAATTGATGATTGATTTATGGGTGTCTATAAAATTCAGTGATGAACATGCACCACTTTGCGACCGGCAAATTTTTAGACCACACAAAACGCGTGCTCGCCTCCAATCAGATTTTCATGGTTTTTCAGTCCTTTTGAATCGTTACTGTCTGCATTCCCTTGTCAATATTGTGAGTTTCCTCTTTCTCTATTGTTCCATAGATTTACCCGCCCCAACCATTTCAAAAGGACTAACGAGTTAAAAATACACCATGGCGATCTAATAAAAATCATTTAGAGTAATATATCAATTCGGCTCATTGAGTGTAAAAGGATATCGGACGTAGAGGATATAGACCTAACTGACCGCAGCTTCGTTTTTGTCACTCTTTCCTCGGTTATCAAAACGTATCCATTTGCTGAAAGGTTTCTTTTGAATTCGTTCCACTAAATATTGGATTTGTAGTCCCTTTAGGCCATTTTTGCTTTCATTTTAGGGTCGATCGACTGGGACTTATAAAGGTCACCTTGAGGACGAATGTGATGAACTTGGTGTGGTTGGGTGAATGGGAGAGAGAGAGGGTGGAGTCAGAATGGCAGAGAGAGAGAGAGAGACATGTATAGACCCAGGGGAAAAATGTCCCTGCATAGGCCATTTTGTAGAAATAGAGTTAAATAGAGAGAGAGGGATGGGTTTGAAATATGGAGAAAGAGAGCAAATTGGAGAAAGGGAAAAGGGTTGAAGGAAGAGAGACAAAGACAGACAAGATAGGGAGATAGAGGCAGAGGTGATAGCAATAGAGGGATTTCAAGAGGCAGAGACGGGGAAATATAGAGAGGTGAGGGAAATGGAAAATAATAATGGGCATAGATATGAAGGTGCAGAAATACTGTGAGAGCGACATAAATATTGAGATAAATTAAAGGGAGAGAGAGAGAGAGAGACAACAAAAACATGGAGACGACATGATGGATTGTATTAGAGTGGTTGATGAAATGAAAATCTGGAACAAAAATTCTTCTTTTTGTACGCTCCAGTGACATGGCGCAATATTTCGCTGAACCCAAACGGTGTAAGAAATAAAGTAAATTCTGATAAATTCTGATGAATTGTTGGGGGTTAATATCGTGCTGATTTATAGCAGACGTAAAGAAAATACGCAAGCAACTAATCTTTGAATACATGTATATGTAGACCTTGATTGACGTGTCAACTCATTTGTATAAACCAAGACAAATGCTATTTAAGAAAGGTAATAGGCTATATATTTGAATACATATACCTTTACACATGTGGGTAATGCCACTGTTCATAATGTTGCTAGACACTTCCATAAACCAAAACAAAGATCTGAAGATTGAGGAGAAAGAGAAACATTGGCGAGGGATTTAAATTGAATGGTGCCGAGTTTGAGCTTTTATGGACAAGACTTTCAAGAGTGCAATAAGCGCTCCAGGCAAATCGACTAAAAAAGAATTGAGAAAGAAAGAAAAGAGGAGAAGGACGGATTTAGGAGACGTCTTACTGGGCGCCATTGTTTGGGTCGGGATGCGAATGAGCACGTGATCAAACAGCCAGACGAGTAGCCATGAACTGTACGCACTTTATTCGCTCTGCTCACTGGTGCTGTGGTATTTAGCACCTTATTGGAATTTTCAAGTTTGTTCAGGTGTAAAGTGTTCGGAGTTCAGTATATCTCTGAAAGTTCTGTGCTCTCTCTCTCTCTCTCTCTCTCTCTCTCTCTCTTAATGTACGAATTTACATCTTGGTCTGTTGCAGAATACCACAAACGAGAGGATCATTTGCTTTTCACGCATAAAACGATAAAGTTACACGCCCTCTATTATAGGCTAAGGGTGTTAAACGATAAAAGTGTCGGTGCTTGGCGTCGCGTAGAAGAAAGACTATTGGGGTATTACAAGAAAGTTGCAATCAATTGCAAATCCCCCATTTGCAATCGATTGCAAATATGATGCATGTATTTTAAATGGAACTTGCAATCCATTGCAAGACTTGCGGCTGATTTGGGGGATTTGCAATTGATTGATTGCAACTTTCTTGCAACACCCCTATGTCTTGACCCCATGGACTACGTACATTTCACTCTCGGTCAGTTGGTGGTTTCGCGTCTAGTGATTCGGCGCTTCCTGCTCAATTTGCACTTTCCCCCTTGTCATAGCTCACAATGTAGATTCGAAGTTCAGTATCCATGTGGCTCCAAATGACCGAATGTCATGACCATTAATAGGCTCTTAGGCAAACGTTAAATTCCCATGCCGCTTGAAAACTCAACGTTATTTTGTCTACACTCTATAAACAAAATGGGAGCTTCCAAAATCCCTGGATGGATTGGAGGGATGCTGCTTCTTCTTCTTCCGCGTAAAAGTGCATCCTTCATGGTTTGAAGATCAACGTATTGCATCCGTTTCTATTGAAGTTGATGGATAAAGAAATATTACATTAGCAGTAGTTGTTAGCAGTAGAATCGAGAGATTCTTTTTTAATAGATTGAGAAAAAAAATCAAGTTACCTTGATACAAGTTTTGCCCAGAACATAAAACACTGCGCAGACATGGCGGTTTCTCGCAACACTTTGTGTCTGGTTGAAAGCCAACACAGCCAGGGAAGCCATCGTTCTGCATGAAAGACATTCGAATTTAAAGGTAGCCTTGACTTCTGACAATCTATGACGAATGATAAAATCTTCAAACTGAATGTTAGAAGGTACAAATGAAGGAATTTGATAGGAGATGTTGGTACCTGATTTAAATGAGCAAATTTAAAGGTAATGGGGAAATCAAAGTGAGAGTTCCAAACAATGGAACATGCTATTCGTAATCTCATTAAATATTGTGATTGTAATTGTGTATCCCAGTGCTTTGCAGTTGGTTTGACTTCCAGCAAGATCTTTGTTTTTACATTTTGCTGGTTTAAAAGAAGATTTTACTGCTTGATGCACACGTCTGAATGGCTTTCAGCAGGGTTTCTCCGAAAAACAAATCAATTCAATTTCCCAAATTAAGAGGAATACCTTTAACAATATCAGTGAAGACTAAGTCGTACATGAATGTCATTGTGAAGCTCATACCGTGAAAACACAAGGTTGGACCTTTGTCTAATTAACAAACGCATAAATCAACTGCTTGGTTATCATGATATCAAGCGATGAAGTGTGAAACAAGAGGGACATTGAAACCGGAAGGATGTTCTCGAAACGACTGTTCTTTAGCGGAAAGGGACATTATTTCAATTTACAAATTATGAACTTAAGAAATATGGGGAAACGAGAGAAGGCTTTGCGGGAGGGGGTGGGAGAAAATGTGGGGGAAAGGTATAGAGAGAGAGAGGGGGGATATAGTGAAGGCGAAAGAGTGTGGTGCACGCTGAAGGACTTTGGAGATAAAATAATTTTACAAGCGAGGAGAAGTAGCCAAAGAGTTTACGAAGTATTAGAATTTTGTTTTAAAACGAAGGTTCATATAAATTTGAACAAAAGGAAATTAAACAAACAAAGGAATCACTTTATATTAATGACTCACGTGTAACAATATGCTATTGAAACTATGAGATCAAATAAAACGCATCTAAAAATGAAAGTTTTCTTTCAGAACTTCACACCTGTGTCAACTTAAAAACGAATGTCAATGTTTACGAGTCTAGAATTAGACTTTGCTCGTTTTGGTTTTTCAAACATTTTGGTATAAGAAGGGAAAAGGCCTCCTATATTCCCGGACAACTTCCTCCGAAAAACTAACGTAGGATAATTAAACTAGGGAAATGTAAGTAACAAAGACATTTCCCTGATTTAACATAAACACAACGCGGACAACGTCGCCCGTGTTAAGTTTTTTTCAAAGACATCTACTGCCGAATAAACTACATCAGGTATAGTAATATCCCCTCGGACAACTGCCCCAGGGCACGGGTCGAAATAGGTACCCAACAGACAATACCGAAATTATTTGGACATTATTTTAGGAGCGATTACTCCTGGAATAAATTCTTGTAATTTCAGTGGTACTATCGGTTGTATCAGGGCGTGGTTGACGTTGGGTTAGGTGTCCTGGGTAGTTGTTGCTCCTTTTCAAACTGTGCCTCGTTTCACCACATAAATACATGCATCCATACAACGTTCTGACATATTTAATGGATTGAGAGGTTCGATTCTTTTCAGATTTGAGCTCGTCGTACCAATCATTTCAGGTAGAATTTGATTTATAAACAGTAAGGTCGACTGAAAGATAACCTCTACATGGAATATCATGCCGGGGACTATGTAGAATAATGGTTGGATATATTAGAACACAAAAAGTACTGAAGTCGTAAAATCAAAAAGATTGGATTCGTATGAAAAGTTTTGATTGATGTTGAACATGAATAGGACCTAATTACATACACAGGCATTCCATAGACCCAGTCTGTTCCCTTAGCCATAACCCTGAATGAGCTGAACCCCGGAGCTGAACCCCTGAGCGGCCATTGTCAGATGTTCATACCGCGAGAACACAATGATAATATCGCTATTATTTCTTTCTTACGTTTTGTTGTTAGCTGCATGGCTTCCTTTTGGCGGATATCCCCGTGTCTTTAACCATGTGGAGAGCGTTGATATAACCTGGACTATTTGCCATAAATCCGTGAGCCGAAAACGAAAGCATAACACGGAGAAGAATAGATCTCCCACGGCTGTTTCAAACATCAGATGGCAATATATACACTAATTAATGCCATCATAAGTCATCAGGTTTATCCACCAGGTATATAAAGAAGTCGTTGGGAATACCTGGTCTATCAAAGTTTGTTGATGACCTTGTTGTGTGTGCCCCGCTCTTCCGCACCGTTTAATGATACAGGAAGAGAAGATGAGCTTCTCGTTGGAAATTTATGATTGCAGAAGTAATTTGACAGGTTCTCCTATTGTAATCTTTAGAATCGAGGTGTTGGGTAAGAATGACGGAGCATAAACACTAAGAAAAATATGAAAATAAATCACAAGGGATAAAATATGCTGATTTTAGATTGAAAACGTGAATGATAGCAGTCCTATCTCAAAGTCATACACATGCTACCCATTTTGTTGTTGTTGTTGTTAAATGGATACATTCTTGATACTTATCAATCTCAACCCTCCATTTTGTTACCGAACCCTTCAAGAAACTCCTGAATAAATACTGGATTTCAGTGCGTTGCAATTTATTTCAATTCAATGCCATAATTATGAAAGCTAATACCCCATACCCCAGTCGCACCAACGAGATCGACAAAAGACTGAACAAAAAATTACATTACCCCGAATTGCCAAGAATCGGTCGGTGTATAGAGTCAAATTGGTGGTGTGACTGACATGAGGTAATAACACTGATCAGTGCTTATTGTGTAATGCAAAACTCTGAAAAGCACAGACTCACGTGGCATATGCCAAATAATTGGTATGTTTAGCGTGCCTGATGCCTGAAAAGGTTTAAAACTCATCGAAATCCATTACCCACCCCAGTTAAACGCGGTAAATATTAAGAATAATCATCTCTTGTTATCCCCGTATAACATACCTTTGATCTGCTGAAGAAAATGAAAGAAAGGATTAATGATACAACCTTATTTCAGCAACATGAACTCACTGTAACCACTTAGAAATCTGAGTGTGTCCGCACTTTTATTGTGCTTACAATGTGACCGCATTATGTTCGCACTTCTCACGAGACACACAGTGTACACATGAGGAATCTGTGTGTGTCCGAAGTGAGGACTTCATTTGAGAACACTTCCCGTGTAAATAACAGTAAGCACGCTGTTATCACAATAAACGACACTTGTAACGCAATTGTGGTCTGAGAAGGAATCTGAGAGTGTCCGCAGAGCACTTTAACTTCACACTGTTAACCTGTATTATTTTCCCCTGATGCGGCAAGCTTTCTCTTACCCCTTCTTATAACTTGGCTCCGATGCAAAAAGCGAGTTGATGATCAAATTAGATTATTACTTACTTGCTATTACTCATCCCCTCACATTTCTTGTACTTTTAATTTGCTCTCGGCAGCCAAAATGCGCAGGTGCTTGTGGTTCCTCTTTTGCGACACTTTTTTGTGAATTCCGTCGCAAATAACCCTCTGCAATCAATTTAAACTGCCATTCGTTATTCGAAGAGTGAGTTTGAATCGTTGGGTAATGGATCGGACCCGGAAGTGCCAAATGTAACTGAGAAGCCCACACCCTTGTGCCGCAGATCCACTGCAAATTTTGTTATGCGGGGCCTGGTAAAAAAAAAAGATGGAGGACCATACACCGGCGCCACCCTATGCCATGTATGCTGAATACACTGCTGATGTAATAATTTTAGTCCTCTTTTACTAATGATTCGGTTATGGTGTGTTGTTTGCATTATGCTGAGTGCTTCAAATAATAAACTCAAACGAATAAAATAACACAGATAAAGGGGCATCAATATTTCGTACAACCTTCCAAATTTGACTGCATATGGACGAACACCATCTTATTAGCGTTTAACGTCATGATCAGATGACTCTGTGCGTGCTATTTGGACAATTTAATTAGTTTACACAAGACCAAATTCCGCTAAACATTGATTTATTATGCGAGGAAACTGATAATTTCAGTTAGTATGATTATCATAACTACATTTATTATCAAAGGTCAAACTCTGCCTACGTTCAAAGAAATTCAAAGAAATGCCTAAAAGATAAGGTTGATCGAGATCTGGGAACGGTGAAAATAACTTGTGAAATTTCTCATTCTCTTTTCCAGTTTGGAAGATTTTCTTAGTAGAAATGTCCTCTGAAAATTATTGCTCTCCAAATGCCCTCATATTTGAAATATGACAGGAAACACCTGAAATGATCGGGCCATATTTTCATGCCACATGTGTGTGTAGTCCCATATACACATTTCTGTGTGCAGTGCATGTGCACTGCCATACGTCTCTTTCTTCTAATTCTTTGTGATTCCAAAACCTTACAGCATACACAAATTCTTCTGTACCATATAATCAACCTTTCCCAATTGCTTCACGACAAGTTTCTTTTACAAAGTAGTCGGCTGACACAATTCAAGTTTATCTTTAATGATAACTTTAACTACGTCAACTTTTCTGCTCTAGTGCGTGTAGGACAGTATTTTTATCGATACATTGTGGGTTTGAAAGAAAAGAAGAGCACACAGTTTGATGATGTCTGATTGGGGTGGTCGCGATATGTAATGTCATAGTCCATTTAGTAGGTAATCTTTCGAGTTAGTAATTACATATTGACACATTCTATGAAAACACCCAAGGTTGGTTTTGAATAGTCAGATAGTGTATGAAGACTATTATTGTACATTAATTTCCGGGCCTTTGTTAATGAACCATGCTTTCTGTTTTTTATCTCATAACTATTTACCAGAACAACTTCTAACCATGAAGGATGGTTCGACTGAGTAAATCTAGGTACTAGGAATCTGCCTTATGAGAGGGCTAGACTGTAATTTACTTTTCAAGTTCAAAGTTTATGAGTGTGATTATGCAAAGATTTGACGGTGGGTCGTCTGAATAGAATCCCATTGTGCGGAAGCACGAGTGTTCGCCAACTTTGGGAGTTGATTTATGGGTATGTCATCGAATCTTTTGTACATTTTTTTAAATTAAATTTTATTTGTTAGTTGTGAGGTATTCTGTGATTGCACGGATGGTGAGGGAAGTGTCTTTTCTATCAGCGTTTGATATAAATTCTGAATCGAAAATACTTTACATTATCAACTTTGCATGTTTTGTGACGATTGTGATCTGGTCGGTGTGTTCTGCGGTTGAGATCCAACGCGTGTTAAAGCACTTCTAATAGATACCGCACACCCACCCACTCATAATCCTGTGCTCACAATTGGCGTAGCTGTACATGAAAGGAACAGTCGTTTGAATTCATTGAACATCGATGACTGTGATTTGGGATTCCTCACGTACATGTCGCTGGAATGAACAAGGATAGCATGTGCCATTATTACCGATAGCATATGCAATCATTACTGATAGTATGTGCTATTATCACCGACATCCGAAATATATATTCATCTATTCTATGGAGGTATGCTTGGTATGTCTCATCCTATAGTTTACCCGTTCGGGTAAGTATCCTAGTTTAATAAGGTATTATCATTTCAACTGGTCATGACGCCATCTTTTTATAGAATCTGATGGGCTATTGTAAAGCTGCTGAATTATCAATCATTGATAATGTATGGTAAAGCATTTCGAACTCACTCAATAAAACTTGATTTTCAAGCGTGGTGCTCATCATGCTAGTTACTCGTAAAATTGGGATTGTTCGAAACTTAACCCAAGCCTTTCGACCACATCCCTATTGAAATATGGTTGATGTAGTGTCGCATGCCCAAGAAAGTTCACCACACGACATATCCCTTGGCGACAGAACAATTTCAGGAGTGCTTTAAAGACATTATACGAGAGGCAAAAGAGATTGGAAGGGTACATTTTCAACAAAACCCCTCGGCTTTTGTGGAATTCACTTCCTGCTCAGACTTTCTATGACTAAATAATAGAAAAGCGATATCTTGCCTGTCTTTTGATGTGCCCGCGAGCTTGTGCATGATATAATCTTATGTTTGCTGGTGTATTTTTGCCTTGAGAACAAATCATATTGAATGTTCGACAAAGCCAAGTCATTGGTCATGTTGGTTCGATAGGTAATTTCAATGAGCTTTTGTGATGGGGCACATGTCTGGTTAGATATCTTTGCCTTTTTCATCATGCTCACCAAATAGTCATTTTAGAAAATCCTTTTCCAACAAAAGTTTATTTCTCGTCGTATCATAATTTTCTCCTCTCATTTCATGCGTATTCGCGTTCTTGCAGTACAGGGGCTACCGCATTTTGTTATACAATTGTCTCTGATCACCTTTGAAGTTTTTCTAATCATATTAATATCTACACTAATGATAATGATGACGGGGATGATATTTTGTATTTGGTACCTCTATAGACTATATAGAGCGTAAAATTATATGAAAATGCACTTCCAGAATGTTTGGGGGAATTAATTAATAAGCCGACGCACTGTGCATTTCGCGGAATAAATCCTACCCACTTACCATACCTGGGTCGAAAGTGGCAAATATAGTTGCTTTGCCAAATGACATTTAGTATTTGCCGTGGCTCGGACGCATAACCTTCGCATCTCTGGTCAAGTGTGTGACCACTCGAATACCACTAAACCTACATGTCTTAGACATATAACGTGCATTATCTTAAAAAGAAAACACTCCCGACTGGTAGAAATTCATATAACCACAGGCTTGAAATTTAAGTTGAGAATCACAACTGCAATGCATTTTCAAATTCGATTGCATGAAAAAAATGCGTTTGGCCAGAAATCTATGCCATGCTAAATTCAATGTGCACCATCTCCATCTCTGTTCATGCGCCGGGTTTAAAAATTCTGAAACTCGTCAGAAGTCATGACAGGTACCTGTGGAGTGACAGGGTGGCTATATTGATTTTGGTCTCTGATGCAGGCCTCTCAATCTATTATGTATTTTGTCTGTGATTGATCGTAGACTGTCTGCTGCCGTGATTGCCATCAAAGCAATCCATCCACTAGTCGGTCTTTTGCTACCTTTGGGTCTTTTCAGACTACCGTTCCGTCTCCGCGGACACTCCTTCACATTTCGTGCCCACGCATCTCAGCGGTAGTGCCCGTATAAAACACTTGTAAATACTTCAATTTTCGTCTTATAAACTTAGTCCGTTGGTGAGTCCATGGTATCTTTCCAACTATCGAGGGATAATGAACATAAGTGATGTCGCAAGTAACGGTTTCAGTGATATCAAAATTTTCGGCTGATCCATGCATAGAGGTTTGTGATTGTATATGAATGGAATAATTGTTGGAACCAATCTACATGTGTAAAGTATGGCTATACAATTGGTACAATTATCAGGTACTTCAGAATATTTATATTTGGCAACGTATGGGACAAGCTACTTTAGAGTTGCCCCTCATATCCTGCAAAGCAGGCAGTTTGTAAACTGTATCATTATGTGTCCTGCGTTTTGGTTATCCGACAGCCAGAAAGAAAGTAGAACAACAAGCCAAAATCAAGTCATAGAGGTTGTGCACTATACGAGACACAAAGTTTTGAGCAATGGTAACGTAGTTTTAGACACCAATGAATGCACACACGGAAAAAAGTTATTAAAGCATAGATAATAAGCACTCGCATCGCAGTAATCTTTCTGGTTCAAGGCCGCTCTGTACTACTATTATTGGAATGATGATGCGATTGATGGAAGAGAATAAACCGTGATATTCATACCAATAATAACCAGAGCAGTCTGGGACGTTGATTGAATTAAAGGTACCATCAATGAGCCATTTCAAGATATCAATTCCTCGACGAAGTAAATGAAAATTCAGTTTTCATCAATCCCTTTCTAAAGCGACGTTGCAATAGTATCGATAATCAATTCACAAATTATGCTTATGCTGCAAGTTGCACGTTGTAAAATAGTGCATTCATCTGTTCAAAAAACAAAACAAAATAAAGAACAAATTTGAGTGTATTTCCAAATTTAGTGTCAAAGCTGCAACGTTAGTTGTTGCTATGTCAGGTATGTCTTGTATCTTCAGGAGTAACCACTGAGATCTGGAGATAGAGGTGTCCATTAGAGTTCAACATAGTCTCATTTAGTTCAAGCTTTCCCATGGTTATGTTCTTTTTTTTAAAGGTCATGAAACAATATCCCCGTTATTGCAGGGCAGAATAGGAGAACCAAACTAGAACCTTTAGTATATACGACGGCATACCTCACAGATCATACATGTATCCAGATTGTACCCAGATTATTGTGACATAGGTTTAGCTAAGAGTTTCCTTTACGAAAGTGGTTTATCCCATTTTAAACAGGATTTTTCGTTGGGTAATTTAGAATTTTGACCCAAATATCTTTCAGTGTCAAAGTTGCATCTTACACTCGTGAAGAAGAATAGAGGAGATGCAGAGGTTTGTCTATTTGTAAGGTCGTTGACTCTCCACTTAATGGGTTAACGATCCTAACAATACATCCAACTACCTATTTATTACCTCTCTAATCCAAATGCACGTCAAACTGGAGAGGGCCATCAAAGAAAAAGCAACTGAGAATGTAGTACAAATGAAATAAAATGAAAGAAGATCATCAGCTCTAAACCATCCATTTTGGAGGCCGCGGAGATTTCATTTTTGACATCAGAACACAATCCGAATGACAATCGGGTCGGTACGGGACGCCAGAAAGCGAGGGGATTTAGAAGTACTCTTGGTGCTCTTAAGTATTTTTTAACAGTTATCCAGATAGTCTTGTTTATGGATAATAATACCCAGCTATTGAAAAATTGAACTGATTCTTTAGGTTCCTTTGTAGTCGATCACGTATCGGGACCGCATGTACAAAATAAAATACGCTGTAGGGTAAACATGGAATATAAAATGGGGGTGCCTTAGAATGCAACTGTCAAATATTCCTTTCATCCGCGGGGGACGAAAAGTACTGCAGACAATGTGTGTCATGAGCCATTAATCTATGATATCTAAAGATATATTGCAAATGGTTTGTGAAACATGACTTTCGTAACCGCTGTGACGTTCGCTGTATAGTATACTGCTTTTTAGATTATACACTCGACATGACATTGCCGATACTTTTGAAGGAAGTTTTACAGATCGAAGAAAATGTGAACCCTTTGGTAGCTAAAGGTCCAATGCGGTTGTGAGAAATCAATTATAAACGAAGTTGAAGTGATTTGATGGATGGTGTTTCTTTTGTTGACAGGATGAAGCTCCCCCGATACCGAACTGAATAAGAGAAATAGCTAAGATAGCACTGAGGTTTAAAGAGCAGTGTTGAGGAACCTGTTAAATAACCAGGAACTATGAACTGTTGCTGCACATGGTAAATCAGAAAGTCAAAGTAGATAGATTTTTTTTGGGGGGGGGGGGAGGGGGTTCTGTTTGTATTGAAAGCCACATTGGTTCCTCGTTTACCAGAACATTGTGCTGTAAATTCATTTTGTTTCAAACTTTCTCTGGAGTAAATATGATCGTGCTATTGGCCTAAACCCTTTATGGTACTGTTTTACTTTTATATCTTTCAGATTTCACCTGGTACTGGAGTGACACATCAACATGGACAAGCTCCTCCCCAGTCTCATACTGATGTCCCTGTTTCTGGCAAGTGACGTCGCTTCTCAGTTGGTCGATCAAACAACGCCATTGGCCACTGACTTCCCACCAGAACTTCCCAGTGACAGCAGGACTGATAGCAAATTTGTTGCCTCCAAAGGCACAAGAGGAGATGGGGTGATCGATGAAAGAACTAGCACAGACCTTACGCAGGAAGCTGCAGAGACAACCATTCCGAATAGGACATTCAAATCAACATCGGTGCAGGGTGTCAGCAAGGTCCACTTGGGTTGGCCCACCGCTTCAACAAGGACAAACTTCAGCTCCGATGCTGCTGTTAAAGCATTTTTAGTAGGATCCAGTCCTGCAGAAGGAGACACGATCACGTTCAGTTGCGTTGTGTATGATCCCACCATCTTAACAGTGTCATGGTATAAAGTGGAGCGGTTGAGCACGCACGATATTCTGGCTCCTGCGGCAGACATTCAGCGTATGTCCATATCGCACGATGCCTCCGACGACGCGCGTCGTGTTTTTAATCTGACGATCGAATTTCTGCACAGTGACGATAGCGGCGAGTACACATGTCGAGGCATCAACCGTCCTGATGCTGCTGCTACTGTGGATATCACGGTGCGATATGTACCCGAACTACATTATCCCGAATGCTACCTAAATGGCAAAAGACAAGCAATAGTGCTGGAAGGTGATACTTTAAATTTTGAATGTCGTTCAGAGAAGGGAATCCCACCTTGGCATCTGATTTGGTTTCGACAACTGAATAAAAGTATCGATGTAATATCGACATCGATTCAGGATCGATCAGAGATGATCTTTAGTGAACATTCGGTGGTGGCGTCACGCGAGCTAACGGGTGCCACTTTCATGTGCTCGTTAGTATGTTTATCACACGAGTGCCTCAAGACGAACAATAACGGTCCGAGGAACTGCAATATAGGACCCTTGATAGTCAACCCGCGTCCACCTCCTTCAACGACGCCAATCATCACAATCGATCCCGGGATGCCGATCGCGTCGGAGGGCGATGATATCGAGTTTGAGTGTTCGACGTCGCTGGAGGACGGCAACGCGGTGTGGTTCCCCGTGGGCGGCGAACCACCTCCTGAAGACCACATCATCGTTTCCGGCGACGGCTCCCACATGGCCATCAAGAACGTGAGAGTGAACGATACCGACTTAATGGCGTGCGGGGTCTTCTGCCAGGAGAAACTCATCACCGTTAGGCAGGTCAACATGGACATCATTCGTAAACCAGTAGCGAGTCCAGAGCCGACGACGAGGGAAGCGCCCTCTTCGTCGTCGACGACGACATCGCCTCAACCAGCAGTATTAACTGTCACAGACAGATTAAGTAACAGTGCAGGGAATAGGGATGAACAAAGTAATCGAGAACTCCAGGAGGAGAGACGAGCAAAGATTAGCACCCCAATAGCACTGATCTCCATGTTTCTTATATTAGTAATACTCCTAGTTATTGTGGCACGTTTAAGAAGACATTCGTATCAGAGAGCCGCGACAGAACCGCCCGATTTAGGTTCTGTATGACAGGGGATGACTTCACCAGACTTCTCAAAAACGTTGGTGTCTTCACAAAGAACACATATTTAAATAGCTGTGTGAGCATGGGAGGATGTTGCCGATTTAAGGAGACATCTGTATTACTTCGTGATGCATTGAAATTTGTAACAATTTTTCACTTCAACCTTCTGCAAGACAACAAGTTTTGCTTTAATATTGTGGCGGTACATGTATGATCTATGCTTTCTTACAGGATTATTTGTATGCCTTTTTACTATTTTATACTGTGATCATGTTATCGCATGAATCATTATACTCACATTGATATCATGTAATCAAAACATGTCTAAACTAGATTTTATTGCAAAAATCATTATTCCAATTCAATAAACAACTAAAGAAGTTTACGTTAAATCAATAACTACCATGACTGCACGAAGCTCAATTATTTTTACACAAAGATATGTGGCTCAAAATTAATAGTAGGACATCATTTCATAAGTGCGTCGCAAAGTGATCGCATTGTATGTTTCTAATTGTAAAAAAAAATCTTTAAAAGGAATAAAACTATGTAGAACTTATAGCATGTGTTACATATTTGCTCCTGCGTACATCAGAAAGTTGATTTACAAACAAATGTTTACAATTTTTTTTTTTATTATCCGAAGTCAACTGCCAATTCTCTGTATTTTGCCCTCGTGAAGTGTATTTATCTTGCCATTAATCTCTTTGTACATTATTTAATACTAGTGGGGAATTTTTCTATTTAGTATGTTAAAGATGTACAATTCCCTCCTTTTTTAAATTCTGAAGCGACATCTGGTTATTTCTATGCCATGTATACGTTTTATCAGCGAATTTTATATGGTATGATAGAGGATCATCTTATCAAAATTGGTATATCTTATCGACGAAGCCACTGTGATACCACATTCAATTATATATGATAATTTACAAATGGTAACGAGAATCATATACAAAATTATTGGTAGGATTGTATACGCCCTATAAAGGAATTTGTAAAAATTGATATTGACTCCGCATCCAATTGAAAAATACTGGCGAAGACAGCATAATCATAAAGTTGAATATTATATTCTTAATTTCTACTTTGTATTAATTACGTTCGATAATGGTGCTGATATGTTGATAATTGACCTTACAGAGGTCACGGTGCGAAAGTAAGCCCGAAGGACCTCTATCTTTTTCTTCTTTTTATTTTTAGGTAGCATAATTGGAATCATAGCTACATCAAAATATCTCCTACAGTACATACTAGTTTAAGTTAAGTCTTGTCCATTACACCTGGTAAAAGAAATTATATTTTCAATATTTTTCGTCATGAAGATTTTGATGAATGTCAAACACATCAGTTTTCTCTCCTAAGATTGTTTGTCATGTGATTCACAAGCATTTCATTTTCCCAACTGAAACTTCAGAAAATCGATAACTTCATGACTAAGATATACGACGCGTATGAAATTGCAAGTTTTTAATGCCCCTAGATCATGCAGTATTAATTTTATGTCAATGTTTTTTTTTTTTTTTTTTTTTTACTTCGGTAACTTTCAAAATCACGCCAGTTCACTGCGAAAAATATGAAGAACTACAATAATATTTTTGACTTTCATTTCTACAATTGAATAAACATTTTTTTAGGAAAAGGAATGTACATTATATAATTAAAACTGGTGTGTGCAGATATATTTGTAATCATATTCCAAATCTGTGTATATGGCTGAAGTGTACATATCGTATCATGTTCTTGACACGCCGCTCTGAATACGATTGTAAAGCCGGGCTCATACGAAGCGTCATTTCGATTGCGTCAGGATCAGCGCTAATCGAGCCAGTGAAGACAATTAACCCATACGCCAGTTATCAAAAGTATTGTTTGCATTGTTCATTTTGCAATCACGTTTTAAACGAAAACACTCTTTCTGTCCTTCGCTCGTCATGAAAGTTTACGCGCAAAAGACCGTATACCAGTCACTGACGCGGTCCTAACGTCATTAAATGACGCCTCGTGTGAGCCGGACTTAAAGAATGTGTTATGATGTTTTTTGCAACCATTTATATACTTATTACAAATATGACACAGACGTATACCCGTTGCACACGGTGCACTTTTTCGATTGCGATATTACCTGCGCTAATCAAGCCTCTAAAAGGCAATGAGCCCATACGCCAATAATCCAAGGCAGTGTATGCACTGTTCATTTTGCATTCACTTTTTGTACAATATCATTCCCAAGTGGTGCGACAAAGACTGCGCCAGTCGTTGACGCAGTCCTGCGTCAGCAAAATGACGCCCTGTGTGCAATGGGCCTCACGATATATAACAATATAAGATATAATACGGCGAGTCCAATGTATGTCACATACGTACGTTACCAAGTATTATCAAAAATGCATTATGGAATCATGAACATAGATTAACATTAAAATATCATTTTACTTCATTTTTGTGTGATTTAAGCTTTGGAAGGGCATTTAGTGTCATGAAGTAATCAAATATACTGAAATCTAAAGCCCCGCTCACATGAGGCGTCGTTTCGATTGCGTCAGTACCTGCGCTAATTGAGCCTGTGAAGGATATTAACCCATATGTGAGTTATTACAAGCATTGTTTGCATAACTGTTCATTTTGCAGTCACCTTTTAAACGACATCACTCTTTCTTAAAGCGCAAGAGCTCGTAAAAGTCACTGACGCGGTCCTAACGTCAGCAATGACGCCTTGCGTGAGCCAAGCTTTAGATGTGGTCGGTGACGTATAAGACGAATAGCTTGGAGTTGCCCAATCATGTTACATTTTGCACACTCGGAAATATAGTACAGCACCAAGCCCTTAATAGGTGCCAATAGCAGCAACGATTATCACAACTGTAATTTAAGCATCGAGAACACGTTTTCCGATACTCTCATGCTGTTTATATAATCTCTTTTTTATTTGGCGAACCTCTTAGATATAAAACATAAATATCTTCATCAAACCCAGTCTGAGCTGATCATGAGCCTGTAAATGACTATCCAAAGTGCTATTTTGATTGGATGTATTTTATTTCCTGCGAAGTTCATAAAATGACAAGATTTTTGTGTATAGTATTTATCTTAGTATATTTATTATGAACCGTTATGTATATATATATGTGGATTATGATATCGCAAATATTGTGGCGGCGGTATATTTGCCAAGCGAATGACCTCTGCCGCACGTCATGATGAAAATGTATAACAAAATATATTTTAAATACAAAGAAACGGACTTTTATATAGCTGTACTTTGTGGCTATGTGTCTGCGTGCTCTTTGTCGAGATCGGTTTGAGTGACAAAAATGTTTTGTGTCTATCTCTAACTACTCTGTTTTCTTTTACTGCCGTATCTTAAATCTAATTAATTTTCTGTTATTATAATATGAATAATTTCTGTTCTAAACAAAGATAACACACTTTCCTTTGGATTATAATGTCCATATTTGTCAAAGCAGACTAAGCTCATGCTAAGTGTGTTTATTCAACTTATGAAACATCGGGTGTCAACTTCACCAATATTGACAAATAACTGATCATGTCACGGAATTGAATCAGTTAGATTATTATCTTTTAGCCATTAAACTGAAAACGAGAAATTACTTAACTTTAGGTAATCCGTTTGACACATTAACGGTATATTTTACAATATAAAGACGTTGACACTTGGCGTTCCATAAATCAGTGAACTGTCACCAAAGTGAGAGAGAGGGGGACTGGGTAAGAGAGAGAGAGAGAGAAGAGGGAAAAGAGAGAGAGAGGGGGGAATGTGTGAAGAATGAGACTATAATGAAGACTAACAACCAGCGAATGTGATAAATAAATAGGATTCACAGTTTCCACATTTTCTACTTCTGAACTCACTCACTTGCTTTAATTGCTCGCAGAAATGACTCCGTTTACGGTCGGTGTCATTAAATTTTCAGTATAGTGATTTACAAAATTCAAGTAAAACGAATGACTGACAGTGACTGGCCAGCAGATCATTTGTACATGCTTGCTCGTGTAATTCGTCCAAGATAGAAAGGTATAGGTTGCAATAGACCGGTTCGGTAATGTATGCAAATTTTATGCATACCTTTCAAACAAAGGTTGTTCTTGACAACCTGAAAGCTAGCCGGAGGCTTGCCGGACATAGCTACAAATAATGTATGCAAACTGGATTCCAAGCATTGAGGCTCATTTATAAAAAACAGGTTCATGGAAAAAAAACAGGTTCATGGAATAGCTGTTCACTAGGTGCTCAGAGAATATATGTGCATAAATTTGTATACATTACAGAAGCGGTCTATTGGATTTGAGGTTAGTTTCTAGTGATACATTATTTGCCATATTTGTGATTTTCTTTGAATAGCCACTTTAATGGTAGGACTTGGTAGAGTGTCAAGGGCTGAGTCTAGCAGCGGCGCAATGAGCCAAAAAAATTGAGGGGGCTGAACATAGGCATACGCTGCACAATTTCTGAATACTTGCAAGAGAGCGAAGCGAGCGAGCATAAAATGGACCTTATTTAACAAAAATGTGATTTTATTTACAAACGCCAGTGGAGTCTAGGAAATTTACCTTCAAACAATTTGTCGCCGGAGTACGTGTCAAATAACTACTATCATGACCCTACTCACCACAGAACAGATGAAACACTTTCATGACAAGAATTATTTGAGGGCTAAAGTGATCACATTTCGTTCTTCAGACTGGCAACAAAATTTATTTGTTTTTAAATACTACATGGTTCTAATAAAATGTAATGTCTTTGAAAACAACATATATGGTTGAGAACTTGGTCGAAAAATTGGGGGGGAAAATTCAACCCCTCAACTTGTTGCCAATTTAAGGATTTAAGGACCTTGTTGTCCTTTTTTAAAATTCCTGGCATCAAATGCAATATTATGGTCGTGCAACAAATATGGGCACAGTGTGTGCAGATTTTTTTTGCTCTTTCTACCCGTGCATCTGGTATATTTTAAGAGCTCTGAATCAAAAGTCATTGACCCAGGTCTAAATTCCCATAGAAACCAGTAGAAACCAGTAGTGACCGTCTACTGGTTTCTATTGTGTTTTTAAAGACCAGTAGAGACTATTGGTGAACCAGTAAAAACTGTTAAAAGCCATTAGAGTCAATTGGTTGAGGAGACAAGTAAAGACCAATAAAAACCAGTTGCATTTAATGGTTTTCAGCAAATTGAATATATCATAATCAATTTACTTCAATCCTATCAATTATGATATTTAATTACGGTTTTCAGCAAGTTGGTCAAGTCAAACCAGTATAAACCACTAGAAACCAGTAAAGTCTAATCGTTCTGAAGACCATTAAATACCATTAGAAACCAGTCAAGTCTAATGGTTTCAGCAGGGTGTTAAAAAAACTAAGTCAAACCAGTAAAAAACAGTACAAACCAGTAGGAAATTGTATTGAAACCAATAGCAGACCAGTAGGATTTTCTACTGGAACCATTATGAGATAAGTAGGAATCCAGTAGAAATCCTGGCTGAAACCATTAGAAATTTCTACTGGAATCCTAATGGTTTTAGAAGTGATCCCTTCTGGTCTCCGAATGGTCCTAGTAGGTTTTTCTACTATTTTCTATTGGTTCCAGTAGAAACACTGGTTTTCTACTGGTTTGTAATGGTCACGGTAGAGATTTCTACTGGTTTTCTAATGAAGCCATTAAAAATAATTCTACTGGTTTCTACTGGTTAGGGGGTCCACTTTCCATATTCAAACCAGTAGATATTGACCAGTAAAAAACAGTACAAACCAATAGGTAATTGACCAGTAGAAACCAGTAGAAATTTTCTACTGGTTTTTCTATGGGAATTTCGACGTGGGGAGCCAAACCACAAAATGTGGTCAATTGTATCGAAAGGGTTAAGTAGGTTTCTGCAAGTTACTTTTTATAGGCGCCATTAAATTTAATTTGAAAGTAAAAAAATGCTTGTTATCGCAGTTTAGTGTTTGCAAATATTCAGAAATGTTTCGGTAAATAGACGGTCGGCACCAAATTACAGAGATATATATACCGTATATACTTCATGTCAGTTTTGATTGACGAAAAGATAATCCTTGCCCGAGGGCGAAATTTAATGCTCTGATGCCGTTAAATTCCAGATCATTACACAATTAATTAACCTATATAGGTTAGAAACGGAGCAATGACATTGCACAAGCTAATGCTATGAGTTTTTGAGACAATGAAATTAATCACTTTCAAATTTTGACCTTTTTATAAATCAGATGAAATCTGTCTCTATAATAAGTGCCTATATAGGGCAAGATATTTTATAACAGAAAGTATGCAGTTAGCGGTATATATATAAATATATATATATATATATATATACAATTGTAAGGAAATAACATACAACAGCTTTGGCAACTTTCGTGGGAATAAATATAATTGTGAGAAATGAAAATAAGAGAATAAGGTTGAAGATTTGTCAATCTGTCGGTCATTTGAATCTGGTGTCGCCGAAACCACTGGCCCGTCTCCGTGGCGTTCTAAGCCAACGAACCGGATTTGAGTCCCGGCGAAGACATTATTTCAACCTTTGTAAACAATTTCAAAAAGGGAGGACAGCTCTGAGGAACTTTGATTTAAGCTACGCAACCATTATTCTCCCATTTTCATTTCTCATAATTATATACATAGATATATATTACAATATAAGTATATATTACTTCTGAGATTTATTTCATTAAGATCTATAAGTATGAGATATAGCTAGAAAAATATATAACCAGTTAACTAGCATTTGGTTTGGGAAATTAGGCGCACCCTCTGACTAAAAGTTAAAAATTACTTAGGTTTTTGAGACATGATAAGTAGCCTGTGCGTTTGAGCATGGCACTCTATCTTATAGTGCCTCTCCCGACCCAGGTGTTGTAAAACGAAATACCATAATTGAAATCTTGATAATGCGTTGAGCATCATGGAAGGGAAGCTAATACTATATAGGCGCCATCATCCGAGAGAATTTATTTTTATCGTCTTCATCACTTCATCATTATCATTACCATCTTACTTGTTTTAAGTTAGGAGTTATACCTTATTTAGGAGAGTTATATCATGTTAGCTATAGTGATATTATTTAGAAGATGTTTTATACAGACATTAGACCAATGTCAATTTGTATGCGGCAATAATCAACTTTCCATTTTAAAAGATTTCGACAATTTCCGGTTCAGAACATAAGGGAAACACTTTCTAAACATCACACGCAATTCTGAAAACAATAATGATAGACAGGTCAATTATTGCCCTAAGGCAGAAAAGTACGAGCTTACTTGGTTTCATTTCTGTTATTTGCTGGTATTCATTGGATACTGTTTGCCCCTTCGTGATATCTCCAAACAATCCATCATGGATACACTCGACATATACAGTTACCCGGATGTAGTATCAGGTTAAGGGGAATCACAACATCATGACCCTGAAGTGTTTTTGGAATAGGATAGTTTCGATTTTGTCCCCAAAAAACCAAGTTTCACTATCTGATTTGATATTTTTTAATGTGTTGTGGTGGAGTGGATGGCATATAATAACAGTCACTATATGCTTCTCGTCAAACCAATTTATAAAGGAAAATATTTTCCAGGTCTCTGAGGTAACCGGATGGAAGATGACACTTATTTTGACATTTTAAATATTTTCATTTTCTTTTTAAGATGAAATTTACAAGATTCAAAAGATATGAAACGAAGGGTAATGACTTTCCTGCATAAATATTAGCGAATGAATTAAGATTATCGCAAACTAATATACTCTATGGATATTGTTATGAACGTATTCTACATTATTTAATGATACACATGAATTTCATGATCTTGATTTTTCAATAACTTAAAAACCCATCAAGAATTGGTTAAAAAGTATCGTTTATATTAAGGAATATTACAAAACTTTAAAAGGGCATCTAATTCTTTTTGTGAACACAATAGTACCTTCACCAAACGCATGTTGTGGAAGGGTGAATATTATGAGAAATATGCCGAAAAAACCGAAAGGTTATCACGCATGTAGCGACAAATCACCGACGTGGGACTGCCATATTCTCAAACAAATTGCTTACAATGGCAGTCCTTTTTCCGCAAATGATTTTATATTCGATGAATTACAATAATTTGACATTTTATCATTTCGTGTTTGTTTTCAAAAAATGATTGTTGCATATACTTGTTTATTTATGATTCATTGTCAAAAAGTACTTTTGTAATTTATTTTATATATGTTACCGAAAAATGTTGTACTTATATGAATGCAGAAGAAAATAAATCAAATCAAAATCAAATCAAATCTCTAAACTACGTTGGAAAAAAGACTATCATACTTTCAAAATTATACCGAAAAAGGTACAGAGGGCATACAATAAAATTACCCCCCCCCCCTCCCCGCTATCATCACTATTATGTATGAGTATATATTTATCGGTCTTTGCTTATCATTTGTTCATCTTTTGCTTTTGTATTTATCCTTTTTGTTGTTGTTGTTTATATTTTTTATGAGTGGAAATAAACTTGAAACTTGAAACCTAGTATTGCCAAGGCATGCCAAGAGAAAGCGATTCAAGTATAAGCACATGAAGAAGGGGGTAATAAACTCTTTTAACGAATGTTTGTTGAAGTTTCCACGTTTAGTGTTCACCTCATGCCAAAATAGAGTCGTGAATTCTGAGGTGCTTGCATGGATGTTAGATATTGATGTCGAGAGCCAACAATGCCATGAATAACATTCAGGCCTGGCCTGGGAGGGTAAACGGCTATTGTAACGCACCTGGTGCACTTACAAATTGGTGTAGCTGCAGGGGGCACATGGGCAAATGCCCCCTCCCACTCAAGTGACGAAAAAAGAACAAAGAATAAAGGAGAAAAAAGGAGAAGGGCAACGTGAGAGGGGATGACCCCCTCCCACACCCTGCCCTCACTGGATTCCTTTGTTCTCTTCCATTTTATTTTTCACCCCCTCATGTGCCCGCTCATGAGAAAAGTGCCCCATTAGAAAGCTAGACCCACGCTACGCCTCTGCGCTCGCAAGCTATTTACACAGTCCAAGACGTGACGGATTTGCTTAAGTATTGTTCCTTTGAGGGTCGAGAAACTCGTTTTGTGGCACAGACATCAAATACAATGAAAAAGATATTGGATTCATGTGATCTATACGGAAGTTCATTATCAAGAACTGAATTCTTAACAAAATTGCTCTCCTGTCGTTCACAAAATATTCTTTCTTGAAAATCTCATTGAGATCTCAATTTTCATTCATACAATGTAATGGTAATGATGAGTTCTGTCAAGGAAAATGAATTTCGGTAGAAACTGGCTGAAAGGACTCTAAATTGATTCTCATGCAATAATTAGGTAGTTTATATCAGCAAAGTATAACAAAAACTCACAAATGAAAATTTCCAAACATGACATACCCTCAAAATTGCGAACACAGGAACACACATCTGGGACTAAGTGATATTACCGACACCATGTACTCATACCCGCTTAATTTCCTCATCTTTCTTCGTTCGTCATTTTTCTATCATACACTGTCTATTGAAGCTGTTATGGCAGATCATTCATTGGTTTGAATTTGAACGTGGGCCTACAGCTTAAAATTTGTTCGATTCTGTGAAACTTTGATTCTGTTTCATTGTTGTTGTTGTTATTGTTATGGTTGTGGTTGTTGATGTTTTTGATGTTGTTGCTGTTGATGTTGTTGTTGTTGTTGTTGTCATTTTCAATACTGAGGATTAGGTTTATGTTTGTTTAAATGGTTACTAGATATTTTGGAGTTATCTTAGGCGCAAACACACACTTCCCTAGCTGTCACGTGATATTTTCCAGCTTTTCAGAGCGAATTGATTCGCTACAGAGCATCGTTGCAACTGAGAACAAACAAATATGTCATGTCATTATAGTTTTGAAACCTGGGACATTTGCAAATTCAACGAAATGCCCATCGAAGTATGCGGTATGCAATCGGACAATGACTCCATAAAATGGAATAGAATGTAATGAATAGGAACAAACATGCAAAATTGGTTTCGAAGACATTAATATTTGATAAATGACATACATAATATTTTAGAAATGAGGATGAGACAGCAATGGCTTTTACGGCCAACATTATGTCTCATTTGAAGAGAAGTTGTAACTAATGACATGAGGCTGTACCAAGACAGATCTTCCTTGCTATTTTTCGAGAAAAGAAAAGGGAAGGGTAATTTATGTTTATTTCAACCACTGACAAAGCCAGCCTGCCTAAATAAGACTAAATAGAAATCTAAAACGTTTAGACATCTTTTTGCCATAAATTCACATCACGGGAATGTCTAGCCTATATATTCATATGCTAAAATGATAAAGTTTGGTATCTTTGTTTAAGGGAATTTGTTTCACAAAGGAAAATATAGAATATAAATGTCTTATGGAAATTACTTACTGCTTGTGACAATTTTCATACTGAACGACTAAAATGTGGAATTCTCAATTTTAACGTTAGCTGTTATAAATTACGTTTTCATGCTACAGTATAATGAATGTCGCGTACGATTACTGCAGTCTAGCTGTTACTTTATACATGTATAGTGCATTTGGAAATGCAATTAAATGTACATGTCATGAATATAGCTATGATATAACAGATGAACTGAGCGATAGATAGTTCATAAATCAACGGAATTTCAACTATGCCCTAATCCTATTTTCCGCCGAGATTCACCCATTCTCAGCTGTTGGTGTGCAAACAATTGAATATGAAAACGTTTATTTCTCCTAAGTCATCTTTTTTCCAGCACCACGCAGAGGCGCCAAGGTAGGGTTCTCGGGTGCAACGTCCCCACTTTTTTTTAGCCTGCTCATTCGTAATTAAAATAGGTAAGTTTGTACATAATGTTCCATGACTGATGACTTCCATTGTTAGCAAATTTTGAATCCGAAGATTATTTTCTGGCTCTGTGGAAAATTTTACTTTTCTTGTGGCACTTTTGTTTTCAAAATTTGCCCCCCCCCCCCATTAAATTGTTTTCTGTAGACGCCCCTGGTCAATATCTGATTTTGTTGTTGACTGAAAATAACCAGACTGGGAAGGAAAGTGGGACGGCGGGCATGTATCCGGCGATATATTATGTATAGTCCCATCCAGTAAGACTGGTGTATCGATCATGATCATTCAGCATGTATTTGCAGTTTTCGAAAATATTCAAAGTCGGCATAAAGGTTACTCTAAAAAATGAATCTGTTTAATTTCATGTGTCAAGGTAATGAAGTTCAGTATGGATGTATCATAAATGTTCTGCGCTTTAGTTTTTTCATTTGAAATTTAATGATAGAGGCAGGGGTAAAATAAAAAAATCAATTCAATGTCGGTTGTTTTTTTATAGATTCAAACCAGACCTCATTCCATTACTTCTCATGTTATATAAAGAGTGTTTTTCTTGGGTATCACTGTTCTCCGTTGAAGAAAATTAAAAGTATACCGTAACTCAGTTCACTTTATCAGTTGTTGCTTTGTTGCTAGCTCCCCTGCAGTGCATGGGCGTCAAAAGAGTACTAGTAACCATTAAACATGATTAATACTACAATTGTAGTTTGAGCTTCTACCAACCTTAAAAAATGTTAGCAAGCTTTCGTCCACTCCTGTGGACTTTCTCAAGCCAAGCGATCAGTCACACTGTTTCTAATTGCTGTCTACTGTCTTGCGATCACTGGACCGAAAATAGGTGACAATAAATAACCCGAGTCCCTCCATGTTCAGTGTAGGATTACTCCTCTTTATCCAAATGGACTCTTTCACCTTTCTTGAGTCCACAGGAGTGGACGAAAGCTTGCTAACAAATTTTAAGGTTGGTAGAAGCTCAAACTACAATATTGTATGATTACCCCCAACCGATGAAAGTTTTCTGTGTAATGATTAATACTTTAAAAACATAAAGCCCAAATATGTACACTTCAAATGTTGAAGAGGGTGTCTGTCAAATGTGCCGACAAAATATACCGACAAGTTTGCCATAAGGGGGTGGGGGATCCAGGCGCGGATCCAGAGGGGGCGCAAGTGGCGTGCGCCCCCCCCCCCCCCGTTTTGTCTGACAAAGAATGCCCCGGACCCCCTATATGGCCGTTTGGCTTCGTCAAAGGGAGGGTTCCTCAGTGTGCGCCCCCCTTTCTGAAAATCCTGTATCCGCCCCTGGGATCCAGTAATACATTCCTTCCCTTACAGCAACCCTCCTGTGCGTGGGTTTATATCATTGCAGAGTTAGGTTAAACCTACAAACAGTTTCCATGACGAAAAACATCTCTTACAAGCCCAAATAGGGAAAGAATGTGTCTCTTAATATTTTTTCTCAAAACGCGACCTAATTAAAATATGTCAAAGCGGCACATAGAAGAGATAAGTGTTCACCATGTTTACGAAAATGTCTCCTTGGCCCCACTTGGCCCGTACTTAGAAAATAATCGCCGTCTTTACATGGTGTATCAATGATGTAAATAAAATCATTTACGTCTTTCTGAGCATGTTATTACCCACGTCCAATTTCCCTATAAACCTAATTTTCATTGTGTCGTGGTATTGTGCGGCTGTCAGAATTGTGAACTAGTTCAATTCGTCACCTCTTCGGATTAAAGGCACGAATATTATACTAATAATGAATGTAAAGTTATAAAAGACGTATGCAGACTTCCTCGATGCTTTATGCAGTATCGGTGTATTATAAAGGGCACATTTTTGCTGGGAAGGGGAGGGGGCAGACACCTCGTCCCTTATTATCCAATGTCTAAATGCTGAGAGCGAAAGTTGATTACTTATCTTCTGTTGGTGTATTGTGTATCTATCTACAGCCTTTTCATTAAAATTTCATCATTGAAATATACTAGATAAAATAAAATAATTACATTGAGAAATTGGCGGTTCGAAAACACAAGGAGGCTACAGCCATCAGGCTACAGCCATCAGCCTCAGCCCCACCCCGTATACATCCTGCACCTACGATAAGACTGAGTTACATTATTATCTAGGAAATATAAAAGAATCCTTTTCAACTTTTGAAACAGGCAACTTTCGAAATTTGGTCTACATACAATTCATTGTGTACAAAATAAGACGTGAATTTCAAAACGAGGTAAGACTAAAGATAGTTTAGACCACAACTTTCAGAGATAATTTTCTTCTATAATTTGCTGCACGCTCTACTTTATGACAAACACTGTCCAGTTGCTCAAAGTGTTGTTATAAAGTTCTTATATTTGTCAACAAAGTTAAAGAAAACTGTAGAATCTGTCTTCTTTTTTTTTTGGGGGGGGGGTGGGAGGATTAGCAGACCGGTATACATTTGACTTTGAATCTTCTGATTGGCCTGCCAAATCCATAACACTATAGTATTGTATTGCCAAGGAAGTGTCCTGCAGATGCTAAGTACTTTCAGGTATGCAACAGGGAAATTCCCAATGATAATGCAATCTAGAAAGTGGCTGCTTCTCGAGAATTCTACCAGCGGGTGGTGAGTATTTCTCTTCCATATTTTCCTGAAAGTATGCATAGAGTAATATCTAAATTTTTAATTAAACACTTCAATTTTTAGTAGTTTTCTTGGTATTCTAAACTGTTTACAGCTAACCACAACAGATCTTGAGCGTCTGGGGCTTTATATTCCACGTCGTCTTACTCTCTCTCTCTCTCTATCTATCTATCTCTCTAGTTCCCTCGCTCTTCTCATCCCCTCCCACATAGTATTAGGCCCGAGAAACGATTAAGGTGTCTTTTCTTTATAGGTAGGGTATACCAAGAATTTGCAAACAAGTAGGTTTACGTCTTCGTGAGACAATTTCTCATGTTTTCGGTAATTATTGTGCGTATTGAGAGTAAACAGTATCCCGGATTAGTCTCGGGTATACCATGTTGTACCGTCAAGATGACATCAGTGCCCCGTTTCATAAAACTTGATATCAATAACATCTGCCTCATTTCTACGACAAATCCTCTCTCATCCAATCAGATTCAAGGATTTTAGTAGCTTATAACAATATTATTGTGACTTTTATGAAACGGGGCCCAAGAGGAACCTGCAAGGCGCAATGCCAGGCGCACACGATGCGTCACTTGCTGACGTAAGGACCGCGTCAGTGAATAGTACGGTGTTCTTACGTCATTGAAGAGTGATATCGTTTAAAAAGTGATTGGAGAAATGAACGGTGGAAGCAATAGTTTTAATAACTGGCGTATGAGTTCATTGCCTTCGCAGGTTCGATTGGCGCACGCAATTGAAATGACGCATCGTGTGAGTCGGGCTTAAGTGACACTGGTTTAAATGATTCACTTGTCATGCTAGCGCTTGAGGAGAATTCTGATAGGTTACAAAGCCTTTGGGAGGGGTCCATTTTCAAAATACATGTATCTCACTTCAAAAATCCGTAGAAAAGAATATTTTCTTACATATTTACCACTGCGGGATATCGGATTACATATCTTTTTGACGGAAATGCCGCCCACTCTGACCCCGAATCTGAAATTCCATCAGCGTGAATTTCTTTGTAATTTATTGACATTCAGAAGGTTTATAATTCTTTATTTTGGAGATGTTCCATAATATTGACCTAGAATATATAGCTCAAACATTACCATTACCTGCCCATAAAACAGTCACAACAGTCATAGCCAACCCCAGAGATACATGTACTACAGGCAAACTTGTCTAACATGAGGACTATTATCATGATTATGTGTCCGTTTGTACTTTGACCATTTTATGCAACTGAATTAATATTTTGCCCTCGATGGGAAAAGAGTTGTCTTGGTGTCTTTGTTAATTCTCATTTCATCCAACCAGTGAGAATGATGCATGCCACCCCCCCCCCCCCCTTCTCCCTCCTCATGATGTCAACGTCCCTCAATGTCTGGGCACATGAAAAGTGAGCCCCCGCCGCCCCCCCCCCCCCCCCTCACCTCCCCTCCGCTTTTATCGGCACATTGTTGTCGGCATAATCCTATCATTCCTGTTCAGTTTGTCAGCACAGTTACTTGGGCAGCTCCCTCCTTCTGGCACTGATATAAATGATGCTGAGTGGAGATTCCACGTAAGCCTTTAATAGGTTGAAGGTACTGTCCATTTAGTGCTTCAATTTCCTCCAAAGACAGAAAGAAAATTAGTCCGGATATTACTATAATTATGACGAGCATGCGGTTGAAATGAAAAGATTTAGCAAAAACACATCCCCTCGTTTGTTCCTATTAGTCCCATCCATACTTACACATGATGTGTTTGACTCATTCTTACTAATGAGAACAAAAGTACAATTTCTGGTTTACAGTCATACGTTTCTAGGAGGGTACTGAAAAGGGCACAGATGAATAATCATTTGAAATGATCATGCTTTGGAGAATAATGATGATATTGTAAACTGTGTTATTGGAAACATGGTTCGTTTTTCGGTAGTTTTAGTACTTTATAATCATCATCTATATTTATTATTTATGTATCAGTTATTGTTATACAAGGATATTTTCACTAATGAATCAACATGAGGAAAATGGAAGTTACTAATAATCATTTAAATGTTTTTTTAATGTTTCCACCTTAAAATTTTATAATATATTTTTAATGACATACATAATAGTCTTATATGAGTGGGAATGGATAAATGGGAAATGAAACTATTCACCTCAAACACCTGCTCATAACAACGATTATCTTTAGGATCTGCTTATTTTACCGATACGCAGACTAGTCGATTTCATACCTTTGATTCAAATAAATATTGATTTGAATCACTTTCGCTGTCCATACGTAGTTCCGTAAGAAGCTTTCTGGAAAGGGGGTGCGTTTTCATTCATTTCACTTCCGAGAAGCAAATTAGCCTAGGAAAATGGGGATACAATCGCACCAAATGAACCCCTAGAGCTCCCCCTCCGACTGGCCTGAAGCGGTGTGATATACATGTGTATATCTCGACGTCGAATATTCCGTGATCCAACGTTTGCTTTGGCGTTTTGCTAAGGCTACATTTCGTTTTGCTAAGGCTATATTTCATTTTACTAAGGCTATATTTCGTCATCAAAGATGAAGGGTAAGGGGAAATGTTACGATTGGATTTTAGGTTAGGCTTAAGGTTAGGGTCAGAGTTACGTTGTTGTTTAGTCCAAGGGGAGCGTTTCATCAATTGTTTTGTCAGTGATTTTTACCGACAAATTTGCTCCCAGTCAATCCGATGCAAGGATTTCAGTAGCTTAGAACAGTTGTCGGTAAAAATCACTGACAAATCACTTGATGAAACGCTCCCCAGGGTCGAAGTTTAGAATACGGTTAGTGTAGGAAATTATCGCGAAGCAATTGTCACCGAAGCATGTGTCGTATATACAACCAGGGAGATGGGAGAATTAACACCTTATAGACAATGAAATGAGACGACACGACACTTGAGTGTCAGCTTTCAAGCCGCGTATCTTAGAACGTGGAGATAATTCCATATGGACAGGCAAAGAGCTACAATGACAACAACAAGTGTGTAATATAGTCCAGGCTTAAACTCCAACTGACGCACTGATAAATGTAGCGCCCAGTGTCAACCTCTTCGTCCAGTATAAATTACTATAATTCTGTAACTAAATGTATAAACCAAAAATCTTGTCATCATTAAAATGATTTCTCATGTTCATTTAATGAATCAAATAATTTCGGTCTTGTCTTAAAATCATGACCGTAATTTTCATGGAATGACACTTGGCGCTCCATAATCGGATATGAAAAAGCCAAGTTTAACTTGATTTGTAATTACGAATTCATACGAGCAAATCTCTTCATAAAATGTTTATGAGAGACTGTAGTATTCGATCTTGTCAAGACGCCGTTTTTTTTTTAATGGCTGCTTCTTGAAGCAGAAACACCATCATTTTAATGTAGTAACACGCCCGGAACACGTCGTTACACAACATCTCATGATAAGGTAACCATGATTCTGTTTTCAAACAGATTTTAATGAGTAAGGATGTTCAATTATTACAACTGATGGCCGTTGTCTTTAAATCCTAACATATAAATCGGCGCCGTCCAATTCTGACATTTAAATGTCATTACGCAATTTCCTACCCTCCCTCGGTGTCCCAACGTGGGGTCAGCTGAATACCAGCTCTTGGGAGGGCGTCTGTCTTTGTTTTTCTCGCTCTATTAATTTTCTTAGTCACTCTGTCTTGCCAAAAAGTCAGACAATAATGGGATTCAGATGTAATAGGTAATAGAGATAATGTAAATCTTTGAGCAGTTTCTTGATAGAAACGTTAATCATTATGATAGGCCTGGGGTTAGGGAAGAGGTTCCAACGAGAAGTAGGGAAGTCTGAATAAATCTTCTTTCATTTTCAAATCAACATTACCGGAGCAGCTGTGACTTATTGCTTCTGCAGAACTGAATGAAATGAGACGTTCTTCCTTGCTAATCATTAATGATTTAATGATTTGGCAAGGATCCTTAAATATCTGAACGTTTATAGACCTCAGATAGGATATATACGCTCTAAAACATGCTGTCTTGAAGGTGTCGGGACAAAATGCTGGATACCTCCCCGGATAATATCAGTAATCCTTCCCCTAGTTTTGCTGTCATTCATTGCCCCCTCTTCTCTCACGGTGTTTTTTTTTAATGCAGGCCAAGGATCCAGGATTTAGAAAAAGAGGCGTCGTCATTCTCTACTTGGGACGTGCCCGAAAAATTAATCTTATGGAAGGTGGTCAAAAACAGAGGAATGGGCTCCTAGCCTTCTGCATACCTCACATTTTTCTCTGGATCCAGGTCTGAAATGGATTACAACCCTGCCAAGAGGAAACGTATACTATACGACACATGAAGAATAAAGCCAACGCTGGACTGCAATGGCTCTAACTATGAGGGCGGGCGCGCACTTTTTGCACAATGTGTCCATGCACGCGGGATGCCAAATTACATGAATTAGTCGATTTTCAATAATGAAATATTTGTCCCCGTCTTTCAAGACCTATCGTTAGTATAAAGACTTTTCTTTTCAATATTCCCCTAGCAGGTGTTCAACAAGATGTTTGAATATATACGAATTACCCTAGATGCTAAAATCACATAAACTATATAATTATCGCAAAAGCTATGCTCATAAAATTATGGAAAGGTGGACGTATACCGAGTGTCCGAGTGTCAAAACACGATACACTTTTAAAACGGCCCCAAATAAAAAGAAATTGTGATTTTTTTTTTGGTAAAATGTTTATATATATGGATAGCTGAAGGTTTCTTCTATCATATGACACCAAAAAAGTCCAAAAATATTTCATGCTTGGGTGAGCACTGCCCACTTTTGTGAAGAACGTGAAAATTAGGTTGCGCAGGAATTCACTATTCATTTTGGCTTAGAAATTGTTCATGGTATGACGAATTATGATGGATATGGGTTTGTGCGGTGTATGACATGGTGTTATCTAATCAAAAGTTTATGCATCAGTGATCATAATTTGTCTGTGGAAGTTTTAAAAGCAGTGTCCGCTGTTTATCTGTGGTAATTGATAATGAATTATTAGTTTGGGATTTGTGCTGGGTATGGCATGGTTTATATCACCATTATTCAGGAACAGAAATTTCATAATTTGATAATAACGTTACAAAGGAATGTTATCTTGTTCATTTGTGATTTGAATGAGAGTCTTCAAATGCCATTCTGCGCAAAGAAGAGTGCAGGGACATAACTTTAAATTGGAACAAAAGTTTTTAAGATCTCTTTAATTTGTATATGGAGCCAGGTGGAAATTGGATTATGTAAATCAAAGATCTTAATGATTGAAAACATGAAAGACTACTATGCAGTTTATTTGTTGTTTGGAAGGACAATTGCTGTTAATGTCACAGATTATGCTTCAGGCATCATACGGTAAAAATGGGTATTAATTAGCAAACTTTCTTTATGGCAAATGATTTTTGGGTAAGGAAAGATGGGATGAGTGGTTTGGAAAGGAGCAAAATGCCTACGGATGGACCTATGACAATGAAAAACACCTCCTATAATTGTGACACGTCACACACACACACGTTAAGATGGCTTTACTTCCGAGGACAACTATTGTTCCTCTATTGTTACTCGTCCTCGGACAGTCGACGGAATAAGGCATAAATTCATTGTTCGACGTTCGAGGACTATTGTCCGGCTTCCGAGGACCATTGTTGTCATGATTTTTTTTTTGTTCTCTGTCCGAAAATGTCCTCGGACATAATGCTAAACAAACGCGCGCGCACGCACGCAATCACACACACAACTACCCCCCCCCCCCCCCAACACGAACTACCAGGAGCACGGTACAATTACCACAGACATCAACACCAGATAATACGGTACTGTCAAAACAAATTCCATCATCAAATTGAGATTAAAAAGACAATAATTGATCACTCATGCATAAACCTTTGAATTCATAAACCATGTCATTCATTGCACAAATCATATCCATTATGATTTATCATAAACTCATCAGACAATCAGTAATTTCTAAACTGGATAACTTTTCACTGCACCCTATAAGTGGACATTTAATTCCTGCGCAACCTAATTTTCACGTCTTTTACAAGAATGGGCAGTGCTCATTCAAGCATAAAATATTTTTTGGAATTTGGGGTGTCATATGATAGAAAAGACTTTCAGCTATCCTTAATATTTTATCGATTTTGGGGGGAAAGTTTATATATATTATATAAACTTTTCCCCAAGACTCGATATTTTTTTTCTTCATTTGGGGCTATTTTAAAACTGTATCGTTTTTTTTTTTTTTTTTTTTTTTTTTGGGGGGGGGGGGGGACACTCGGTATATGTATTAAATGCAATTTTCATATTCCCTGTGATACTATTGTCGTTTTATCAGCACTCTGCGTTTGTGATCTTACATATTACCTTAACCAGAGGTATCCCCCCCCCCCCCCACTCCCCTCCCCATCAATTACTTTCACTCATTTCTGACAGTCTCCATATTCCCGAAGCAATTTAAAATGATCTCAAACTATAACTTTAATATAATCAACATTATGCATGAAGTCGTTTTGCAAACTGCAAACCGCATGGAAAAACACGTGCACTGAGCATCGGATTGCAACTTTTGGCCTTGCAGACAATTTGGGGAGACACAAACAACTTTTTCCTACCCCAGTCTGTTCATGTACAAAATAATGTCGAATGACATATCCAATGCTAATTAGTAGTCTTATCTTTAATTTCGCTTTGTCTGAGGGCAGCCATAACAGATGATTCAACGGAAACAAGATGAGGGTAGACAGTAGACTCTTAACCCTAAGCGTTCAGCCCAGGTTCGGATGTAGTATTTTGTAAAAGGTTGGGGGCGGGGTACAATATTCTGACAAGCAAAAAATGAAAAGTCACCAGATTTTGGAGTGTCTTTTTTACTTCAAAATTCGCTGACCACTACAAGAAAGGGTCATCGTCTGAAAAGGGAGGAAGACACATATCTTGGATTTGTGTACTTAGGACACGTCACTTCTGTTTCAAAAGGGGGCACGGGCCGATTGTGCCCCCCCCCCCCCTCCCTAAGTCGGCCAGTAGTTCTGCGTGTATAACCATGGAGCTACAAACCATGGAGTTACAAACCAATTTGTAGCTCCATGGTATAACAATGTGACCATTTGGAGGAGAGGGCCTTCGGTTTTGAGTCTTTCAAATCACAATATCACGTGGACCATAAAACTCCCGGATAAAACTTATATTTTACCGTCACGGTGGCGGATCCAGGGGCCAGAAATATATGTCATACTTAAATTCACACTCGATGGTGTGCCTCCCCTGCCCTGATGACCATCTTTTCTGTCTTTTCTTTTCCCCCATTCATTTCTTCATATTGATTCCATTAGATAGATTGATAACTCCCTTTTTCGACGCGGAGCGGGGGGGGGGGGGGAGCAGGGGGAGGGGGTTATCAGATAAACTATTGTGCCTCCCTAAGCAAAGAATCCTGGGCCCGTCTCTTTTGATAATGATGAAGAAGAAGAACAGGAAGTACAAGAACAACAAACAGATAGAGAAATGTTCTCTGGAAGATAATACATACTTTAAAGTTCTCAATATTTGATGAACAGGTTAAAATTAACAAGATCAGAGTGGAAATAGCTTGCATCAAGTCTGGCAATAACAGGTTTAAAATGCTGTTAGATCTATTTTCCTATTTGTATTAAGGGCTATTATAGATTTGATTTTAAAATACTTACTAAATTAGCTTTTGGGCTAACTTAGTTTATAATGATATACTTGGGCCTAGAATAATTTATAGATAAGAATATTGTTGATTTTTAAAATTTGATCAAGATGTTTCTATTGTACCTTTTCATTCGCAGAAATTTTCTTTATTTTTTTCTTTCTTGCTTGCTTTTTTTTGTCTCTGACTCTCTCTCTCATCTTTTATTCACTCTTATACTCTCCTTTCTCAATTTCTTTTTTTGTCCCCACTCTAATACTTTCTTCATACAATCACAAAAGAATTATATAGCTTTTCAAATTACGGATTAAATCTTCTATTCTTCCTTGTCCTATTTTCCTTTTCTAGACACTTTTTTCCTTCCGTGGATTTGAACTTTATTACCTTGTAGCAATGGCCATAAACAGACAATTCCCAAACTGTGTGTGCTGTGTCGGTGAAACAGTTGTTCGCGTCATCATTATTAGTGATGCCAAGTTTTGTTTGATTAAAGACGAATTTTGGTTAGGCAAAGGCCTTGCTAGAAAACCGACCTTTTCATCACAACCTTCATTAATTTGTAAAGTCATCAATTTTTATGAGTAATTTTGCATGTTGTAGGAGGCAAACCCCTATTATACAGACAATCTGACACACCGCACGCACCCAAGTTCCTGAACATATATACACAAACTATAGCGTAAAGAATAATTAAAGTGAAAACCAATCAATATAGATGTGACATTTAAATATATTTATTTCACATATAACAATATATATTTCAAAATAACACATTTATACCTTTGCAATTACATTGTTGCATAACATTAACAGCATGGTCAGTCACCTAAAACGGGACATTTGCCACTTGGTTGGAGTATGTCACGCTTTAGGGTATAGCTGACGGATACATTTTCGCCAGGGGGCTAACGCTTCTTGTCCAAATTAATATCAACTTTCCAGTCTCGAGTGAGTAAAGAGATAACAAATCATATTCAAAATAACACGTTATTCATTTCAATACCCGTGGCACATGCAGCGTCAATTCGATTGCGTTACTACATGCGCTAATCAAGTCTGTGAAGGCAATTAGCCCATACGTCAGTAATTCAACGCAATGATTGCACTGTTCAATTTGCAGTCATTTTTGTACGATGTCACCCTCACGCGTTGCGTCAAAAACTGCACCAGTCGCTGACGCAGTACATCGTCAATAAATGTGCAACGGGCATAAAGGCTCAATAAATTCTATTTATCTCATTTATTGCGTAAACACATTGTGACAAAAGGGGACACAACTGTACACTTAAAGGGAAACGGGTGCAATAGCAGTGTAAAGTTGCACCCAGTAATAGGGTGCAAAAAAAGCTGCACCATATCAAGGGGTGCATTATTACACCAGTAAAGGTGTCCGGTATCACAAGAGGTGCTTCCGTGGTGTTGCATTCGTTTACACCTTTACAGAGACAAAGTTGCCATTTGATTTCTAGTTGGAACTTGAAAGGTCTTAGGACTGTTTTGTTAAAATAAATGTAACCCCTTGAAAGAATCTCAATCTTTTCCTGACTGATGCCCTCCAAAATATTTAGAATATAAACCGTCCTTGATTTATAATAACAATTGTGTAACATGCGTGAAATACAGCTCACTATGTTTAGTATTACAATTAACATTTATCATAAACATGATAGAGGTGTGCAATATTGAGGTTAACATTAATTCAAATTTAACAAAACCATGCTATATATGATTACTCGAAACAGGAAATGTGTCTAATGATAATACAAACCAGACTTTGTATCATTCTTCTTACACATGTCTTGTGCGAGTTTCTACACGAATGATGCAATGTCAACTTCACTTGTGTGCATTTATTGTACTATCCAAACAGTACTGTTTATCGCCGTGGTTATGTGCCGTGAAGTTAGAAATAAAGGTTTTGCACAACAAATACCCTGTCCACTCTAAGTGATATATGATTTTGATCGTGTTTCTCCTGTTGTTAATATTAATTTTAATGGTTTGTGAGAGGGATGTATCGATAATACCAGTACATGTATCCCAAAGTTATTGTCTGCACAGAGATTTGATAGGGTTTAATGAAATCCTTCGGGCGGCAAAGAAACGCGAGTGTGCTCCTGGCCCGTCAAATATTGCCACCTCATTTCTTGTTGCTCAATAAACGACATGTTTCTGACGTAATAGTCTTGTGTGAGAGGGGACGTCGTCTCGGACTCGTACTCGACGCCGTTGGGATATAAATGATGATGGTGCTCATAGACTTCGTAGTTCGTCGGCATCCTCGATTGGCAGCCGTCCCCGCAGCTGCGTCGAAGATCCCACCAATCAGAATTCGCCGTGCTGAGCGCGCTCGGCACGCTCACCGACGGGAAGCCAATCATAGCGTCCGATGCATCGGCATTTATGACATCATATCGGTTTTCGGTGTAGTTGCTTGGGCTGCGACTGCGCGACCCGCCTTTGCCGTGGCTTGGTTGCGGAGCGGTGGATGCGACGTCGGGCTTCTCCTGCTGCATGTAGTACATGTTGGCGTCGGTAATGACCTGGGGGTTCGCGTCGTCCACGGTTTCGGATGATGGCTGATGGCAACAGCAGCAGAATACCACCGAGGAGATGATGAAGAGAACGGCGGCGACGGCGATGGCCATGGCGATGTGCGTCCCCGTCCATGATAACCAACCGTCACCGCTTGACTGATCCTCCACAGTCTCGGGCGACTCTGAGATGAGGAAGAGAGGAAAATAAAACTTTATATATATATATACCCCTAAGACAGTTTTTGTTCTTTTTCTTTGTTGAACTGTCGACCTAATGTACCAACTGTCTACCTAATGTAGGGGTCGCTATTATGACGAAATAAACTGCATTGTTAGGTGTCGACCTAATGTACCCTTTAGTAAAATATACATTTATATATATATGTATACATACGAATTCATTTTTAAAAATCTCACAGCATTTATTCTGATACTTTCCCCAAATGACACTTGTCATAAACTTATGATTTTGCTATTTTGATAACTGTTATTCTAGGTTCTAGGTAAACAATTGGCTTTGCATAAATCATTCTTCCAATAAAAAGTAATGTTGATATTTGTTCAAGCACTAAAAATGGTAATAGGGTCATTTATCCTGTTTATCATGCATCCGCGAAAGTTTTTGATAACTTCTAGGTTTCAGGCATAGAAGTGGGTTTGCATATTTTATTCTTCCAATAAAAAGTAATGTTGATAAATATGTGTTATGCGATAAAAGTCATAATAGAGACATTTATCCTGTTTATCATGCATCCCCAAAAGTTTTTACTGCAGCCGTCCTATTTTAAACAACCTTTCCAACCTATAACAATTTCGTTATAATAAATACTGTTAGTTTCACGGAGTTCTTTATGTAAATACTGATTGTATATTTGCGATGAAAAAAAAATATCCCAAAGTGTAATTTTTTTATTACTTTCGACTCACCATAACATAGTTGAAATGACTCGTCGCTACCTTCAGGGCAGTGCCATAGGTTATCACACACCAGATGGCGATCAATGCACATCGAACTTTCTCGGCAAGGGAAGCAGTTATCGGAACCTGTGAAAAAAGAACATACAACAAATTAAGCTATTGAAGTTCGATTGCTAAAGTATGGTTATGTCTCTGTTCAGTCTTGTTTTTCGTCTTTTCTCACTCTTTCCATTTTTCTCCTTCGTTTTATTTTTTCATCTCTCATTTTTGCCCCTCGTCTTCGTTCTTTTTCAAATATATTTCCCTTCCCTCTCCTTTATCAAAGTCTCAAGTCGTTCATCTATTTAGACAGTGTAAGTTCAAGTTAGAATTTTATTTACTCGCATCGTCGGTATTTCGGTTTAAGTTCTACAATGCAGCATGGCAAGTTTTGTTTTTAATACTCAAATTTAGTTACGGTTGAATCAAGCAATAATTGTTTCACAAATCTCATTTAACATAATATGTTTAGACATCGAATAGTGTCTGAAAATATCATATATGTTAAAAATAAAAGGTTGTTCATAGCTTTCATCTCCATAGTTGAATCAGATTTTGATGTGGTGAAGTTGATCAAATTTCTTCTTTTCGTGAAGAGTATAGCCTAAAATTTATTAATAGGCCTTTCTGTGACATTATGTCGCCTGTTGTGTATGTAGGCATATACTACAACCCAAGGCGTAGGCACTACAACCCAAGGCGTAGGCGCTAAAACTGACATCAGTTAAAGCAAATATAAATAAGTCATGACAATCAAACATAAGATCATTCTTTGCTTACTCGTCAAACGAATAAACCAAGAAATCATCTGAGAACAGTGTTAAGTTCAAAGTCCAGGGTATATTTGTAAAGATATCATTTGGTCGTTGACACAGATTTCATGTCTATAAAGAACTAGTAGCTGTGAAGCAAATACATTGTATATGTAATTATTAAGTGTGTATGAATAGTCACAATGATGCCGAAGAAATGCGTTTATTGCCTATTCGTACCTGCAAATTCGTTGCAATCAAACTTTTATGCATTGTTTTATTATCAATTATGACACATGTAGGTCAAGCTCTGCACTATTATGCACATTATGCTCTGATATGTAAAGATGTATGTGAAAACCTTTAAGGTAAGCCTATATGGTTTATATAGGAAACAGTATATATGTATGTATGTGTGTGTGTGTGTGTGTGTGTGTATGTGTGTGTGTGTGTGAGAGAGAGAGAACATTTAAACTTTTTTTGGTCACGTTTAATTATATTGTCATTTATCTGTTTATCTTATTTATATAGTTACATATAAAATGATGTTAATATCTTAATTATATACAACTGTAGAAATGGTACGCTGTACCAGTCGGTAACATATCAATCATGAAAATTTGAATGACGGTCTTCATAATTGACATCACCATAATCGTTGACATCAACGTCATCATCAGCATCCTAATCAGAAGCATTAGCATCATTATCATTTCACCTTCGTAGTCACCACCACCACCACCAACAACAACAACAATAATAATAACAACGTCATCATGATCATCGTCACCACCATTCTCATTATCATAATCATTATCTTTAGCAACATCAACTTCATCAACATCATCATAATCATTCTTAGCACTATCGTCGCCATCACCGTCATCATCACGATCGTCATTCCTGTCATCATATTTGTCATCATAATCATCAATTTCATATCATCATGATCATCATTGCCGTAATTATGACAATTGTGACCATCATCGTCATCAACGTCATCAACATACATCATCACCGACATCGTCGTAATCAACGTCGTCGTCGACTTCGTCGTAGTCGTCGTCATCAATAACTCAAGATCATCAATATCCCTTTCCAGTACTTACCACTTGAGGCAGCGGTACCGGTGGGCACATAGCTGACGTAAGAGATGGCGAAGCCCTGGTTGTCGGACCGGACGTCGTCGGTGATGAACCTGACGGTGACCTCGTTGCCGCTTGAGTACATGGTCCGGTACTGTCGAGGGAGTGATCCGCACAGCCCGTAGAGACGACCTGTCAACATCGGGCTCGAGATGCTCGTTCCATCGTACACCAAGACTTCGTCCTGTGATCAATATCCGGGAATAAGACAAAAATAGTTAATTATTTTGAATAATGATGTTTGTTCTTTAACTTCATACCTGTACTACCTAACTTTGAAAATTGTTTTTATCATCAAAATCTGGTCTGATGCTAAGACGGGTTAAACCTGCTAGGAAAGCTAAAATACCTGCATATTAATATAACAAATCAAGGTATAGGGGTTATCAACCTGAGGCAGTAGAATATTTAAAATGTGAACATACGAAAGCAAATGTTTCGGAAAGCGAAGATGAAGCTTGTTAGTGCTTTTGACCACATTTATTTTTCAGATAGCATAATATGAATAAACAGTTCACATCCCGTATGCTTTAACAGAACACAGTTAAATAAATTCAATTGCAGAATAGTATGCAGACTTCCTGACTGACCTAATTGTATCATTACGCATAAAATGCAAACATACATCTCCTTTAAATTTGGACCTATCGTCATACAGCCAACAAGAATTGGTCTGTCATTCTTAAGGGCAGTAACAATAGATGGCGCCATTGAATAAAGCAAGTGTAAACAAAACGAGTAGCTGTCAGTGACAATAAGAATACACGGCTTTCTTTTCATCAAACACGTCTCAAATCTTGACCTTGCCAAATTCGTTTCCGCTTCTATTTTCCATTTTTTCGACATGGCTCAGAGATCAAACAATGGGTTCAATGTTGAATGTAAACAGAGATCTTTTAAGAATACGTTCTACGTGTTTCCCTTCTTCTTTGATATGTCACTTTTTCTGAGTTGCTCAGGACTGCAAATAGTATTTCGGTGAGCCTAAAATGTTTGTTCTGAGGCATTTTGGTTTAAGACCATCATAATTGATTTTTACCCGTATAGATTGAAGTTCACTGTCAGTTGTAACAATAGGCATATAAGTGATATTATGCACTATTTAAGTAGGATGGGGTGAAATTTTCGTGCATACTGGGCAGATGCTTTACAAAATATAATAACACGGTTACTAAATCATTTTAAGAGTTTTTCCTAGGTTTCAAAGGTGTTATTTCTGTTGTAACGTTGTGTTTAAAAAACAACAAAAAGGAAAGATTTAAATAAATTATCTTTTTTTAGAGCATGCATTGATAACTTTCTAACTCATTTTTAAATCTCGTTATCTTGCTTTGTTTTACGTATCTTTGGCAAACGCGTGTCAAACGTGCGAAGTAAATAATAGCAAATTATCGATAAACTCTTATCAAAAACATATTCGGTGTTTTTACCTGTCTCATTGGTGAACCATGCTTTCCCCAAGCATCGATGGTATATGCATATGTTTATCATTTTCAATAATAATATTTTGGGGCACCTTTCTAGCTCTTAAAAAAGCAACCTGCTACATTGTCATAACATGTTGGAATTTATGCAATCATCGCCTCACCTGGAAGCAATTCACCGAATCGGTGATGTCGAATCGATCGAACCTGAGGAAGAGTCGTTTACCCGGCGCGACGCTGATCGTCACCTGACAGTCCTTGTTGTCTGCATAGTGGCTAGTACCCAGGTGCGAGATAATGCGGCCGTTGCTATGATGGACGAGATGACTACATTTGCCGTTGACCTCGCTTTGTAAGAATGCTGGGGGAGGGGGGAGAAAATAAGAAAAACATTAAAAACAAATAACAATGAATCCATGTTTATTGTATATGCTGCAGATTAGAGGGGACGGAATAAGGATCAGTGAAACAAAAATATATTTTTTTTAAACTACAGCTCTGCTTCGGCTTTGAAGCAGAAAAGTTTTCTTTTCCTTTTGATATGATACAATGCAGCTTTAAAAAAGCAGAATATCTTAACAAAAACAGCCTTGAGTCTAATCTGATTAAATTTGCAATATTGCAAATAATTGGTTCAAATAGCCTGCTGTAGAAAGAAAAAGTGATACCGCGAAGGTCTAATCTTGTTTTCAAGTTGCGAAATGATGATTTGGGTCTATTAGTCACTGATACCCGTAGACCGTAGTTATACAACGATATCGAAAAATTATGATAAGTATCTAATTCATTAATTTCAAGGAGAATTACAGATCTCCTTTTCGTTTCTCATTATCGTCATGACTACAGACACGTCTTTGTCACACGACTCAGACAATCTAATTATTCAAGCAAGGGGTCTCTATAGGCACGCCTTTGCAACAGCACATCGTCCTATATATACATAAGCATTATAAGTATGGTGATGATAATGTTTTAAGAAACAGGGTATCATTTTTTTCAAATGAGATGTTGCTTACTGTATTTCTATATCTAAATGAATTGCCTACAAGTGAAATGGAAGATTATGGGAAATGAATTTCGACTCATATTATCGTTACATACTCCAAGATAAAAACTAAAAAAGTTACAAAACAATTATGGACATGAGATAGTGACGAATGAATATAGACAGAATAAGATGTACTATATGGGCGGACCCAGGATTGTCAGGAGGAAGGGGGGGGGGGGGGGGGGGGGTTGTGATATTTTTTCCCCACAAACATGATTTCGGGAAATAAATTTGGTTAGTATTATGAATTACCGCGAAGCACTCATCGCCGGAGCACGCATGTGCCCTACAACCCGACGCGGGGACCGTTCGGTGGCTAAATATAAATTTTAGTTTGACCTTTTTTTAGTTTTAAGACCTCGTGGTACTGGAGAGTGGGGATATTGATTTTCTGTCATGATTTTGAGGACCAATTTGTTAGTTCCTGCTAATGACCCACCGCACTGACATGCATGAATGGATGAGGAGCATCATTATTCCCTCTGAAATCAATGAATGTTTAGATAACTAGATTATTCCCCCATTTTCTTCGCGGTCACAAATCTACATTGTAAATATTATGATTGAAATGGGACAGAAAATCATTTCTCCTTGTTTGGCATTTAAATATGGGGTCTCCAACACAAAGTGAGATATAAGTGAGACCAGGTCCAGCTTGTATTCCCATAACATTAAAAGAAAGTACATATACAAGCAGGTGCTGAAATAGGTCGCCACAGAGTATAACGGGTTCCTCGACACCGCGTGTAGGCCCGCGGCACCACGTCGGTTGAGCCGGCACCAAGACCAAGTACCCACTCCAGAGAGAACTCGAGGATGGTCTAGGGTCCCTTGGACCATGTCAGACACCGTCAATCTAGATGATTGGCAACACGTCGCCATTGTTCATCTCAAGGATTTGAGATAATGATCCCGGACCTATTGTGCCAACTACAAGACGCGCGAAAGGCCTATCAGAAACCTATCGTCTTCTCCGGGCGAATCCCCGGATCTGGTCTTCCCCGTATTGGGCCCACTTCAGTCGAGTCTCAACGCGTGAGTGACAGACTGCGGGTCATTAATGGCGATATCATTAGGAACTACCATTGCAAGATGTCGATCGGTTTTTATATGATACTGTGAAATGACAGGGCCCACTTCAGTCGAGTCTCAACGTGTGAGTGACAGACTGCGAGTCATTAATGGCAATATCATTGGGAACTATATTGCGAGATGTCGATCGATTTTTGTATGATACTGTGAAATGACAGGGGATTAGTTGAGAATCAGCACAATGGAACAGTAAAGGCAACAATAGCACCATTGACACTATAGTTCTCTAATATTCCAATTAGAGCGTGTTTCGAATTCTCCCTGCTGAATTACTTGGTGATAACTTGAGTCATAATATGTTGTGAGATTTTAATACCATAAAAGTGAACAAGGAAACAACGTAATCTAGGCTCATATGAAAATGAACATAAATTAATTTTGAATAACATGAACGATTTGGCGAACGATTAAGGTTTTGAAAGGGAGCATAATATTTTATGATAATTCTATATACTTTGTTATAAGCCCTAATTTAAATATTAATTTTGTAGGCTATATCAAGTTACTAACAATGATCAATTTCATACAAAGTATATATTTTGGAGACTGCTTGCATGCTACTGCTAACATTATTGTGTATTCTGAAAGTTATTCAGATTTATATGATTTCTTTGTTTGATTTGTTTCTTCGTTGTTTATTTGTTTGTGTTGTTTCTTCGTTGTGTATTTGTTTGCGTTGTTTCTTCGTTGTATATTTGTTTGTGTTGTTTCTTCGTTTTTATTTGTTTGTGTTGTTTCTTCGTTGTTTATTTGTTTGTGTTGTTTCTTCGTTATTTGTTTGTTTGTTTTCCTTCATTTTGGAATATCTTGGAAACTCGAACTATATAAGTAGTTTGCATTCAGTTCTTTAACACTATCTATGCCCATATGTGATACACATCATGGAGGTTAATTTGAGTGACAACCTATGTTGAAGCTTAATTGGTTTGTTTAAGTTTACAGCGCCACTTTTCTCTTGATCTTCATTAAGCTGTCTCACGATGAATGACAGACTTGCAATTAACATTAACTTAAACTGTGTTATCATTACACAAGTTGAAGTTGAAGGTAAGTTGCTAGAGGTTTATAGACAACGCAAACTAGGATATTAACATGATCGACGTAATTTCAAAGATAGCTATTCAATATTATGGCAGTAAAAAAACATATCATTAATTTTGTATAAATATGTTGACAACACTTTCGAATGAATTAGTTTTATGTGGCAATCATTCAACCAACAAATAATGGGTATATAATCTATATAGTATAAGACGTCTTACACTTTAAATCCATCTAGTCAAAGATGACCACTGCTGACTAGAATCTCGTCAGATTTGACTAGAATACTATTCCCAGCACGGCACTTGCACTATGCTTGTCAAAAATACCAGCTTCGGGTTTGAACGGTGAACAGAATCCTAGTCAGAATGACTATGAATCTGATTAAGAAAATGCATGTGACCAGGCGATCTGGTAAAAAAAAACCGACTAGACTTTTGTTTAGAGTACAAGTGTGAACAAAGATGATATAGGATAAAATATTCATGTAGATTAAAAAGGTAACATGAGGTACAGATAAGGAGAAGACGAATAACAACAAAATCTGTTCAAAATTGTTAAATTTATAGGTTCTACTTACTTGCATTATATCCGAAAACAGGAGAAACTATTGCCAGCAAGCATGGTAAGGCAAAGACGGGAACCGTGAGGCGCACCGAGAGATCGAATCCGCCAAATCCAAACATTTCTAAAGAATATTATATCCTCACAAAGAATGAGAGACGAATCGAGTGATGTGTGTTTACCAGCAAATTCATGCAAACATAACTGACTCTGCATACATGGAGTTAAAGAATGAGTGAGACATGCAGACGACAAAATTTATGTCAAAAAAAATCCAAGTTGACATCCGAGGCGCCAAAACGAGATCTGAAGCCAGAGCTGGTGTGCGGAGTTGCTTTTCATACATGTGAGGCAATGAGTGGTGATCTTTTCCTTCTAGCGTCCTGCTGGCCTTTTCATCTCTCGTTTGAATGGTCAAGAGATATGGGGAGTGTGGGCAAAGAGAGAGAGTGTGTGTGGGCATGGCAAAGAGAATGGTCATTACAAAAGCAAGGCCAGCTGATGAGATTCGCTTGTTTTCTTGACGAATATACTTGAGGCGCGCTAATGAGCCCCCGTACACACGGCGGAGGAGACACTTGTGAATGGGGGTGAATCGGGGCTATTGTTCCGCGGACAATACTAGGTCCATGCCAATCATCTGGAGCCCTCATATATTGTTCGCGCAACCGTGATGGGTCTCTGGACACATGTGGAGAGAGGGTTATGAGAATGATACTTATGTAAATCGTACGCACAAGTGGGGGTTACCTTGGTCCCCTTTTCACCCGTAAGTCCGCTTTAAGAGGAAGAGAGACTGTCCCAGGAAACAAGAAGGAAAAAGAGAGGGTATGCACACACTTGAAACAATTTGAAGTGTAGGCCTATATTCCTCCCCGCTTGTTAACCACACAAAAATAGAGATGCATGAAAAATGAATAGACCTATAAGTGACCCCTGCCAGTTATTATGTCCCAAAATTTCTTTTACATATTGAAAAACTCCATATTATGCTTTTAATAGTTTTGGAAGTAAGTTTGATACACTATAAAATTTTCGGAATTATTTTGATTCTTAATCCGCAGTTTTAGTGGGGCACATTGACAATTTGAAAAGAAGAAGAACCAACTAATCTTTCACCTTCAACCTAAACGCTCATCAACAAAAGTGGGATACCAGCTATGTTGCCACTGTCTTAAAACATTATGCATGTGGTGCCCATGTCTTCTTTCTTGAACATTTTTCTATACTCTGAAATAATTCCACAAATATTCATGTTTTTTTATATTACTTTTATTGGTATTTCCCCCATATTTATGAAAAATGTGCGAGGCATCAATGTTACTTTAGATATGAGAAATAGACATCAAATTTTAGAATGTGTAGAATGTGTATTATTTCAACAAGCCTTCTTTTGCTTTTTATGATCCCGCCACTATCATTCATCACAATGGATATTATTGTCAATTATTTTTGTATATTCTTTAAAGTGGAAATAAATTTGAAATAAAAAATGCAATTAGGTACATAATAAACCACACAAAAATTCTTATCAATGGCCTAGGCCTAGATAATGAAAATTCAGTGGCAGATATGAGAGGGGCACAGGCGTCGCTCCCCCCTTTAAACCAAATTGGTATACCTTTGATGAAATAAAAAACGGCCCTTAATATTGTGCCTCCCCCATCTTTCACAAAATCCTGCATCAGCCCCTTAAATGTACCTGAGTGTACTTGAGAAAATCGCATATAAATTATATTTATTTTTGTTGCATATAATGATAAGTATTCTCTGTAAAAGAAATATAACAATCTTATATTTCATGTGGAAAAAATGCCTTAAAACATGCATCTTTTTCCTCTTTATATTTCTCTTGAAGTATTTACAACACAATTATTTCCGTTTTCCGAGTATCATTTCACCAACTCGAAAATCTTCTTATTTTCTCACAACACTCTTGCTATATATATTCTCTTAAAATGTCGGCTGGTTTCATCATGTCTCTTAAAATCCGTTTCAAGCAATGTTGCACTTTCTAGTACCTCTCGAACCTCAGTGCTTCTTCATACAAAGGAGTTATGATAACTCCTTGTTCATACAAATCCAATTATTTTATGCGCTCATTAAGCAAACTACACTGGAGAGCCGCGGATGTGTCCCAAGGCGATCTCGCCTTCTGAATAGCAATATGCTTGAAAATGTAATATGATTCCCAAGTATTATTTGGATGATTAAAAAGGGAAATTAAGAAATATCAGTCTCGAGTACAATAAGGATTCGGCGCCATGTAATATACTTCAGTAAACATTGCAGTATGCCTATTATACAGATTATAATCGGCTTATAAATAAACAAAGGGCGTAGCGAAAACTGTAATGATAAATGATAACTATACCACTTTGCTTGGTCATATATTTTAATGATTTTCTTATGCAAGATAACGAGAATTTTCCCAAACACAACACATCCTAACACAAGTGACATCAAAGACTGCTCGGGGGTGGGGGGGGGGGGGGGGGTCATCCCAGTAGACAGATAGCCTGCGAGACCGACAGCCCACACTCTTAAAAATGCGGGGTCGCATTTTTTTAACGTTTCGGGGTTGTTTTCGATCAATAATGCTCCCGCTGCATTAAAATGACCAGTCATTTTATGACCACGCAAAAACTGGTCATTTTAATGCACTCTAAAAAAGGACTGGTCAAAAAATGTACCAATGCGATTGGTCAACACCATATGGGTTATTTCCAAAAATATGTTGGTCACAATGTTCCAATTTCACTGGTTAATCACTAACCATTTGAAATATTGCTTATTCATCAGCAAAGTATTGGTCCGACTTCTACTTGGTTAAACCTTGGGCCATTGTCATGAATATTCATGATGTATCCTGAATACCCATGAGCAACCGTAAACAACCAGAATTTATATATATAAATGACACTTGATTTTTAAGTTTTTATGCAATGATTGCACTTTGAAATGTGATGAAAAATGTATGTATACTAATTATTATGTTGTACATATTCAAACATGTAATTAGGTTTAAGATCCAAAAATCTACATTAGAAAATTAAATTAAAATCGTTAACCACTTTTAGCAAGCACTGCAATACAGTCCCTATATATAATAAAATAAAGGTTTTCAGGATATATAGGTATAGGATGTAGGACTATAATAGGAGTAGGGTTAAAGTAGGATGATAGGGGTATGATATGCTATACGATAGGAGAGGATAGGTTATAGGTCATAGTGAGCAAAATATACAAAATATGTTATGATATTACTTGACATTAGCTTCTTTTTTTAATCTTTGAAACGTGGATGGTACACGCGCATCCGGCAGAAGTATCAACCCCGTCCGACGGGAAATGACCACGTTGCGTGGTCGGAAGAAATGACCCCGTACGTTTTGACGGGGTTATAAGGTAATGATCATTAGTATGCGGGGTCAAATTATGCGGGGTCAAGTTATGCAGAAATGACCACGCAATCGTGGTTAAATTTTGACCACATTCGGGGTCGAAATGTAACCACGCTATGTGGTTACTTTGGGTGACCCCGCATGGCGGGGTCAAAGTGACCCCGCACGGGGTTTGTGCATAGTTGATCCCGCATGCGGGGTCATTTGTAACCCCGTTTGGGGTTATTTTTGACCCCGCATTTTTAAGAGTGCATGAGACGACAAAAACAAAGAAATACATCAAGGAATGTAGGTCTCGTTGGCTGTCGGTCTAGTTGACCCTATGAAAAGTGGCTATAGCCCACGAAACCGACATTTTCTGTCTAGTTGGGCATTCGGTCTCATAAGCAGCCGGTCTATTTAATTATAGTGAACCCTCAAAAGTTGTCGGGAGGCCCGCGAGACCGACATTTTCTGTCTAGTTGGGCATTCGGTCTCATAAGCAGCCGGTCTATAATAGTGAACCCTCAAAAGTTGTCGGGATGCCCGCGAGACCGATATTTTCTGTCTAGTTGGGCATTCGGTCTCATAAGCAGCCGGTCTATCTATAGTGAACCCTCAAAAGTTGTCAGAATGCCCACGAGACCGAAATTTTCTATATATCTAGTTGGGCTTTCGGTCTCATAAGCAGCCGGTCTATAGAGTGAACCCTCAAAAGTTGTCGGGATGCCCGCGAGACCGATATTTTCTGTCTAGTTGGGCATTCGGTCTCATAAGCAGCCGGTCTATCATATAGTGAACCCTCAAAAGTTCTCAGAAGACCCGCGAGACCGACATTGTGGGTATCGTGGTTTTTCGGTGTAGTGACAGTCGGTGTAATAAACCCTCAACAAATTTGTCAAATTAAAGACCCAAGCGCGAGACCGACATTGTCAGTCTCGTGGGCTGTATAGCGTCGCCATCAAAGAGAGGAGAGGAAAATAATTAAAGAAATCGTTAACTTACACAGACAGACAGAGAGAGAGATATACAGAAAATAGAAGGAAAATGTTGAAGAGAAAGAGAGGGTGAAGAATATAGAGAAAAAAGAGAGGGACAAAGAGAGAGAAAAACGAAAAAGTGGCTTTAAAGGGAAATCCAACTTTAATGGCAAGTTGTTTTGAATGAAAGAGGAAAAATCAGAGAAGCAGAATGGTGAAAGTTTGAACGAAATCGGACAAGCAATAAGAAAGTCACAATTTTTGAAAGTTGTAATTATATGGGAGTTTCAAATTGGCGGAATCGGTAATGTCACTGTGATATGTGGCGGACAACCCCCACCCATTTGCTCCAACATAATGACTAAAATGTCTTTTTCGTCAAAATATTTTACTCAGTATCTTTTTCATTCATAAAAAAAACGCTCTGCGGATCCTGGGTTTATTTTTTATAAGAGTCTGGTAATACAAAGTTGCAATACGGTAATGAAAATAACAGTTGAACAATGCAGTTATAAACATGGCGTATATACGGGGGCGGCAGGGGGCAGGGGGACGTGCCCCGAGTATATAGCACTTTACGGGGCCAGGGGCGTATCTAGGATTTCCCAATCGTGGGGGGGGGCGCCAGGAATTATTGATCACCGTCATGGGGGAGGGGTCTTTGGAAAAATGAGATGCAAAATAGTGCTATATGTGACCAATTTTGAAGCTTATTTAATGAACAATATTTTCAATTGGTATGAGGATTTTTAATTTTTTTTGCTAGTTTTTTTTTTACGACAGCCAATAGGGGGGCGCGCGCCTGTTGCGCCCCCTGGATACGCCACTGCGGGGCGCAATAAACACAAACGAGAGAAGAAAAAGAGTAGGGGAAAATGAAGAAACTTTATGATCATTAAGGATTATGTACCCCCAATCTGCAAGGTAAATGCATTAAAAATATAGTTTTTGAGGGTATAAAATGCGCAGCAATTTTTCCTGCATCGTTTCTGTGCTTCATTGTTGCTTTAGGATCTTGTAATTTTGCGCTGCAGTATAGATGTACTTTATAAATAACTGTTTTTTTAATATGAAAAAATAGAATGTAGTTCCCGTTGCGTTGTCCTTCAAAATTTGAATCTCTACCCATCATGGTCTCTGGTGTAAAAGGCATAAGAATATCGTTGGGGGTAAAATGAAAAAAAAAATCTAATGCACGGTTGCTTTGCTTCCTCGCTTGTACATTAGAATAGATAGATAACTCTGGGGGCACAAATTTATTGTTTGCCCCTGGCGCCAAAATTCCTAGATACGCCCACTGATCTCTATACCTTCGTATAGGGAGAGATCAGTGGATATGCATGCCACTTGGTTATAAACTATACAGATTTCATCGATAGAGGACAGTAGGTAACAAAAAAAAAATCATAGAGATCCTATTACAGTATAGGATCTATAGGAACAAAACCATATAGAGAGTGGATCTCTATGAAGACCAACCAGCTGTGTCGATCCGGAGGTGGGGGGGGGGGGGGGGGGGGGGGGGGGGGGGGGAGTGGGGATATATATCCCCGCTCCCCCCCCCCCAAAAAAAATATATATATTTGACGTGGGGTGGCCCCATTATCATCCCCAATATTTTTTGATAAAATAAATAATTAAATTAAAACTAATAATTATCCCAACTCATTATGTTTGATCTTTAAATACCGTTCTTTAATGATAGAAGTAAGGAAATAAGAAAGAAACTTTAATCATACAGAAAACCATTTTGGGACGCTCTAAAATGCAAGTTTTATACACAGATATTTGAAAAAGTCCCTGGGGTGGGAGGGGAATTGGGGCCGAGACACCCCCTCCCACACCCTCCCCAACTCGCTCCCCCGCTGGTCACCCCCGCTCCCCCCCCCCAAAAAAAAAAATCACATGAGCACGGATCGCTTGAGTATATCCCATATGGCCAACTCTGCTCCAGGAGGTAACAGCATGGCACGTGTTGCTTTGTTGGGCAAGCAAAGGGGGGGGGGGTGTGGGGAGGTGTCACTCCCCCCTCAAAATTGCTGTCGGCAAATGCACCACCTCTGTCCCAAAAAAAGGGGGAGGGGAGGGAAAGGGAAAGGAAAGGAAACAAAAAAAGAAAGACGAGAAGGAAAAAGTAAAAGAAAAGGGAAAGAAAAAGAAGGAAAATCTGGCCAATTTGCTCGCTCGCAAAAACACTCGAAAATTAACCCATTGACTCCTTCATACAGGAGCCACCCGGTTTCCGTAGTCTATGGGTTAATATTCGGGCAAAAGACGCCCCCCCCCCTTTGGCAATAGGTTGTAGCCCCCCCCCCCCCCCCCCCCGAGGATTTTCAAAGTTCCGATATTCGGGCAACTATCACCACTTCATATTCTGGCAGCGAAGTGAGGTACCAGAATATCCACATATTTGGGCAGCCAGGTTCCCAGATAATTAAGTAATTTCTATATGTGACTTCTGTACATTTTCTCTACGAAAAGTATTTTTTCCCGCTCTCTCGCAAAATTGAGAAATTGAAAAGTTGATATTTGGCAATGGGATGCAGCCCCCCCCCCCCCCCCCCCTCTGAGGATTTTAAAAGTTTCGATATTCGGGCAACCTCCACATATTCGGGTAGCGAGGAGGCAGAATATCCATATAATTATTTGGGTAGCGAGGTTCCCAGATAATAATGTAACTTCTGTATATTTTCACTACATACGAAAAGTTTTTAAAAGATTTGAACAATTTAGAAATGGCAAAGTTGTTATTCGGGCAAAAGGCGTCAATGTGCCTCGGTGATTTTCTTTTTTATTATTTGTGGGGGGGGGGGGGGGGAGATTAGGGTGCAGCATTTTTGTCGGTAAATTTGGGTGTCACAACCTAAAAATTTGTAGGCAAAGTTGGGTGTCACACCCCCCCCCCCCTCGCCCCATTCAAAATGTTCTAGCGACGCCCTTGAACCCAGCTGGTGAAACTCATGAAACCAACAAGGTACTGTAGCATGACTATATACTGAAAACGATTTTTATCAGTTTTGCAATGATTTGACATCAAACGTTTGGTGTGGTTATGATAGGAAAGGCCTTCTGTAGCGAATGTAAACCAACTGATAAAAGTTTACTACATTATTTTAGAGTTATGCGAGGTACGCATTTCACCTATCCTATATACGCATCCTATTCTCCATGCATGCAGTTGTTCCCCGATAATTTTCAAAGTTTATGTCCATTTTGGTATAGGCCTATAATAGGTAATATGTGATTTAGGAGATTTGTGAATTTTGTATTTATTTACTTATCTATTTTATTTATTCATTATTTATTTATTTTTTTAATTTTTATTATGTTTTTTAATTAATTAATTTATTATTATTATTATTATTACTATTTTTTTCGGGGGGGGGGTATTCCACACCTTCGGGAAATTTACAACAAACAAATCATTTATCATTTAAAACAATAACCGTTTCCCCCTTTTTTACCCTTGCCATGCACCACATGCCATTCTTGATTGTATAGATATTTGTATTTTTATTGTACTGTCTATTTGCTTATCTAATCAAGAACCTTTTTAAGGAGGCCTGGAGAAAAATTAATATTTCTTATACTAGTAAGCAATTAACCCCCGCGCGCGTTACTTGTTGTTCTTATCATTTTTTTTATGTACCAACACTCATTTCTTTGAACATTATCGTTTGATGTTATATTTCAGGACATTATATGAATAAATTTAATCAATAAATAAACAAACAAATTAATTAATTGATAAATGAATAGTTTTCTTCTTGTTCTTGTTCTTGTTTTTCTTCTTCTTCTTCATCTTCACCATCATATTTTCCTCTTGTCTTCGTCATCATGATCTCTTATTTTTTCCTTCTAATATTCTCCTCCTCCTTCCTTAATTCTTACTCTCTTTCTTTCTTTTAAAGTTCCTTTTCTTCCATCCTTCCTCTTCCCTTTCTTTCTTTTGTCAAGAGACTTCTCGGATACTTTCCACATAGGCCTAGATAGAATGTGTGAACCTACTTTATCCTCAAATATATTTCTGTATACTAGTATTCCATGGAGCGTGTTTTTGCTGTATTCCTTTGTCTCCTTGTCCTGTTCTACGCCCCGATAATGGATGACGTTTTGATCTTAAAAATCTATATTTCTCGCGTTGAGGAAGAAGTAAACAAACAACAAATTGGGGTTTTAATTTTGTGCGCAGGCGCAATGCACTATGTTCACGTTGAACTTGCTGATGACGTCATAAGGTCTACACAGCCTGAATCGTATCTGAACAGAATTTTACCGTTTTCCCATCAAAATGTCTTACGCATATTTATTCAAATACATTATTATAGGAGATACAGGTAAGATAAATCATTCCCTATAATTTGGTTCATTTTGAAAGTAAAATGCTGATGTAATTGCATGTTTTGAATGTCAGTCGTTTTGCCAAGCAGATTTCTCGTGAAGTCAACAACGTAAACGTGCACTGTACAGTGGTTTCCCTATGCAATAAGCAAGGGTGTCCACCCGCATCGTCGTCGGTGCTGTTTTTGTGTGCAGCTGCAGAAGAGGCCATCCAGAGTCAGAGACAGTGTTCACGTGATTTCTTAAGACTTAAGTGTTTCTTTGTTTCAAAGATCTATATAGCAGCTGATGATTTGAGTTTACGTGTGTGTTATGACTATGTCTTGAAATATTAGAAATAATTAAGTCGGTGAGTTGATCAGGGGCTGTCTAATTTGACAATGTAATTTGGCTAAAAAAAAATTGGTTGCTGTCATGGCTGTGATGACCGATGTGACAGTTTTGCGAGATGGATGCCGGTATGCCTGAAGTAGATCTAAGTGTTAGTGTTACTGTTAGATATAATAATGACTAGATGTCAATGACAAATGCAAGGCGGAAAGAAGCCTGGGCAGCGTTTCATCAAATCGTTGTAAGTACAAGTTTGCCGACATCCCAAGGGCCCATTGAAACACTTGTAAAAAAAAGTAACGTGCGCGTGCGTTTCAATGGGATGTCACTGTCAGCGAACTTATACGGTTATACACATGTACTTAATGATGGTTTGATGAAATGATGCCCGGGAATATTTTGGCTCTGGTATTATCAAAAAAATTTGGGGCCGTATTTCCATATATTCCAATGGAATAAAAGACAAAAGAAAATTGAAATTCCCCTAAACATGCATAGTTAAAATGCTATCTAAATTCTTCTTCCATAATTATCTTCTGCAAACAGGTATCATGGCTTCTGACTTTGTGCCAGGGCAAACTTTGCATTGCGCAGCAATTAGATTTTAAGAATTAAAGTGCTAACTTTTAGCTACTCAAGAAAACCTTTTAAATTTAATTTCACATCTTTGAAATTTTCAACTTAACATCTTCACTGTTTGGTAACATATTTCTATCAAATTATTGTTAGTCCACTCAAATCAAAATTTCTGAAGTAGAAACCCAGCAATACCATTAATCTTTTGAATTTAGAAAATGGGACAAAGAATAAGAAATTTATTGATTTTTCTGAAGTTTTGATATTAAAAGAGCACGAAAGATCTCTTTTTGTCAATTGCGTAATTACTTTTTGTCATGCATGTAGAGCTGCCATACTTTCTATAGAGAAAACAGATTGTGTAAGATATGTCCCTTCAACAAATTATTATTGATTTGATGATACACATCCTTTTTCACATGTCATTTTGTATAAATCTTCTGTCCATCAACATATGTACAGCGAGTCATCTATTTATTCCTTTTTCTATTCATGTATTGAAATAGTTAATGTTTTAATGAATAAATAAGTAAATTATATGGCTGAATTCTCCTGGCATTTTATGATAATTAATATTCAATTCAATTCATTTCAAAACAACATTTATTTCCTTCTAATTTGTTACATACATGAGAGACATAGACAAGAAAAACGTTTAAGTACAATAATTGAAGGCGGCATGGTCCCTTAAAGGCATAACAATGCTTGTGATTGGGGCTGCCTGTTTCCCCCAAAACACCAAAAAATAAAACAAATACAGCTGTACAAACAAAACATTAAGAAAAGTCTAGTAGATATACATGTACCGGTATACAACATATATAATGGAATAAAAGTTAGAGGGATAGGGATAGAAAGAAAGTAAGATAGGATAGAGGATATAAATACCATGAACAATGTGAGAGATATGTTTTTTGAAATTTCCTAAACTGATAACTATTAATTCTTATATCATGACAACGTATATTTTAGGATGAAGCAAGGTAAAATTAATGAATATACAACTTTTTAATATACTTATACAGTCTTTGCTTTCTCAGAGACTGAAAAGTATAAGTACAAGAGATTTATTCAAGTGCATAGATGTAGTTCGCAATGAAACTCTGCTTACACGTAAGTTTAAGGGCAAAGCTTTGTTCAGATAGGCCTAAGGAGCATATGATTCTATCTGGTTTAAGTCATTCCATAATTTTGGTCCTTTATAGCGTACATTATGTTGAAATGACAGTTTTGTATGCCTAGGTATGTGGATCTGATTGGAAGATCTTGTATTATGGTCATGAAATCACGGTTGTGATTAAACATACTGCAAATATGAGATGGAAGTTGGAAATTTACACATTTGTACACGAAACAGCATTGTCGGAAAGCATTAATGTCTGCTAAGGTTAAAGCAATTTCAATGAGTGAAACAATGCTTTTGTATGCGTACATGGTGGAGTGCCTGATATTATTTGAATTATTTTTTTCTGAAGGACACACAACATGTTAAGACTTGTAGGAAAAGTGTTACCCCAAATAATGTTACAGTATGTAAAGTAAGGAAGAACAAGTGAGCAATAGAACATACAAAGAACATTATTCGGGAGATAAGATGCGAGTATGCAGATTATACAAAACTCTTTGACACTTTAGATTCAACTGTACGAATATGTGACTTCCACGATAAACAACTATCAATATAGACTCAGAGAAACTTTTTTTTTTCAACTCTAGGTAGGACCACATCATGAGCGAACTGCCAATGGGAAACAAATCATTCATGATTTTGACTTTCAAGCACTCACACATATATATGCAATGTTATTTAATATAACCTCGCATACCGGATTTCTGTACTGCCGAAATTGTCTTCCATATATGTGAGTGTGCAATCTCAAGCTCGTGTGAGAGTTTCAAAAGAACAAGATCACCATCCAAAGTAGCCTGAAATTTCACTTGATGAAGGTGATAATGATCCAGTTGAAGGAATTGTCTGGAAATCAGATATTTTATCATCTTAGAATGTAAAGGGAAGTATAGAATTTTGCACATTATTCTGGTCTTTTTACCTCTTCTTCAAAATAGAGGTCGACCACCGTCGAAATTGACACAGCCCCACATATGGATGGTTCTGTGAGTGACTTTCAAGTGCTCATACAGCTAATACAGTAGCTTTCTTGTTGTTTTTTTTTTTCTTCATAGTTTAAGTTACTGATTCATCTAATTGCATTTGGGCCAACTTCCTTTCAGGAAAACTCCCCTTTGAATAAAAAAGTAGAAAACTAGTGATTGGTTTTTACTGCTGACCTGTTATGATTCTACAAGGTTTGTAGTGATTACCTAAAGATAATATACAGTATTGGTAAGCCCTCAAAAACTTGTCAGATTTCCTTGATGTTAGATACTAGCAATACTAAGCTTCTGTAAAGTTTTTTTCCTCCTCAAGCGCTACACTCCAAGCGAGGTGGTGGGATTGTGGCGCAGGGAGCCATGAGGGATGTTTGCGTTGGGCCTTGTAAAGCCGTTATCAAGCATTCCTTACATATATTTACACTAAAATTTGTCGGAAATCATTGATGAAATACCAGATGGTCTCGTACATGTCTTTTTGATACAAGGAGAACAACACAAGACTTTGTTTATAACACCTCTTTCCAGTTTCATTTTGCTTCCAAACCGTACATGTACACGAGGTTAACGTGAATTGCAAAGTGGCCATTGTTTATAAATATTCAATAAGTGTCATACTGCACGGTTTGCAGTGATTACCATAAATTAGAAAGTGGTGATTGCTTATGTACATCTATATTCATCAAGTGTTATACTACAGGGCTTGTAGTCAAAAACGTATATTAGTGCCGAATGGTTTCACCAAGCAGTGGATTTGATTAGCGTAATTGCCTCCTCTTCATGTTTTCTACATGTTCATGTACACTATAGATACAGCGGAAAAGACTTGCAAATATATGCACTGGGGAAATTATGGGAATTATGTTACACTTTCCTGGTAGAACATGATTACTTGATTACTATACTATACTGAGCTGTTGGTCTGCTGGGGAGTGTTTCATCAAGTGTTTTGTCAGTAATTTTTACTGAGAACTGCTATAAGTTACTGAAAACTTTGCATCTAATTGGCTGAGAGCAAATTTCTCATTAAAAAATCACTGATAAAACTTGATGAAACGCTCCCCTGATCATATGCTGAATCTGGCTCTTTTCCAATATTAAGACAAAATGATAACCTTTGAGCTTGATTAAAACAATTGAAAATGAATCTCTAGCTTCTTGTTCCAACCTGCTTCTTGTTTTTCTTTTTTTTTCTTCAACTGTTTGATTTTTCTTTTAACAATCATAACACTAAAACTGCATATATTTTCACCCCCCCCCACCCCACTTTGCATTGTTTTTATTGGGTATAATGGAAATTTCACTGACAATGGCCTTCTTTACAAAATTCAAGGGAAGGTAACAGAAACACCTTCATCCTTTTTTTTTGGGGGGGGGGGGGAGGGGGGAGGGGTTCAAATCAAGAAAATTATTACTGCTTTGTCATTATATCCTAAAATAAGTTGATTAGTACTGTAGACCCAAATGCAAAGCACAAAAAGAAAATGGATGATGTTGTGATAACCAGTGAAATGATAAATTAGTATGTAGAAGAGGTGTCGTGGTCTAGTGGATAGGTCACAGGACTGTGGATCACATGGTTCGCGGTTCAAGTCCCGTCATGGCACTAATGTCCTTTGTCAAGATATTAATCTACATTTGCCACTCTCCACCCAGCTGTAGTAAATGGGTACCTGGTAGGAATTTATTCCTTGAATGCTTTTAGCGCCGTAGGGCAGCTCGGCTAAAGCCAGGGTAATAGTAGTACATGTACTTTGTAGGCGCCTTGAGCATCCCCTGGGATATATGTGCGCAGTATAAATAAATGAAAATCATCAACAAAATGATTCCCATTATGTATGGTATACCAGAGCTTTTATTCCTGACCTGTGGGTGTGACTAATCACATTCCCAGGTCAGCTGAGGACCAACATCTGTGCCATTCAGTAGTATCTCAGCTTGCCATGTGCTTGTCTATTTGCCTCAGTGCACACAGATGTTAGAGCCTAGAGGCAAATTAAAATCTAGCTCTGTCAAAAGAAGGTTGTTTTGTGTTCTTCTCTTTTTTTTTTCTTTTTTTTTTACAATCACCATTGATTTGAAAATATAAATGGAATTATTGCTTAAGAATACACTTTGATTCTATAGGTGATTCATGGAATAATTAAAATGATAACATCATCAGGCAATTATGAAAATAATGCCATGGTTTGGTTCTATGATTTACTTTTATGATTTCCACATCTTTCCTTAACCTTTCAGTGTATGAAAAAGTGATGGTCACTTTATAGTCAATTTTGAATTTACTGAGATCACTGTCATTTTATTTCTCCTTTGAATTTGCATTTTTAAACCCCTGCCAAACGAAGTTTGAAGGGGGTATATACATGTAGGAATCAGCGTACGGTCGGGTGGGCGGTCGGTCGGGGTCCGTTGCAAATCTTGCGCATCGAACTACTTGCTCAGTTTTTGAGCAATGCTCTTGAAATTCGCCACACACATTGGTCTTGGGATGAAGATGGCAAGACAGTTTTTTAATGTGTCAGAATCTGCGTTGGCAACAGCATATTATGGTAATAAATCAGTGGGAAATCTGGCGGATCGAATTACTTCAAACTAATTTTTTGAGCGATGCTCATGAAATTCGGCACAGACATTGGTCTTGGGGTGAAGATGTGCAAGGCATATTTTTTGAATGTGTCGGAAACTGCGTTACCATAGTAACGACATACGGCAATAAATCAGGAAAATATTGCGGATCAAACAACTTCCTCACTTTTTTAAGCAATGCTCATGAAATTAAGCACACACATTGTTTTTGTGGTAAAGATGTGCAAGACATATTGTTTCAATGTGTGGCAAACTGCATTGCCATGGTAACGACATATGGCAATAAAAGGGGAAAATATTGCAGATCAAAACACTTCCTCATTTTTGGAGCAGTGCTCAGGAAATTTGGCACACACATTGGCGCGGGGGTATTAATCACCTTGAGTGATATTCTAGTTATTTTTGTTGAACTTCAAAGTGTATGAAAATTGATAACTTTTCACAATGGATCACATCTAAATACATGTATCAGTTAACAGCATATCAGGATATTTTCTTCATACACACACAAAAAAACCCACAAACATTAAATCTTGAAGTATGGATATACTGCATGTGTTCATCAAAAAATGATGCCTTTTAGTGGCTAAAACATGTATTCACTTTTACTGTATTATGTATTCAGTTCATTTTATGATATGACTAGAAAGCTAAAAATAAGTTTTCTGTTTGTTTTTTAATTATTTTTTCAACAAACAGGTGTTGGTAAATCCTGCCTCCTCCTACAGTTCACAGACAAACGATTCCAGCCAGTCCATGATCTAACAATAGGTAAGATTAACTGAAAGCTCATGCCCATACCCAATTGATTTTAAAGGGCAATCCAACCTTGGTGATAAGTTGATTTGTGTGAAAGCAGAAAAAAACAGGATCGTGAAAGTTTGAGAGAAATCGGACAAGGAATCAGAAAGTTATAAATGTTTGAAAAATGAGATCACTACATCTGTGCGAATCTCAAATTGGCAATTTGGTGAGTCGATTGTGACATACTTGTGGACAACTCTCCCATTTGTCGGGCACAAAAATATCATTAATTTGCGCTTTTCTCCAAAGTGCCTATACTCTCAGGGCAGTACTCAAAATATATTGGAAATCGCATATTTTTATAGGTCCTCATGAAAGAATAAAATCCTACTGAGTAATACATTTTGAAAAAAAAGACAGTTTTTTCATTTTGTGTGTTGGAGCAAATGGGGGAGTTGTCCGCAACTACATCACAGTGATATTACCTATTTGGCCAATTTGAAATCCCTATATGTATAGTGATTACAACTTTAAAAAATTCATAACTTTGTTATTGTTCGTCCGATTCCGCTCAAACTTTCACCAATCTGCTTCTCTGATTTGTCCTCTTTAATTCAGAGCTACTTTTTTTTTTTTTTTTTTTATTTATGTTTTTATTGAAACAATGGATAACATATGTACAAAAAATAAATATGAGCATAATAAAAAAAAGGAAAAAAAAGAAAAAAAAAAAAAGAGGTACGGTCACTGAACAAAGCTGAATACATGGTATACTGTACTTGGGTCATGGCTTACAGGAAAAATACAGACTCTAGCATCATAATTCAGAGCTACTTGCCATTAGGGTTGGATTTCCCTTTAACTATACATGTAAATGCAGTACCTGCAAAGTGCACTCCATAATGGTTAGAGGCTCCTTATATTTTTTAGCCTTGTCCATGTGGTGAGATCTACATTATGTCTTGTACAACACCCATATAGCCATTCCTTTAGCATATATTCTGCAGGGGACCGTCCCATGCATTTAATTATAAGGTAAAGTCTATTGGTAATTCTTCTGACAGGTGGGACTAGGGCCTTTACTAGAGATACTATACTCGTTGAATACAAATTGGTCTTAGTATAACATGCCTCTTCCATAGAAGCGTCTACACACCAAAGGTAACTCCCATGTTACGGTCCAACTCAAAGCTTGGTGCATTTTTTACGCAGGTTTTTGTGTTAATCAGCAAAGCATCCAGCTAGTTGTCTCGAGCTTAGTATTCAATGAAAGCAATTCCTGTGAAGTGTTTATGTATACATGTTCATGTCTTGCACAAGGAGGTCTCCTATATACATGTATTACTGTAAAAGTGGAAATTTACATGTTTTTCATTAAGTTTGCGCACTTGGACAAGTAAGCTGAATTTCACGTGTTTTTAATTTCGCCCACGTGTTAGACTCGTGGGCAAAAGAATACATAAACAAAAATATTTGCATGTTTTTATTTTTGCGCAAATTTCATGCCTCGCGAAATGCGCGAAAATTTCCACACCGCAAAATATTCCACGTTTACAGTACCGTATTCGCCGGCCGATAGGCCGCAGCGTCGGATAGGCCGCACCCCAACTTTGACAACTCATTTGAAGAAAAAAAAAATATGAGGAAAATCACAAGCATAAGAAATTTTGCCCCCCCTCCCCAAATATCATACAACGAAAAAACAAGGGCCAAACTTTTTATTGTATTGACTATTTGAAGACGATTATTCCTAGATGTCTTTGCTTTATGTCATTAAGAATTTAAAAAGTTGAACTTTAGTTGAAGAGAATCTGACGAAGCCGCTAGTACTACTTGCAAACACATACATCTTTGTAGACTACCGGTAAGTATACGGTACATGCCGTTTCCTAGACCTAGTAAAAGTTCGACAACAAATAGGACTATCAACCGTGAATGCAACTCCCAAATTGAGGCACAATCACAAATTAAATTGGAAAGGAAATGTTTCCACCACTCTAAAAAACCGTGAAGAGATATCTTACATAGGTGCATATTTCATCAAAAGTTCCCTATGTGACATCCAAAGACAGAAAAATACATAATACAGCATGATGGTTTCGAAGAGAAAATTGAAAACGTCGTCACGACGATTTGCAAGCTGAAACATGTGCTTGCCATGACCAAAGATCGTGAAAAGAAAGATAGGACACTCTCCCGATTGTGTAAAGGGTCCGATGTAACGGCCAAGGGAAGGGCGCCCTTGGCCTTCCCCATATGAGGCCACTTACGTTACATAAAATTTTGGGAATGCCCTATCTTAGCTTAGCTTTTAAGCTCTTTGCCACGACTTACAATGTCTATGCCACTGACCTCTACCACCTGGACGGATCATCGCCCATTCCCGCGCGTGCGAGCACTTGAAGCCATGTTACTCTTCCGAGAGCGATGTGGTTTGTGGTAGAGGTCAGTGGTCTATGCTTACAATGCAGGGTAACGCGCACGTCACATGCGCTATGAAAAATCCTCTGCGATAATGTCCGTTCTCCATACAAAATACATACATCTCCGTGAAGGATCCGGCAAGGATACAACCGCACTGAAATAGCGCGGAGGTTGAGGGGGTGCCATTGATCTCAACACATACAAAGGGTGTGCTCAAAAGACAAATTAAAACTTACAAAGCCCCTACTATGGGGCGCCAAGTGTACCCTGTCTGCTTTTGTTACAAAATCAATGATTTTGTTATAAAATCAATCCCCACTGGTGATTTTGTTACAAAATCCATCCACACTTTTGATTTTGTTACAAAAGTAAAATTGCAGGGTGATTTTGTAACAGAAGCAGTCAGGGCACACTTGGCGTCCCATAGCACAGAAAACATCTACCGGGCGGGGTGGCTGATTTCAGCACTTTACTAGAGCTCAATCAGCGTCAATAGAGAGCTTCGTACGAGTGCTTTGTCAGCCTCGGAAGACCAACGAGGCCGTGTTTGTAACTATATTGATAAGATATGTAGTTATTAGTTCTGAATTATATTTATTACTGAAAATATTTCAGTACTTGAAAGATAAGTAGATCTACATCGTTGGAGATAGAGCACAGGCTTAGGGGGCCTACTGTAGTGTAGTGTTAGATCTAACGTTGGTCCCGTCCATTCCAATACGTGTGGGGATTTTGGAGGCAGTTTATTTTTCTCTGTTGCGGCCCATAGGCCGCACCCCGACTTTGGGATCATATTTGGAGTGAAAATAGTGCGGCCTTTCCGCCGGCGAATACGGTACTGTAAAAGTGGAAATTTTCACGCGATTAAGTTTTCGCACTCAGCCAAGTAAGCTGAATTTCACATGTTTTTAATTTCGCCCACATGCTAGACTCATGGGCAAAAGGATACATTCGCATGATTTTATTTTCATGCAAATTTCATGCCTCGCGAAATGCGCAAAAATATTCCACGTTTACAGTATGTAGCTATTTATGACTGTAAATTGATTTGATTATATCAACTTTTCAAAATAAAACAAGAGCTACCATGATATAAGAGGACACAGAGGATATATGTTAATTTTTTTCTCTTTCATAAAAATTTTGCTAGTACAAAGTATATATCACTTTGTATTATGCCCAGGGGCCAGTTTCATAAAACTTATTATCAATAACAACTTCCACATATCTATGACAATTTTGCTCTCACCCAATCAGATGCAAGTATTTCAGTAGCTTATAATTGTTATGATACAGGGCCCCAGATGGGTATATGTAGAATTACATCTTTGGAAGAACCAGGTGTGCCTACATACACATAGAGAACAAATGCAAGTCAGAATTTATAATGCAGGCACCATTTTTTCTTTTCTTCCATCATCTAGGTGTTGAATTTGGAGCACGGATGATTAATATTGATGGAAAACAAATCAAGTTACAGATCTGGGATACAGTAAGTACATGAAATGAAAGTTTTTTTAAACTCTTTGCTGAATTCTGTAAAAGTTGCCTTTAAAATGTTGGAGACTTTAAACATATGTGATAGACAGGATACCAGACAATTACTTTTGTATGTATTTACACAAATTTACACTGATACTTTCTATTTCATTCAGATGTTCAATTAATGTGAATTTTGACCTGTGGTACGTGGTCCACAAAACGCAAGTCCTGTGATGTATGTATTTGTTGACGGCCTTGAGTTCGGCACGTAATGTGGACATGAATGTACTAAATCAGCTTAACTGCAGATCACCCCACCAGGCATCAGTTTAATGTACAATTTTGGTGAGGGATAGGGTTAGAGTTAGAGTTTGTGATGGGATCAGGTTTAAAGAGAAGGTTGAGTTCTGGGAAAGGTGAAAAATAATTTGTGAGCTTTCTCATTCATTTTACATGTATGTCAGTTTGGAAGAACATCATAGTAGAAATGTCCCCTGAAAAGGATTGCTCTTCAAATGCCCTCATATTTGAAATATGAGAAATACATGTAGCTGACGTGTTTGGGCCGAACATTCATGCCACATGAGTGTGTAGTCCTATATACCCATTTTTGTGTGCAGTGCATGTGTTTTTAAGTGAGATTGGGCCAATTTCTTATCATTTTGATGATTCCAAAACCTCACAGTATACACACCAATTCTTGTAGACATGATAAACCTATCCCAATTGCTTTGAGAAGGGTTCTTTCACAATGTAATCGCATGACCAGAACTCAACTTTATCTTTAAGCCTTAGGGTCAGGGTCAGGGTCAGGGTCAGGGTCAGGGTCAGGGTTTCTTGTGTGGTGGGGTATTCTGCAGTGTTTCAAGTCTTTTATGCCTAGATACTTTTTGTTATAAACTTAATGGTTAACGCACAGAGGATCTTGATTTTCACCAGTCAACCATTTTATTTCTTGAATAATCAACATTTAGAATTGACTCTATATAATATATTTCAAAATGTGATTCTACCAGCAGTACTCAATCTTTTCATTTCATTTTTTATTGGATTTGCTATTTGCCTGCCAAAGAGTGCCAATAAATCATATTAACAGCTTTTTGTGCAGTATGCACAGTAGCAGCGATATCTTAAAATACACCATTTAGTGTCAATTTTCTGTATCATTGTAAACTTACTTCTGTAATTGATTGATGCATATACATTACAGGAAACGAATTATATGCTCAGCATATATTACATTACATGTACATGTACATGTATATGACTACTAGAATCGCCCATCAATCTATGAATTTGAAGAATAGTCTGTAAATGTATGGCTTCCAAAGATTCACCCAGTAGATTTGGAAACTTTTGACTGCTCTTACTCTTGAAACTTGCGAAAATTTCTGGTTTTTAAGCTATTCTTGTGGCTACTTTTGATCCATTATTTGTGAGCAAAGGTTGGCATCTCTCCAATAGTCCTATACAGTGTTTGTGTTAAGAAAGACTGTATATTTATCTGCACAATATAGTGTTCTGTGTTTTTTAAAGATCATATTTTTTTTCCTTGTGCTTTAGGCAGGTCAAGAATCCTTCCGTTCCATCACAAGGTCTTACTACAGGGGTGCAGCAGGCGCTCTTCTCGTATACGATATCACTAGGTAAACGTATATTTATCTTGATGATATACTGTATAACCTGATATTTTTTACAAGGGTTTTATTCGCACAAACTTTCCAATTTTTTTGTAGGGTAGCAAAAAATGGGCTGGTAATGCATGTGCATACGTGTGTTGTAAGTAGCCCATATTAATTGTTATGGGGGAACAACAACTCATGAAATATATGTGTCTAGGCAATAAAGATCAGTTTGTAGAGTAATGTGATGTACGTTGGAGAAATACTGGATGGTTATGCATTGTGTCACTTGTTTGAGCCTCGATTTCGCTCTTATGATGGAATGACAAAAAGTTTTCAAAAAGATATAATCGCCAAAGAAGAAAATATACATAAAGAATAAAATAACTTAAGTCAAATCAAGAGAGAGATTTTTTTCAAGGTCTTTTTTAGAACCAGACCTGGGTATGACTTATGTATTCAGTATTGTTACACATGAAAATCCATTGATAGAAATTTTGTTTTCAGGGAATCTTTGCAGAAGTCAACCTTCATACCCAGTTCCCCAATTTTTTTAATTTTTAAAATATTTTTACTATAGATTGTAGTCATTCGTTTCGATGCTGTTTGAATTTTAGATCTTTGATGTACAGTCAAACCTGTCTTAGCGGCCACCTGTCTATAGCGGCCACCTGCTTATAGCGGCCACCAAAAAATCCCCCGAAGGAAATTACTGTGTTGTAGACCCTGCATATAGCGGTCACCTGCCTAACGCGGCCAGCGGCCACCCATTATGTATCCCTCGGACAATATCTGACCGCGTATAGCGGCCACTATTATCGAGTCGAGCCGTAGCTTCATGCACAAAAAAGTAGTTTTTGCCATAGGCGCGATGTGTTTACCGAGTCCTAGCTCAGTCACACTCTCCCACAAACGTCGTGAATAGATTCTACAATGGCCATGAAGATCTAATAGTTTCACCACATTGCCGACTAATTAGAGATTAAAAGTCTTTTTAGTAAGAATTAAGCACTAGTATTGTTCGTTTACGTAATCTTCGCACCATCCAGCTGCAATCCCCTGCACTTTAGTTGTATTGTTCTCCTAAGCTATAGCGGTCGGCATTGCATTGATATTGATCGCCATTGCGCAATAGCGCAGGCTCGTACACTTCAATATAATTTTTTATTTTTAGAAGATTTATAAAAAAAAAAATTAAAGCGTTAAAACTTTTGAAAAAAATAATAAAGGAGTGATTTTTTTTAGAAAGTGAAAATAATAAAATACTACCCAAGTATTATTTTTTTTTAAGATCAATAATAACGATTTCATGTACGAGAGATTGTCCTGCTGAAAAACGGCGTGAAAACTCGCCAGGCCATTGTCGACGTTCGCACTTTCGACGAATGCAAGCGAGCACCTTCTAGTTCTATCGCCTGTTCTCAAAAACAGTTAAAACTTCTTTTAAACCATTCAAAAGGCAAATATTTATTGAATGAAAATTGATTGCACGATTTTATTCAAAAGATAAACTTATTATTGTAATTTTTTGACAGGAAGCAAAAGCATGATTAGACATCGTTTTTAGACTATAAAAATCAAGAAAAGCAGTCTACCGCGGGTGGTACGTACGTGGTAATTTGAGGGAAAATTCATTTTACACAGACATGACAGATTGCTCGTATATCTATTGTTTTTCTCATTTATTGACAACAAAGCATATTATTTTAGCATTTATATATCATATGACATGTCATACGTCAAATCTGTTGATCTATAGCTTGTTTTCCTAAGTGATATATATGGATGCATGTACACTAACTTGCGTGTAACACTAACAGTGTATGTGCAAAAAAATAAAAATGGCCGCCGACCTGTCTATAGCGGCCACCTGTCTATAGCGGCCACTTTTTCCGTTTCCCTTCGGTGGCCGCTATAGACAGGTTTGACTGTATTTGATTTGTTATGGTACTTGGTAACCTTTAAGTTGTGCAATCACAATGTACTTTCAGGAACTATTGTTACTGGTAAATGATCAAGATACCAGTATATATGTAATATTTACTACTACTGTAAAATTAAACAGTATTTCAACTATTATGCTGTCCTGTATAAATGTATTTCAAGAAATAATTAAGGATTACTTAAATTAGGCCATGTACAATCCAGGAGAATTTTGTTGATGATCATTTCTTATATATCTATGACTATTTGCAGGCGAGACACATTCAATCACCTGACAACATGGTTAGAAGATGCTCGCCAGCATTCAAGCTCAAACATGGTCATTATGCTAATCGGTAACAAGAGGTAAGTGGAAACTTGTGGGGATAGAGAGAGAGAGAGAATGAGGAGTAACCACACCTGCCAAGTTCTTTAATTATAAATATGAAAAAATCTTTTGCATAGTTAACCCTATGGGCAGTTTAAACTACCCAATGCCCACTTTTCTATCTGATATTTTTGGATTACTTTTTAAAGAAAATTATATTCATCACCATGAAACACTTTTTATTGTATCCCCCGGCAGTATGCCGGAGGATACTTTGGATTCAGCAGCGTTTCGCCGCCGCCGCCGCCGCCGCCGCGTCACATTCTTGTGTGCGCTCTAGCGGTCGCATTTCTCGACGAATTTTTTTCAAACTTCCTGTGGACGTGTATCTTGGTAAAATCTGGACCCCTATAGTTTCTGGTGATGCTGCCCCCAGTGTTCCGTCTTTTATAGGGTAAAAGGCCATATTTTTTTGGATAGTTTGTGTGCGCTCTAGCGGTCACATTTCTCAACGGATTTTGTTCAAATTTTGTATGGAGGTGTCTCTTGGTAAAATCTGGAACCCTATAGATTTGGGTGATGCTGCCCCCAGTGTTCCGTCTTTTATAGGGTCAAAGGTCATATTTTGATAGATGTCTTGTGTGTACTCTTGTGTGCGCTCTGGCGGTCACATTTCTCAACGGATTTCGTTCAAATTTTGCATGAAGGTGTCTCTTGGTGGAATTTAAAAACCTATAGTGTTTGGTGATGCTGCCCCCAGTGTTCCGTCTTTTATAGGGTCAAAGGTCATACTTCAGGGCATGGCGTGAGTGCACTCTGCAGGCCACATTTCTCAACGGATTTTGTTCAAATTTTGTATGGAGATGTATCTTGGTATAATCTACACATGTTTAATTTTTGGTGATGCTGCCCTCATTGTTCCGTCCTTTATAGGGTCAAAGGTCATTTTTCCATTTCTTGCACTCTTACTTTTGCATTTCTCGACGGATTTCGTTCAAATTTTGCATGAAGGTGTCCCTTGGTGTAATCTAAAAATCTGTACTTTTTGGTGATGCTGCCACCAGTGTCCCGTCTTTTATAGGGTCAAAGGTCATACTTCAAGGGATGGCGTGAGTTCACTCTGCAGGCCACATTTCTTGATGGATTTCTTTCAAATTTTGTATGGAGATGTATCTTGGTATAATCTACACATCTTTACTGGTTGGTGTTGCTGCCCTCATTGTTCCGTCCTTTATAGGGTCAAAGCTCATTTGTCCCTTTTGTGCAATCTTACTTCTGCATTTGACGGATTTCATTCAAATTTTGTATGGAGATGTATCTTGGTATAATCTACACATATTTAATTTTTGGTGATGCTGCCCTCATTGTTCCGTCCTTTATAGGGTCAAAGGTCATTTTTCCATTTCTTGCACTCTTACTTCTGCATTTCTTGACGGATTTCGTTCAAATTTCGCATGAAGGTGTTTCTTGGTGTAATCTAAAAACCTATAGTTTTTGGTGATGCTGCCACCAGTGTTCCGTCTTTTATAGGGTCAAAGGTCATACTTCAGGGAATTGCGTGAGTGCACTCTGCAGGCCACATTTCTTGATGGATTTCTTTCAAATTCTGTATGGAGATGTATCTTGGTATAATCTACACATCTTTACTGTTTGGTAATGCTGCCCTCATTGTTTCGTCCTTTATAGGGTCAAAGCTCATTTGTCCCTTTTGTGCACTCTTACTTCTGCATTTCTTGACGGATTTCATTCAAATTTTGTATGGAGATGTATCTTGGTATAATCTACACATATTTAATTTTTGGTGATGCTGCCCTCATTGTTCCGTCCTTTATAGGGTTAAAGGTCATTTTTCCATTTCTTGCACTCTTACTTCTGCATTTCTTGACGGATTTCGTTCAAATTTTGCATGAAGGTGTCTCTTGGTGTAATCTAAAAACCTATAGTTTTTGGTGATGCTGCCACCAGTGTTCCGTCTTTTATAGGGTCAAAGGTCATACTTCAGGGCATGGCGTGAGTGCACTCTGCAGGCCACATTTCTTGATGGATTTCTTTCAAATTTTGTATGGAGATGTATCTTGGTATATCTCTCAACACATTTCTTTCAAATTTTATATGAAGATGTGTCTTAGTGAAACCTACACATCTAATTTCTACACCATCCTTTTGTTTGAGGGAGGGGATGGGGGAGGGTCTTTGTCCCTCCTTCAAATTCGCTGCCAGTGCCGGGGGATACATTTAGCATTGCGCGGCCCCAGCAATGCACATTTCTAGTTAAGATGAGCAATAACAAACAAAAAATCTACCATGATTAATAATATGTCTCATGAAATTGTATGGCATTACATGTTTATAAACTTTCTGGCACATTAAGGGTTAAACTACAAAAATTATATTATTTCAGTTTCCATAAATTTTATCTTTCCAATTTTAACTTCCGTAAAGATTCCATTAGAGTATCGTACAATATTGAACTGCAAGCTTTTTTCCTTTAAGATATTTTGTGTTTCCAATTATATTTGCATTTTAAATATTTTTCATATAAATGTGTATGAAGAGGGTCGTTGTCAGGCGTATTAAACACTTGAGAGGAGATGTGCAGCTTGTGGGTGTGAGCCCTGGTGTGGCACTAAGAAGTCCATGTCGAGACATTAATCTGCATTTGCCTCTCTCCACCCAGGTGTTAAATGGGTACCCTGTAGGAAGGTATTCCTTGTTACTGCGAGCACTAAACTTGGTTGCCTTGGTAAAGCTGTGCTAATATTTGCATGATTAGTATGAGCACTATAAAAGTATCCAATATTATCATTATTATTGTTCATTATTTCTCAAGAATATTGAACAGCAATAACTTTTACAAAAGGTGATGTTACTCTCCTATTAGCCCCATAAACTGAAATACATGTAGGCCTCATGAATCTTTAATGCTGGTGTCCACTTAACCTTAACCTGCCTTTCCCCCACAGTGACCTGGAAGCAAGACGAGACGTAAAGAAGGAAGAGGGAGAGGCCTTTGCCAGGGAACACGGTCTCATCTTCATGGAGACGTCGGCCAAGACGGCTGCTAACGTTGAGGAAGCCTTCATCAACACTGCCAAGGAGATCTATCAGAAGATCCAGGAAGGTGTCTTCGACATCAACAATGAGGTAATTGCTCCTTCCAGAAGATGTGGTAACTTGCGTAGCCAAAGAAGGGGCCCCCAATTTTTTAAATAGATATTTTGGTTGTTTGGATTTGAGTGGTAGTCACTACGAGGAAGATCTGTCCAGGAAGGTGCTTTTCACATCAGTTAGGAGGATCCGCTTCCTTACAACAATGTCTGGAGACCTTTTTTTTCTTATGGCAGTCTTGAAGTTTTCTTTCAGTGGGGGAAGTCGTAAAGAAGAAATTGTGGAAATCTGCAAATTATCATAGAATGCCATAGAACAGTGCTGGAATTTAGAAAGACAGGTCCCCCAAGCTGGTTATGCAAGTATTACCATGTTTGAGAGTTATTTTCTCCCCTTGCACAGACCTGGTTATAATCCAAGAGATAAAGTAATAATAATAATAATAATAATAATAATAATTGCTGTTTCTTATATAGCACCTTACCAGTTACAATGTAACCAATAAAAGCACTTACAGCATTAGTGCCCCGCTCACTGGATTCAGTTGCGATTCTGCACATTACAGTGCACATTCTCCATTCCTCAGGGGAGCATCCCAGTCAGTCGCCCGTTTCCAAGCGCGCTCATGATAATCCAACCACAATGACGTTCGCATCCTACGGTACTCGACTCCATTCAGTTTTTTACTTGTGGATGATTATATTTCCTGGTGCATGTGGATCTCTTAAGTTCATTCATGAATATGCTCAAGGTCACAATATGTGCAGGTGTGACAGGAAAGTCATGAAATTTGATGTCAGAATAAGTTGCAGGTACTTGGGTTTTTCCTACCAGTATGAAATCTGCCCAAGGACAGACTTATTTATACTCTTTATAAAAATTCCCTGTCCCTTAAAATTAGCGAAACATGGCTTTTCATGGTGATTTTTTTTTGGGGGGGGGGGTGGGGGAATTGACTTGTATGTGTATGTGTTTTCACAGGTGTGTACATCTTTTTTATCTGTAGTTGGATTTGTCGATGGGAAATTATATTTGCTTTATCATTTATTGCTGCACTGTGAGCTATACTATCTTGTATGTATGTTCTGTCTTCTTCTGTCTGTATTCATTTTGTCTCTTTGTCTAACAAAGATGTACATAATATTTAAGGTTGTTTAGCAACTCTTAAGTATGTAGGTTCTCCTAAATATATGCCCTTGGCTTTCATTTTTATTGATAATAAATGCCCGTAACCCCTCTGTTTTGTCATTTGTTCTTTCTTCATATGCAGGCTAATGGAATCAAGCTTGGGCCTCAGCATAATACAGTCAACCCAGCACAACCCTCAGGTGATAGGGGGCAACAAGGGGGCCAGGGCTGCTGCTAATCTACCCCCCTCTGGTAGCGAAGCAACGCCCTTCCTCGAAAGTGGAGCCCCTCTCTCCATCTAGTTTGTTCTCTGCCCCCAGCCCTTGCCCCAGCCAGAGTTTATTCTGCCTTCAATCGCTCCCATTCCCTCTCTCCTTTCAGCTTACATTCTCTTCCCAAATACCTCTGTAACATAGGATTAATAGTAGGGATTAAGCTATCATGTTGTACCCCTCGTCTAGAGTCAGCCCCCCTCTAGATGGTGTTCAGGATTACCCTCTATGCCCCAAACATTCCCCTTGTGTGCCCCTGTGAATAGACCTATCACACATGTTAGGTAATTGTAGCCCCCCCCCCCCCCACCCCTCTGCCTTTAACCCAAGCACCCATTCCTTACACCCCCGACTATGTCATATCGATTGACTCTCCGTCTACATGTTCAGCAAGCAAAACGGTATGTGATAGATCGGTCTAGGACATGTTGCTATTGTAATATACATTATAGTGTACATTTCATGTAGATTACACGTAAGTGGTATATCACATGCTATGGGATTGGGTTGAAGGGGAAGAGTGGGGTAAAGGTCAGATGAATATATATTATAGTCGTGAGGGGTCCTTACAGACTAAGGAATATGATGTAATTCTTATGTAAATAGCCATGTACTTGTGGATATTATAGTCAAGTGGTCTGGTAATAATGTGCATTTCTTGGAAATTTTACTAGATTCTTTTTGTAGCATGATAAAAATGTATGTTGTATGTGATCACATTTGAAATGCCCACTGTAAGTGAAGTTGTTTTGGGGGTCAAGCCATCTTTCAAGCATTGATGATGAATATTTAAATGGTATTAGATACTATATAAAAATGATATATATTATCATTTCAGACTTGTTCAGCAAGTAAAAAAGTAATTTGAAAAAAAAATTATATCTTGAGAAGAGACTGAAATGTATATTAAAAAAGGACACCCATAAGGTACATTGTTGGTTATGTATTCATTTGAATTATTTGCAATATATAGGTTTGGGGGGAAGCAACTAACAAAGCCCTGCTAATAAATACAAATTAATTTAGTAATGCAATATGAAATTTAATTCTCCTTTGTTTAATTTTTTTTATCTGCATTTCAAGTGTAACTATCATAAAATTCTGGAATCCCTGAACTTATTCTACTTGTAATTTCCTCTTTTTTTTTACTTTGAAACATATACCTGTAGTTTGAATTGCCAAATGATCATGACATCAAGCATGTATGTATATGAAATGGGAGGAACTTTTGTTATTTTTAAGTGTCACAAATTTAATATTTCAAGATTGAAGAAAATCTAGTATCTGACCACAGAGAGAATAGCATGATAAACCAAAGTTTTTTTTGTATCGTGAAAATGTCATGCAATTTAGATTATGTTATACTGGAGGTGGTTCACTAATAGATTCAATTTCAGTTGGGGGTGGCAATTTTTTTTTGTTATTTATTAATTTATTTAGTAATTTGTTTTAAGAGCAAGAGGTAGAGGAGGATATAGCTGATGGAATTGATTTGATCGTGAGACTTATTATCATGCATTCCATAGAGAGTCTCGGTATTTAGATAAATGATATATTATTTTTAAAAATGTGAATGTTTCTTTCACACAGGCTTTGTGTTTTTTTGTTATTCGTTTAGCTTTGGCTGATAGCTGGTAAATAAGGTGAATAGCAATGGAAAGGAAATACTCTATGAAAGAGAAGGAAAGGACTTTGGTAAAGTCGTAGGCCCGTATTCTCGAATGTGGCCTGAGTTAAGCCTGGCTTAACTTAGGCCGCTGATTTATGGCAGGCCATTTGTCGACCCCTAAGTCCCATATAAATTACTATATTTATGTAACGAAATAAAGAAATAAAATTATTTCCTGGCATGAAATTAGCATCGGAAATCAATTCTATCGTGAGGTTTTTGTATTTGCATGTAGGTCTAGAACTAGAGGGAGTCTTTGGTGATTTTGTAGGATTAAAAGTGGGTTACATTTGGCTCTCCATAATTCAGTGGCCTGAATCTACACACTTAGGCGGGAGCTTATAGTTAGGCACCTTTCGCGAATACGGGCCAGAGACACTATAATCGTTAGCGTGTAGCATGAATGTGTATGTGTTTTATTTATTAAATTATTGTATCAATGGATTGAGATAGGGTATGAACATTTTCTGGTTACTGTGACTGATCAAACAGATTATTATTATTTCCAAGCTGAGACAAACTCGACAATTTCCTCCAAATTAACACAGAGTAATGGACTTCTAAATCAAGAGCAGCAAAAATGTATGAATCAGTGTCAGGGTAGCTGCATAGATGTAGACATTGGTTTCCAGCTCACTTTGTTCAAATTCCACTTTCTGGTGCGGTTAAAACAGAGTACTGGCCTTGTTTTGTCACATATGCCTAAACTTTGTGCAATGTATGTACAGCTTAATGGTGAAGGTTGCTTGAGAACGTCTTGTAAAAGTAGGTGCAGAGGCCTCCTTGTGGACCAACTGGAAATAACTTGGTGACAAAGTTTTAGAAATTATGTCGATGGTCTTATCCTGATTAGTGATGCAAGGTATACTAGAAACGTCTCGCTTGAATTGCTATTATTCATATTTCTTACTTTCACCAGGTGGAGAGCATGCAGAAAAAATGCCTAACATGACGATTAATTGCCATGCCTTTAATCCAATAGGGAATGTCAAATTCCAGTTATGTTTTTGATTTTAAGATACCACACTCTTCAGCCCAAATGAGTGCAAGGAACAGTATCAAACCAGTACTTAATGCAGCATGCTTATTATGTTACTGTCTGTAGTGGTGTTTGATAGTATAGGGTGTATCATAAAAGTAATTAATGGAATGCCATGAATAGTTTTTTATTTCTTATTCCAGTCTAACTTCGACAAGGCCTTATTTGGGTGTTTATCATTGTGTATGGAAATGATCCCTTGCTGTTATATGGTCCTTGCAATCCTTATTTTATATATGATATTTTACCCTTCCCAAGCCAAGCCGGGCCAAGCCAGGCCAAGAGATTATATATGTTACCCCCAAACCACTGTTCAGACCATTATGCAGACCATTATGCAATGCCCCAACCCCATGGGTAAAACCTAGCATGAGACAGCAGCTAGCTTTGTCGTTAATTGGCAATTTACTTTCTCTTGCGTAAAGAGTTTGGTCGTATTGTAAGGAAGTTGGTTTCGCAGGAGTAATATTATATCTGTCTAGTTTGTACATACACACTTAGTTATACACATGCAACTTTATTTTTAAAATGTACACTGTGTAATGTTGTCATGGTTATTGGTCTAAATAGAAAGTCGTGCATATTTTTAATGTGGAAAACATGATTGTAAGCATTATTGGTGTCACTTTAGGAGCAGGATGAATGAAAATATTTTCTTTCCAATCTAAAGATACATCAGAGCCTTGCGTAGACAATATCCTGGCAATGCAGGATTTTAATATTTCATCTCCTTACATGGTATAAAGGATAAATTGTCAAGTGCTATCAAAATAAGCGACGATAGCTCAATATTCTACATCTACATATGGTTTTCTATTGCGTTTTCCCCCCTGCCATTCATACAGTATATATTTGCACTGATATTATAGTTGTCCAGTCGGGACAGCACATTTCACGTCGTGTTGCACAAGTGCATTTTTATCAATTTGCTGTGTGTCGTATACTTACAACAAAACTTACAAGTGAGTATCATGAGTTCAGCTCCGTGCTACACAAGTTGAGTGCTAAAAGGCTGTAACTACTCTTACTCTAAAATAAAAATATATACATGTATAATAAAGGAGATATGTCTGTTATGAAGCTGTTAAAGCTGAATTTTCATTTGGTTAATGTCAGCCATATTGAACGAAGGTTTTTTCTTTCAGTTTGAGAAAGGCATTCATATATTTAGGTGCAATTATAAAGAGAAGTATTATTCTTGTTTCTTTATCAGTTTATTTGTATATGCCACACCTGGCAAAGTAGATATATGCATTTTTAAAGAGAATCTTTTTGTTATTTGGGATTGGGCAATGCTCATCAATGCAGTGTACCTACACGTTTATCGAAATGTATATTACACCGGATCAGAAATGCATCGTGAGCATGAGGACAGTTACAGTAATTATTCTAATTTAACTTCTGTGTCTTCAATCAGAGCTTTTGTTATGATACATTAGGCTTATCATTATGGAAATATATGATATTCTATACTTTTGGCTTTCATTTTTCTCATATTATGCTCCTCATATTATGCTCCGCTTATCATGGTTAACCGGTTACATACAAAATTTTGATATCAAATGCTCAACAGGCTATATGCTGTCTGCATTTTCTGTCTTGGACAAAAACTACTACATGAATATATGATACAGTGTATGTTACATATTTCTAGCGCGTTATATAATCTGGCTCTCCCATATTACCATCTTTGTGACCTCTGTCCACCACAAAACACCCCAAACCCTGGAAGATTTTTAACCTCCCTTCTCGGAAGTACTTTGCCGCTAATCTGGCCATGCTATTGTCTCTCGTGATTAGGTAGATGTATGCTTTTTGATTCTAAGTATTTTCTCTGTATATCTGATCTGATTAATGATGATTGTGGCATGGAAGATGATTAAAAATTGGTCACCAAAACCAGATATGTTAAAAAAAAAAAAAAGCTTGTGCAACAGGTATTGTCATCTTTGATTGATGTCTTTGTTGAATATTTTTGTGTATTATTAAACGTAAATGTACTATTTCAGTTTTTTATCTACATATGTGATGCATATTCGGTTGTACATGTATTGTATAACACATGCTTCAGTCAGTGGCGATTGCACTGGGTCTGTTACTCGACACTAACCAAATTTGTGAATTCAACCTGGACCAACGTCTATACATAACCCTAACATTTACCCTAAATCTAAACCCAACCGTAAACCGTAAACCAACTCAACGCCAACCCTAACCTTACACTTTATCATTGTTGGCAGAGCTGATGATGGAGCAAATGTTGGAGCACCACATACTGGGTATTTAATCCAAAGTGGTTCGTGCAGCACACTATCAGGAAAAAAAATTGAAGTGGAAAATATTTGTTTAAAAACCTACAGTCAGAAGGGCATTAATTCTAATTTAAAACAATGTGACTTAAGGAAAAATTTGAGTGCTGGGCCCCATTTCATGAAACTTGTTATCAATGACAAGTTACAATAATTATTATAAGCTACTGAAATCCTTGAATCTGATTGGCTGAGAGCGAAGTTGTTATTGATAACAAGTTTTATGAAACGGGGGCCCTGGTCATGTTATTGCATTATGACAGGAACTGTCTGGAAGCAATTGGAAAAGGCTGATCATGTCTACATAAGAAATTGGCCCAACCTTGCCTAAAATCACATGCACTGAACACAGGAATGGGCATATGGGACTGCATACACATGTACCATGAATGTTCAGCCTGAACACTTCAGCTATTTCTCGTCATATTTTGAATATGAGGGCATTTTAGGAGCAATCCTTTTCAGTCCTTTTCAGGAGATATTTCGTACTATGATCTTCTTCCAAACTGACATACTGACATAAAAGGAATGAGAAAGCTCAAATTATTATTCCCAGAACTTGACCTTCTCTTGAATGACCTTCTGGATCTTAACAGAAGAATTGTGAATTTTCTAATATAGAAAGCTAAGAAAAACAAAGAAAATATCACTTGGAGCTTGCCAAATGATAATAACTTTGCTCTAACTTTTCTTATATTCTTTAGCATATTCAATATAAATGCTGATATACTAGTAACATACTTCCATATAATTATTTTTTAATAATTAATTTTTATAATGCAGAGTTCCATTCACAGGAATATGCAGGAAATTCTTTTCATCAGGGGGTACGTAACTAGGTAGTCCCCCCCCCCCCGATGAATAGAATTGCTTAACAAATCTCCGCCACTGCTGAGTTCTTAGAATTACAGTCGACTCCAGGGCCCCCATAACACGAAGGTTTGCAATCAATTGGAAAATGGCACTGGCCAATCAAGATCATTGTTGTATGCACATATTGTTCAAAGACTGACCAGTAACCAATCAGAATCGCTGTTTCAAATTTGCAGTTGATTGCAAACTTTTTTATGCTATGGAGCCCTGCACTACTCCTTTTTTTGTTCAATGCCTCAGTAGACCTAAACCAATTCACATTATCCAATCGATAACAACTCGGAATACAGCACATTCAAAATAATTAGCTTTTTGAAAAATGTATTTATTTTATGAAATATAGCAGATATTTACATTTAAAATAGATATATTGAATAGATGTGATGATAAATTCTCAAAAGCCTCACGTAGAGGTAATGTTTCTGGCATATGAAAGAGATATGGTCAGTTGTCATTTTAAAATTAAAAAAGGCAGAACATTTTCATTTACCATACAAAAGTAGAATATGCAGCCTAACAACAATAACTCACTGATATCAAGTTTCATTTGACATAGAACAATCAGAATTTCTATCTTAAAAAACACATTAAAGAACCAAATACATAGCTATAGTCACACAAAGCAATTTGTTTCACAGAAACGGCAGTGGCGTATCCAGGGGGGGCGCAACAGTTGCGTGCCCCCCTATTGGCCGTCGTAAAAAAAATAATAATATAGCACTATATAGCACCATTTTGCATCTCAGCCCTTCTTCAAAAGCAAAAATTTCTCCCCCATGAGGGCGATCAATAATTCCTGGTGCCCCCCTATTGGGAAATCCTGGATACGCCGCTGAATGGTACAATTTTCATCAAAAGTTTGTAGATAAGAAGCAATGAAAAGTAATTCAACAATCAATCAGATCTGACCCATAAAACTGTACACAGTGTACATGAAAATGTTAAAGGTAACGTTTAAATAGATGTATACAAAAAAAAAGTGTCTCACCAGAACAAAAGTACAATATCTGTAAAAAAGTGATGTGTCAGGGTCCTTTCAATGAGCAAAACATAAAGAAAATTCATTCAAAGTTATGAATATTACCAACTTACAAAGAAAGATTGAACTGTCATTTTCCTTGAAATACATGTAAGTAATTTCTTTCCACATGAAACAACCCTCTTTATTCATTTATCACAAGTGATCATTATAACATTTATATTGATGGTCAGATACTTGTACGTGTATATCTAAGAGCAGAGGCGTCAAATCGTTCGAAAAAGACAAAGCATTGGATGAGCAGAGCTTGCCCCTCCAATGCTTTATCTATACAGAATGAATCGACACCTCTGTCTAAGAGAGTGTAGATTTAAAAAATGTTGATGATCTACTACTTTCAGCCTTCGGTGGTATAAAGCGACTGCTGTGTCTTTTTAGCATACATCTCCGCCCTCTCCCTCTCGTTGTCGCAATCATTCCAAACAAACCGACGCTGCGCGTGCTGGGGAGACAGCGACTCCTCTCCCTCCTCGACCAGAGCTGAATATGAGTGAGGGACCTCCACCAGTTCCTGTTTCACCACTACCTTCTTGAAGTTCTCTCTTGGGACATCCTCCTCTTCTTCATCTTCACCATCATCTTCATCTTTATCACCATGGTTGCAATGAGGAGAGGTAGTATAGTTGGAGTGAGGGCTAGAAATGGCAGGAGAACCTGGGTAGTATGCCACTGTGTAAAAAAAAATTTAAAAACTACTAAAATCATTACGTTTTATATCTCCCCATTACCAGTAAAAAATGGTAGTTTTCATGAACAGAAATGAATAGAATGCTGTTTTGCTGCTTTATTGCATAAAATATCAGGGGTGGTATTCTAAAAACTATGTTATCTTATGTTAAGGAAAACTATGTTTAATTGTCATAACAAACTGAAATCGCGCGCAATAAACACTAATCATTGGTGCTAGCGCAGATGTCTCTGTTAACTTTACGCGAGCACAGCCATCTTTGCGCAATCATTAACCAATGACTTGTCCTGATTTTGATTTGTTATGACAATTAACATCGTTTTACTAACATAAAGATAACATCGTTTAGCAATTACATGTATCTGGAAATATTTGCACCAGTGTTGAAACACTGGCGACCATTGCAGACAAGTAGCTTTCGCTGCCTTCTAGAAAGGTATCCATTATCCTCTTATAAATGGAAGCTATTAAGTGACCACTACAGACACTTGGCCTTACAGAGAGGTGTCCACCAAGACATGTACATTTGTATGACTATAATTGTACATTAATTAAGGTAATCAAAGGTATAATTACTTGACATCATATTTTCTGGAGGGGCAGCAGAGGTAGGACCATATGACATGTAAGGTGCAGGCGGATAGGTAGTCATGTAGGGGAACTGTGCAGAGTAGTCCAGGACCTGATGATAACCATAGATTTCTGGGTCCACCCCAACAGGCATCGCACTGTGACCAGAACCCAATACAGGAGACCAAAAGTTTGGGCTTGTTGTCTGATTGGTGCTTAAATGATCTGTGCAAAACAAAAAAGCAGAGAATATTAAGATTTTTAAATTTCATTAAATGGTATTTGTCTCTCATATTATTTCAAGTTTATCAAATTAATAGATTTTGCCATGGTTACATTGACTTATTAATCATTCAATACGTAATAAATGTTCTCTTGAAAAGATTTGAATACAGGTTCCTGTACCTATGATCTAAGGAAAATATATATGAATACATGTAGCAATAGAGTTCTGACATTTTCAAGTTTTATATTACAACAAGTACTCTAAGACTAAGTAAGAGTAAGACCAGGCCAATTTATTTAGGAATCATATAGGCCCTAATTTTAAAAAATAAAAGGTAAAACTTTAACAGTCTAAGATGAATTTAAAATCTAACTAATTTAGCAACAAGTTAATGATAAATCCTAAATGTTTATTTCACTGCTTTCATTACCTAAAGAAGGAGATTCTGAAAAGGCTCTGGGAGGCACTCCTAGATTTGGGCTGTGCTGGACAACCCTAAATTTCTGCAATCGGCCACGGGCATCATAGAGACTCGATGGAAATGGAACAGCCTCGTCCGGAGTCGACTGCCTTGCATCAAACGATCCCTTCTCTGCTTTTGAAATGAGCTTGGCTGAAGATTGAGAACATGGGCTGCTTTCATTTGATGTGTCTCCTTTGACATGAGTATTCTGACCTTGGCCCCACCATATCTTCGCACTGGATTTCTTTAACAAAGCAGAAGAACTTGACGATTCCTCAGCAAGATCATCAGCATCAGAATAATCTGAGTCTGAGTCTGAAGTGTAAACATACGACGGCACGTGACCAGGTTGGGCTGCGTGCACAAAATGTCGTTGTGCTGCAGATCCAATGGTCAAAGAAGATGGGTAGACATACGACGTGGCTGGAACTGTTGTCTGGACGGGTCCAGAGGTGATGAACGACGGCGCTGCATTCTGTCCACATCTACCCAAGATCCTGAACGTGTTCCCGTACTCGTAGAATGCGGTCTTGTCTTGGCCGAAACCAGACCGTCGCTTGTTTGCGGCACTGGTCCGCCTGACTCTCGCAAGGAGGTCAGAGCGGTGCTGGAGAAAAAAAGTGTGAGCAAAACAATGAAGTGGCTTTGAGTAGGAACCACGTTTCATGTTCGTCTTGTATTCAGTAAACTTGGCACTTGCAGTGGTAGCAATTTTCCGAAATCCGTAGAGATTGAGCTGGCGTACGAAACTGGAGAAGTTTTGCGTTTTGAAGATGCTGTATTCACCAGTACGAAGCACTTCTTCTTTGAAGTGATGCGCATCGATAACAATGGTGGTGCCACAAATGCTCCATTGTATGGACTGGTAGTTTGCATCATTCACCAACTTCCACAGCTTTCCTGGAAATGCATTCACATTGATGGGGCATGATAAACATTTATCGGTGCATTTAACCCTAGGTATCTTAAGTGACATTTTCAGTCTGTGAGAAACAATGGTGGTCTTTTAGAAAACTGTTAATCTTGATAACATTTGACGATAATACGAATGCACTTTAGTCTATAATTATGCAGCTAATTTAGCCGGCTATGTGATGTGGTAAATTCTTGAATCAGCTGATTTCGATTAATTGCAATGACTAGACTCACTCGTACTCGACTTAATTTACGCGCGCGCATGTAATTGCGTGTATCCAATGCGCGTGAAGGTGTGCGCTTCGAATTCCATTTAGAATGTGATCATATCGAATACAGTTCAATAATTACGTCCTAATGAAAAATTCAGATTGAACAGCGTAGCTCCCCTCCCCCTCCTTCCATCTCCCTCACCCCCCCCCCCCCCCCCCCCCCCCCCCCCCCGTCATCCGTTTATCCTCCCCTCTCTCTCCGGAGCCTCCCTCATTCGCTTTATAAGTGTCAGCTATCAAACATTACCGTACGCGTACGTATACTGTGGCGTCAGCGGAACCGGGGGGGGGGGGGGGGGGCATACTGTGATCCTTCTATATTCTTAGCAAGAAACCCATCCGGAGCACAAATGGGGGTGGGGTGGGCGGTGGACCCCCCGCCCCCCCCCCCCCCCTCTTGTAAATTTTGGCTTGCTCCATTAATAACAGCGGTATGCGTGTTTCAATTCATAAAACCGCATTCAAATTTCTCTATTATGCCGATTTGTTGAGAAAATTGTCATTACTTATGACCTTCAAAAATAATTTGATGCTTATTTATCTTGCTATTATCACCTATATTTTCTTGGTTGGAAACTTGTTCAACGGGGGCCACGGGGGGGGGGGGGGGGGCGGAGGCGGGGGATCGAGTGCCCCTTGCCCTTCCCGCCTTCAAACACTATAGTATACCAGCATTATGCATGTACACCATCGGCGCGGCTAAAGCATGAGCCGCAATTTTGTAAGTGCCATCTCTGATTATGTTACCAGTATTTGACAAAGGCTTCCTGCTATTACTGCAGTTTGAAGAGGCCATAGAATAAAATGATATCAGATGAGATGACATGGAAATGAATTGAGTCAATCAAATGATTAAAACAAATCATAATACAACAACAATGGGTCAAATCAAGAAACTATAGAAACATCATGCATGCTAACTGATAAGAGGAATCATGATAATTTATCTGAAATAATTATCATCCTTCGTCAGTAGTGAAGAATCAAGAAATCAAATCCACGGGAAACCATGCAGCCTTTAAAATGAGCTTGGATCTGAGAGTTTTTCGGCAACCAGTCTTGCCGACAAGCCATGGCGGGACAAGTTTAGACTAAGCTGGGGGCCGGGGGGGGGGGGGGGGGGGGGATTCTTGCACAAACGGAAGCGAAGTAGGGGCATCTGAGGTAGGGGCGGATCCAGGGTTTAATATATAAATGCAGGTTTGTCAACTTTTGGAAAAGGTAAAAGGTAGGACCTGTATTTTTTTTTGGTCTTGCCAGCTTCTGAAAAAGTCGCTCAGAGGGGGCCGGGGGACAATTTTTTTTTTCGCCAGACCTCCAAAATTCGCTCAGTGGGGGGGGGGGGGGGGGTTATGGGGGTCCAGTTTCCCTCCATAATTATCTGACAAGCAGAAAAAAAGGTTATCATTCTCAAAAGGGGGGGGGCACAATCGACAAAATGGTGGATTATGGAAAAAATGCATACTTTTCTTCAAAAAGGGGGGGGGGGCGGCACGGGCCGGAAGTGCCCCCCCCCCCCACCCCAGATCTGCCACTGGGCATAGGTTCCACGTTATAAGGCCTCCTGAACTGGGGGGGGGGGGCGGGGGCGTTTTCGGACTTTGCGGGACCGTGGGAATAGCACAACAAGGGCCCATAAACTCAACAACAATTACAAAAAAATAAAGTAAAGCATAATGTAATGACTGCTACTGTTATTATTCTTTCTAGCTCCTTGACTTGTAAAATCTTGCTATTTGTGGTTCCAGCAATTTGGTATAGGAAAATAAGTACATTGCAATCCGATGAAGTTCAATCTTAAATTGTGCATATTCAGCCCTCGTCCTTTTTCCTCATTTTCCTTTGTCGATACGCTATACGGTTTGCATACTTCGATGGTGTTAATTATCAGGCGATGACGTCATGTATAGAGAGGTTTCCTATTGGATGACAATATCTTAGCCATGCCATGCAATTTGCTGAGCTCTATGAAAGATGTTCGGTGATTGGTCTAAGATCTGCAGCTTTGTGATGAAAAATGTGTACATTAGTTTGACTTTGATTTAAAAATTTAATTTTGTGATCATTTATAGTCTTAAATAATAATCAGATAACTAAAAATACAGTATTAGGGATAAAAAGTGCTAAAAAGTAACATATAAGACGTTTTGACATTTTCACGAAACGCGTATCGTCCAATCAGGACCCTTGGTTTATAAAGTACAAGCTACTAGCGATATGCAGGTACTTTGTGTGCAATATGTGCACATTTACTGTCCATCCTCCTGCTGTTATTGACTGTAAATTCCACTTTTCTTCAATGTCATGATTGTAAGTAACTTCGTAGTAGTGAGTGTGATATCTGTTGCATGAAGTGGATTTAGTTTGGACCATATTGATTCACGTGTTTTTGTGAAAAAGTATCACGAATGGTGAAATTTTCGGTTCATTTTTTGTTTCATCGTCGGACATTTTATCAGTGTTGAAAAAATGAAGCCGGAGCTGGGGCACGTTTGTGAGTGCATTACTTGTCATGTGTGTTGAAAGGCATTGATCTGTTGTGTGTGATGGTACGGTACTGCTTTGTGTATTCTGTGTATTATCAGCTTGTGTGTGTGTGTGTGTATCCTGCAGCTGAGACTTTGGTAGGGAATCCTGCAATTATGCGGTAGACTCGGCGCGTGGCGACAGCTTACTCTACGATGGACGGTTCCTTCGCCTGTTGACCCCCCTACCAAGCCGGCTAGTTTGACTTCTGTGACCGTGTCGTTTCTCGGACCATGCTGGTTAGACAATTTATGTTGCACAAGACATTTTGTTGATAAGATGTATTTTAGACACATTAGACCCTATTATTATTTCATTTTATTTTATTAGACAAATGATCTTCCTCTCACTCTCACTTTTTTTCTCAGAATTGACAAAACTCCAAATTACCAAAACTTTAAACGCCAGGCAAAACAGAAAAAGCAAAAAAGCAAAAAGCAAAAATTTAAAAAAATGTGTGAATGAAATGAATCATTGATTGATTGAATTTGAAATTGAAAGGAGAAAGCTTTGCAGTGTGGATTTTCATTAAAAAAAAATGTTCTCCTTAAATTGAAAAAATAAAGTTGCCATAGGGTGCGCGCGCCGGTATTCGGTCACTTAAAAAGAAATCGCCGCTAATATGAATACCTATCTCTTTAAATTGACAATCTACCATCAAAAGAACCGCAAAATTCTCCTTTAAATAATTATCAAAATAATTTAAAACATGGAAACTTACCCCAAAAAATATCGCCGACAGAAGAAGGAGAAGTTTTCCGCCCAGTATTCGGTCGGCGCCGTCCACAATTCGGTCACGCGATAGTGCGCTGCATCTCGGGAGAGTTATATAACCATTTTTGTCACATTTCTGCGTTTTTAGGCATTTTCTGTGGCTTCTATATATTCATACTTAAATGTATGAGAATTTTTATCCATTAAAATCCACAAATCGAAGCTCTAGGGTCAGAAATAATGCACAAAATGTATTTCTAAAAAGAGCAAAGCGCAAAGCGCGTCGGCGAAGCGCAAAGCGACAAGTTGCACACAAAGTGCGTTGGCGCAAGGCACTCAATGTTGCCTGACCGAATACTGGAAGAGCGCCATCTCACTGGCAGGGGTGAGGTATATATTCTCTTGCTCATCGCTGAGATCGCCATTTGCAAATTCGCTGCGATAGATGGAAGACCCGGAAGCTCCTCTTCACACACATACTAAATTCATTGCACCTGCACACATAGTTATTTCACCATAGGCGTCTACATATGGCTATGCGTGTTAACTCACGCGCTAACGGAACCCGGAAGTGCGGAAACTTGGGTAACACTGACCAGTTTCGAGGGTATTTGGAGATCTTTTCCAGGGCGTCCGACCTGAATTGCTTTCAACATTAGAGGTACCTTGTTCATGTGTCTGTTATGTATAGGTTTCGAGCCTCAAAAATTATTCATGAGTTCTTCACAGCTGTTCAAAGAGTTGCGTGACCGAATTCTGGAATATGACCGAATACCGGGCCGCGCACCCTAATGTGTTGAAATGAATTTCACAGTGTTTATTTCTATGCATTCACATTAAATTGTCAAATTTTTTCATAAAATTTCCCATTTTTTTCCTTAAAATTAATGTTCTTTAGACTAGATCTATATTACCGTAGTTTTATTAGGTACTAGGTAGGCATGGTAGGGAGAAGTACATGTAGATCTATTCTGAAAAGAATGATGTGCGCTTGCGATCCCGAGTTTCTTCGTGCACAAAAATTATATTGGCCGATTTTAGTCTAATACATCGGTGGTATGTAAACAACACGTGATTGAAACAAATCGGCGGGGATTTCTTCAGTTTTGGACATGATTTTGACTTTGGATTTTGCTGGAAATATCAAAAGTTATTCATAATGGCCATTTGAGGTAGGAGTGAGATTTCTAAGGGCTGAATTTGAAAGCAAGCATTTAAAATATTTGTTATTTCCCCCCCCCCTATACCTTTAGTACATGCGACAGAAAATACCCACTATTTTTGCATGCATATATCGTGGTCAATATGACCACTATTCGTGGTGTGGGGCAATCCAACCTTTGTAATACGTTGATTTGTTTGAAAGCATAAATAAGAGAAATGGGTTGGTGAAGGTTTGAAGCAAATTGAACATAAAATAAGAAAGTTGTGAATGTTTGAAAAATCACAAATCTGTGCAAATGTCAAATGTCCGGTGAGTCAATTGTGACATATTCCCAGTTAACTCTCCCATTTGTCATAGATTACACTAGAATATTAATTGATGGGGGTTTTTTTAAGCACCTTTTCCGAGATATTGTAGATATCAAGTTTGTAAAGGGATGCCACTTTTCCGACTTCTGTCGGATTTCTGACTTTTTCCGACGTCCGTCGAACTTCCGACTTTTTCGGCTGAGACTCTTTCCGTCTCTCACTCCGGCTGCCTCTTGATATACCCATACCTGCCAACTCCTCCGTTTTAGACGGAGTTTCTCCGTTTTTAACATTTTTAAGAGGCCAAAAAACGGAGTACTCCGTTTTTCTGTTTCCCAGAAAAAAAAACCGAAACTAGTACGATTTTATCGTATTTTGTACGATAAAAAAAGTAAAATACAACAATACGATATTGCCTATAAAAAAATATGATTTCCCGATCTTTTTCCTCCTTTTTCTTTTCTTTCTTTAACAAATAAAACAAACAAAGCCTCAGTTTGGGAGTTTATCGCACTTCTCTCACCGGGGGGAACCCTCTAAGAAAGCAATTACTGAATTAGGACAGGGGTATGTCCGTTACTTACTGCCGACTCATTAGAAGTCTGTGGTATAGTAATTCATCTCACATTATTTTGTGATAAGTACCCCGTGGCAGTTCTAGGAGTGGTACCCACCGTACTGCGATGCATTTGTATGTGCTCCACATACACTCAAATGACTGCATGACTTGCGGTTTCGCAGAGCTCACCCCTAATTCCTAGGGTTGATTTTGGTCGTGACATTTTTCAGAACAAAAAATGTAAGAAACTGTATTTTTGGACTTTGTTTGTCCCTATTTATTCTGTATTTAGTTAAAAACTTATGAAATTATTCTCTATTTCGCCAATACTCCGCCATGACGGCGCTGTTAGTCGGAGCTGTTCTCAACAGCCTTGGCTGCCTGAACTTCGGGGGAGGAGTCCTCAGTAAATGCCTCACTGAGCTGCTTAATTGAAGAAATTTCAGTTATGGAAACACTTTACTTATCATCATTTATTTGAATACTACATATAATATTTGATGATAAATTCATCGTACAGTATATTTGAGTAGATGGTTGACACATTCTTACCAAATTTAGCCTCCCCCCAAATGAAATGTAAATTATATGTACTTCTGCGTTTTCAAAACACTTATTTTATTTCTAAGGTATGAGAAAAACTACAGTGGTGTGATAGTGTACTATATTTGTTTGTGAATGGCAAAGTTAGTCTATTTAATAAAACACATATGCACATCCAAGCCTACACCAAACCTTACACCAAACCTTACACTCACATGCACACACACCCACACCCACAATGATACGAAATATTAAAAGAGCCACTTAAACCCTTCTTTTTTTTTTTTTTTTTTTTTACTTTGTAGATTGAATGACAAGTGACAATTTAAGATAGTATAATTATAATGCAGGAGTTTTAGGGGGGCATTACCATGACTACCTTCTGAACCTCTGCCATGGCGCGGCACTTGGACCCCCAGTTGCGAAACGCTGCAGACGCCGCGCTCGCATGACTCAGTTTTTTTACTTTCCAATGTTGGCAGGTATGTGTTCCTGCCAACTGATCATTTTCTTTCCTTGTCTCTCTTGCGATGTCTCTCTTTCACCTCATTCCGTAAGTGCATGCTGCATGTATTGTATGTGTAACGACCTAACAACCAATCCATGTTTGTGCTCGCGCTCGCGCTGCACACTAGTATCTGTGTGTGTGTGTGTGTGTGTGTACGTACGTGTGATGCTTGATCGTGTCCCTTGTAAAAAAGAACCAGTAATAGTACCCATGGTAATTTGACAGTAATTTGACCAAATTAACATCAAATCATGCAGAGTACTAGATCAAATTACCATGATTTGATGGTAATTCGGTCAAATTACCATGGATACTATGGTACTTTTTTACAAGGGGTGGAATCAGAGCTCGCGGCAACGTTGTCTCCGTGGTATTTTCATGGATAATATACAACTATTGAGGAAAAATCCGGGGGGAAAATGTCATCATGGAATATTACAGGGAAAGGAAGGAAACAAACATTTTAACCCTTGTGTTCGGAGCAAAGTGGAGTTGTTGCATCATCAAACAATGTAAGTCCCACTGAATGTCAATACTGTAAATTGGAGTAAGTAGTGTTACATCAGGAAAAGTGTCAATTGGTGGCTTTCTTGGCAGTTCTGATTGAGAAAAGGCTCTAGTGCTGCCCCAGACCCCCAATACTTTCCTGCTGTTTTTTAGCCGTGGCATCCCTCTTTGTAGTACATGTATGTCCTCCAGAAAGAAGTTCCTTCTTGATCTACAGTAGAGGTGCACGGCCGATATTGGAGACTGTTTCCTATTTGGGAGACCAAATTTCTTTGTTTACATTTGCTTCAAAGGGATTATCTTGGCTCAAAATGAAAATGTCTTAAGCAGATTCCTCATGAAAAATTAGACCTTTTGACCATCTACTTTAAAAATTCACCTATTTTTGTTTTTATAACATTTTTTGTTGTGATCCACACACAAAACAAATGGGCTTCTGACCTCAGAGAAGAAAAAATTGGCTGAGATAAAGTGCCTTGTTGGTGTTGTTTCTGTTGTCCTCTTGTTAGTGTAACACGGAAATAAACATGTTACATTAGCAAAGTCTGTATTATCAGATATTGTCTCCCAAATCTGCCATGCACCTCAACTGATCTAAATTATACATTGTTGAAAAATAGTCATTTTACTTTTTTAGTCATTTTGTAGTTGAATTGGGGGGGGGGGGCGTGTGTACCAGACCCTTTTGGTGTTGAACCCTGCGTAATAGTGTAGATTAGAACTTTTTTTCTCTCTTTATAATCTTCCTTTTTTTCCTCTTTTTTTTTCGTCTTTTTTTCTTTTTTTCTTTTTGATATTAAATTTCTAGGAAAGGTTACTCACTTCAGTGCCATTAAAAGAAAGTAGAAATACCATACATTGTTTACTACAGTTTGCCAACTTTATTCACCTTCAATATGTATTCAAATCTTTTAATTTCAATATTATAATCCCAAAAGTAAAATGAAATTTGAATACTATACAATTATCTGGCAGGCAAATAACCATTTTGAACATGTTCTCAGTATTTCCCTTGTATAAGCATTGCAGCTTGATTTTGATTCCTCATCTTCCCTTGGTTACATTAATCTATGCACATTTAAATTCCCCTGTACAAGGCTTTCACCAATATCTACCAAAACACAGTAGATTGTAAGTAAACGAAGAAGCTTGACTGGGGAGGATTGTACTTTAACATTTATCAATTTTTTCTGTGGTCCTGTTTCAGGTGATGATATCTTTGTTTCATCTGACTTTCACCTTCATCAATCTATAAGTAAGCAACCGGTGTTGATTTGCTACTGCAAGCAATGGATCAAGATCTGGGGTCCACTGGGACCCCATCAAGTTCTGGAAGTGGAGATGACTCTGTTCCAAACACACATGGTCTCCAGCTGCTAGCAAAATTGGCCTCTCCTGCTGCTGTATCACAGACTGCAGTTACGTCAGCCTCTACCAGCGCGCCCATTGTTGTTGCATCAGCTGGAGCGGCAAGTGGGTCTGTCAGTCCAAGGGGTCAAAACAAGGTCACTATTGGAGTCCAGCAAGTTTCTAACATGCTTCAGGGAAAGACTGTGAAGCAGGGAGCGCAGACCTTTTACATCACAACACCATCAACATCAGGGAACCTTGTTGGAAAACCAGTACAGCTGCAGACATCATCTGCAGGCAAACCATACTTGATTCAGACCAGTGGAGGATTGGTAACTGCCCTACAAGCAGGTCAATCTGGACAGAAGGTTATATTAACCAGTAGAAGTATACAGCAGCCAGCTTCTAATGTCGGAACTTCTATTTTATCCACTGTCCCCACAACTACCACAGTACAAACGACAGGAAAACCAATCATGGTGACCCAGCCAAATCAGCCACAGATTAAATTTGTGACAAAGACCAGTCCCACCCAGCAGCCAAACACGACACAGCCAATGAAAGTTCAGCTGCGTCTGAAAGAAAATACAATTCTGCAGAAACTGCAGCAATCAGGTCAGGTGATGACTTTGGGAGCTCAAGGGAAGACAGCTGATGGAAAACAACAACCAATTCGTCTTGTGTTGCCAGGTTCTTCAGCAGGCAGCACCAACACAGGACAGATTCAGCTTGTCCAGACCCAGCAGGGCTTGCATAAAGTGATCACCTTGCAGCAGCCTCAGCAGGCACAAACACAGCCACAGCAGACAGTACAAATTTCCCAGCAGCAGGGCAAGTCACCTGTTCAGTTTGCTGTTGTACAGCAACCTGGAGCTGGAGGCACAGGGACACGTCTGGTGGTGGTTTCCCAACCCAGCTCATCTACAAGTACTACCACGACAGTTCCAAGTAGTCCTGCAGGAAAATCATCCTTGATTTCCCAGCCTGGTACCATCCGTATTGTCTTACCTCCTCAGTCTAAAGTTGGTGACGCATCCAAGACTGCAGATGCTAAAGCACCAGCCACTGTTTCTGCACAAAATATATACCAGATCTTAGCAAACCAAAAGGTGCAGATTCCTCGGGTGTCTAACATCAGCACACTAAATCAAGGTCAAGTCAAGCTTATACCGAGTAGTGGAGGGAGTACTGTCAGAACCTCACAAGGACAGACATGTATCATAGTTCCCTCTTCAGTTTCCAGTACTGGCGGAAAGTCGATAGCAATTGCTTCCCCTCCCAAATCACCTGGCTCTTCAAGTGTACCTTCAATAAATAGGATTTCTCCAATAAGACAGGGAAACACAGTGGTCCACATTGTATCAGGAACTGGCGGCCAGCAGATTGCCACTGTGCTTAGCACAACAGCTAATACTGTGAATACCATGCAACCCAAGCCTGGAGTGCAGACAGCGCGTATCACCTCACCAACAAAGACTGTGTCCCTTTCACCAAGAAGTCAAGGGAAACCTGTCTCTGGTGCAGCGGTCAAGCTTTTGACAACCATCACCACCACTGCTGCTGGAAGCATCAAGCAACTGACCAGCGCTGGTCAAACGATCACCTCCAAAGTGATTTCAGTGGCACCAACAGTCACAACGCAATCACTCTCAACTGTGTCGACCACTAGTCCTCAGAAAATCACCCTCAACAAGAAGGTCATCAGCTTTGCCTCTGTCATCCCTAAAACTGGGGTGGCTAGCGAGAAGACCACAATTGTGACTACGGTACCTGGAGTGGCATCTACCTCGGCTGCTGGCACCAGCTCACACCAGCAGAAATTGGTAAAGATCCTGCCCACCAAACCTGGCCAGAAACCAACACAACTGGTCATCCTTGTCAACCAGACAGCTGCTAATATTGGAGAGGAGGTCAAAGAGATAGGTAAGGGTCAGGGCGCTGTATTCTTTCATTCTTCCTTGTTATTTTCAGCATTGTAACAAACACTTAAATTTTCTAAGAGTCTTTCTACTTGTTAGGTTACTTTTAAATTTGAATTGTCACTGAAAATAAAAAGTCTCTTATATTTGTAGAAGACTTAATTTTTACTCCCTGTATTTTTTTAATGAAGGTAAGGAGTAAAGGTGTTAACTTCAATTAGAATTTTCTCTTATGCATTGTCAAATCAACAGTGGGATTTTTCTGAAATTTTGTTATGTGCCAACTTTTTAATTATTTTTAGTTTTTGTTAGCCTCTGTAACTATGATCTTGTGTGAGTGCTAGCTTGGGCAAACACTAATAATTTCCAGTTCTATCTTTCCAGGAGAAGAGTTGAACAAACTTCAAAACCAACCAAAGACCCAAGAAACAGTGGACAAGCTGAAGCAGTTGCAGGCCCGACTCCAGAAGCTACAAGTGGCGGCACAGTTGTCGGCCAAGGCCAAGGTATGTGCCATTATAGTTAGGGGTACTATTAACAAAGTCATTTTTTTTTGTTTAGATGTCTTCGAATGCAAAAAGGAAAATGCCTGACATAATCAACATTTTGTAAGGGCAAAATTATTGATATTTTATAACAAGTGTTCTTTGCTTAGCATGTGTGCGCTTAACAGGCGACTGGCTGGAATACTCCCCAGGGAGCGGAGAATGTGCATACATTGTGTGCGGGCATGCCAGAATCCAATGACCAGGGTAATAATATATCTGTAAAGCGCTTAGAGACATCTCCCATGTATTAGGCGCTATATAAAAGCTGAATATTATTATTATTATTATTATTAGAAACCTTTATATTCCAATATTTTAAATTCTAAATTGATACCATGAAGTGTATTTTTAAGGCATGGGCTACTTTTGAAACACAGCTTAATATAATTACATTGACCATGGAAATATTACGGGAATACTTCAAAGTTCCCTTTGGTTATGAATGAAACGTATGGCCAAGAAGAAACGATTGAGAAAGCTGACAAGGCTATAATTTTTTTGTATGTACCTGTGTCTCATATAATCTAATTTTGTAGAACCAAGAATTGGATGAACCTCTCCCTACCAACGAGAAGGAGCGGAAAAAGATCATTAAGCAACGCAAGCTGCAAGACAAGGCAAATCGAATCATCGCTGAAGCTGTGGCCAAGGCTAGAGCTGCTGGCAAGATAGACATTCCAAAGGTATGTTGTCGATCAGCAGACATGGAAATAAGCCAATAGCTCATTGTGTTTAGTACAAGTCTCCGGTTTCATACTTTTAGTTGGATCCATAACTGGTGGAGATGTGAAATGAGGGTCCTAGAAGTAAATTATCGTATTTTATCAGTTTACAACTTAAATCCAACAGCAGTGTCCATAAGAAAACTTGTGTAACAAAAAAACAACAACATAATTTTAAATTAATGGAACTGTTTTTGAAAAATTATTTTGAATATGATTTGAAAGCTTTGAATTTCAACCCTTATCAAAATTTTTGAAGGTGTGTATAGATATCAGTGTTCTTGATGTGAAAGCATGTTTAGAAATTGTGCTTTAAAGTTGAAGGTTGTATTATTACTCATCGTCAGCAATGGAAGCAAATGACATTTCGTTTTGAACCTCGTGTGGCATATGAAGTGTGCAAGTCATCCTTCCAATTCCTTTCTAAAATCCATCCCTCTGTCAAGGTCTTGCTGGACAACGAAGAGATCTCTGCAGAGCTCATCAGCGAGCTGGAGTTGGAGGCAGAGTCAAAAAAGAAGAAGAAGGACAAGAAGGATCGCTCCAAATCCAAGAAATCTTCCAAACAACCCAAAGAGAAGAGGGTCAAAGAGAAGAAATTGTTCACCATCAAGAAGAAACCTTCTCACAGCAGTAGCATCAAGTAAGCGGCTTTCGAGTTAAGACCCTTGTAAAAACCCTCAGTAATACAGTATTTGATTAAATTTTATTATGCAAATTACTGAGCTATTAAACATTTTCTATTAATTAATGGGGCATAAAAATATTTGTAAATATATGTTTGTGTCATGTTGATCTGTGTAAATTAGTGTTATTAGGGGATAGTTATGATTAGTTTGTGAGAATGTCATACATGCCAACTGTTCCGTTTTTTAACGGAACCATCCTGTTTTTTAAGTCTTTAGAACCATAAAAAGCAGAATGTTCCGATTTTTGGGAATAGTATTAATACCAATCCGCTTTCCATAGCATCCGAGTGCTGAAAGGATTGCACTGCGTAACATGCGTGTGGTGTTTTGCTGTGCGCCACACTGTAATAATGAGCGCGCTTGTGTGTATAGTGCTATGCATATCCCTCGGCCATATGCACAGCATGCATGCATTTGCTACGTACACAGTATAGTATACCGTTTACGTACGTTATACGTTGGCGCTATCGCAAGTCGCTCATGCTCACCACAAGTTGAGTCCGCAGTACTCTGTACATATCACGTAAATAGTCGTACATGATTTGTGATTTGGTTCGATTTCGGAATAAAATCTGTCAAAATAAAAGCAACCATGAGCGGAAAAATGTCTGCCAGGGGCCTTGAGGCAGTCCGCTGGATCCCTTACTCAAGGGAGCCCCACCACCACCACCGACGGTGGTGGCGGCGGTGGCGGTGGAGCTCCCTGGATTTACTGGACCCCCTGCCAATGTGCGTTCTGTTTTCTGAATTCCAAATGTTGGCAAGTATGGAATGTGTAGTTTTCATTCGTAGCTGAACATTACATTACGTTTAACCCATCATGACTCCCAAACTGATGTTTCACCTGCCCGCTACTAGCTTAGACAGTAGAACTGGTGTTTTGTTGCATTTCTATTTCAGCCCCAAATATCACCATTCTCTCAAATGACACTACCCATTTCTCATTCATCTCTATTCTACAAGTAGGAAGCTTCCAGCAGCAGCCATCAACAAGCTGAAGAAACAGAAGCGGAAACATGGCGAGTTCAGCGGTGAAAGCTCGGACCTGGATGAAACACCACCTCCTTCGCCTCCACCGGATGAATTCAGTGGACCTGGTGTAGAGGTAAGATTTGCGGAGGCAGTAGGCTTATATTGTACAATGTAGGGGCAGTTGTATATTTTTGTTAAAGTGCGACTGGTATTTTTCATATTTCAACCATTATCCTGTTACCTGTATTGTTTTTGGATGAGGGAGTTTCTGTCTAGAGTTTGTAGATTGCTTGATTATTGTATCATGTGCTTTTGATTTTTTTTTTTTTTTTTTGAGGGGGGGGGGGGGGGGCGGCAGGGCAAGTTTACTGACAAAATCATAAGTACACCCAATTCACTCATTTTAATTATTACCTAGTAGAGGGGTTTTGGGTTTTTTTTTTTTTAACCTGCATTTCTATAAGGTTTAGTCCCGAGTTAAATCATTTTGTCACGTAAGCAAATCATGATAATGTTTGGTAAATTTACTTTTGATTGTTTTGGGGCATGATGGAAATATTATATGAATATCTCTTTCTACTCTTGTCAATCTCCATGAATCAAATGATAATCTCTGTACAATGAATAAATAATTGCACTTACTTTTGTCTTCTCAAGAAACGACGATCGGCTCGCAACACCAACCGCAAGCGCTACACAGAGGACTACGATTTCAACATCACCTCCAATGACGACTCCTCGTCCGACGATGAAAAGAAGAAGAAGAAGAAAGAGCTCAAGGTCCCCGCTGCACCAAAACCTATCAAGCTGAAAGTCAAGATAGACAAACAGGACGAGGACGTTGATGTGGAGGGCAACTCGGAGATCGATGTGGTGTCCTTCGAGCCTTCGGAAACAGCAAAGTTCTTTGTGGTAAGATGAGATGCCTTCTATGAGAAAAAGGTGTGTGAGGAGAATATGCAGAAGTGGAAAAATTTCCTGTATATGTAGACTGGTTTGAGTGTATTTGTGAAGTTGTCTTTATTTCATCGGCTGTCATGCATATGGCCATTTCCTGGTATTCCCTCAGCAGTTAGTCTTTCAATGTTGCATATATATACTTTTAAAGCTCTTTCAGACATGACATTGTAAACCACTGTAGCAATTTTTAAAATAAAGTATCAGCAACAGGCAATGTTTCGGGGGGCAGGCTGGGGGGGGGGGGGGGGGGTAGTAAAATACAACTTTGGCCAGTGTGCATACTCACATCTCTGTGTGTTATGACATACAGAAATGTGGAGCATGCTGCACTTACCCTAGCCTTTTGACAAGGCCTCGTGACTTGGCCATTTTCCTCGTCATGCTGTGCCTGAGATGAGACTAGCCGGCGACGAAAAGAATCAACACGGCCCGGGTGAACGCGCGATCGAGCGACTTTAGTCGCGAGGCCTTTTGGAACCTGGGTTTCCATCGTCCGATATGAATTATTCACGAGTTGACATTCGTATGCTAACACGCCTACACCGAGGATTATCGACCAATCACAACGGTCTCTGCGGGGCTTGCTTTCCATGTGATTCGTTCATGATTGATGTAGCTTGCGCCGGGTGCAGTACGTGCTGAGCGAGCCAGCGCTCGAGCTGTTGAAGGCAATTTTCATACCAAATTTATGCTGACGTCATCCGAAGATACGTTCGCTGATTGGCTCCTACCAAAAAGGTAGCAGATCCTCGCTAGGAACAAAGGATAACATAAGAAATACAAGCCAGGTTGCAAAAGGCCATCGCGACACGTCGCTCGATAGCGCATTCACCGGGCTGGGCGGCTAGTCTTGTTATGCAGCCACTACTAGCTTACTTGCCAAGAAAAATAGCCAAGTCACGAGGGCCTTGTCAAAAGGCTACACTTACCCCAGCCTCATGTCTGAATCAAAGAATCAAGAGTCTGTCTTTTCTTTCAAACTGCAGGATGACCCTGACGAGTCGCAGGCCAATGTTGTCGAGAAAATCCTGGCTTCCAGGATCACCAAGAAACCCCAGATACCTGGGGAAGCGCAGGTTGGAGAGATTGAGGAATTCTATGTCAAGTACAGGAACTTGTAAGTCAACCTTACCTTCCCCCCCATGTACTATCTTTCTTGTTGAATTAATCTTACCACTGCTCTTGTTTTCTTGCCATTAGATGTTATATATTGCTAAGGACACTGTAGACAGTTATGCAACCTTCAATAACGCTTTGGTTGTTGTTCCCAAGTGATAGAAATGTTAATGTTAGAATGAATTATAATTTTATGACCTGCACTGAAGGAAGAAAAGTGTGAGCATCTGTATTGTGACCAGTGAATATCTTGGCTGCCATTGCCCTTTCTGTCTAAAAATAATGATATACCCAGTATTTATTACAAGTTATAAAGATTAAAAGTAATAAAACTAAGTAATGACCATTTTGAAGGGAAAAAAAGGGAACATGGAACATGTCAAACTTTTTCATCTTAATTCATTATCAAAATAGCTCCCTTAACTATTGGTTCTATTCAAGTTAGGGTATGAACCTAATTGCTGTTAGCAGTGTGTTCTTTCTTTTATTCTTTCTTTTTTGTGTGTGTCTGCTTGCAGTTCATACCTACACTGTGAATGGGCTACCATAGAGAAGTTATCAGCCGATCCTAGAATATTCCAGAAGATCAAACGCTTCAGGCTCAAGCAACAGGCAAACTATGGTCTTGTGTCGGAGGTAAGCAGACTGGTTAAAACATTTACTTTCTTAAATGGCAACCTACTTTTTGCTGATATGCAACAAAGGTTGATTAGACATTCATAGTTTTTTTCAGCCGTTGAAGACTTAGCTCACGATTACTCTTGTTTAATACCCCTTATAAGGGCTGTGGTGGGCTTACTTAGTTAAGGTACAAAACAGAGATATCATGTTGCAAGGGTAAAAGTTAACTGCCTTCATCACTAACAAAGTGCAACTCCACCTCTGTTAAACTTAAATTCTATTTGTTTAAAAAACAAATCACGCAGACATTGCCTCCCAGCGCCCCCCCTTCCTGTGCAGTGAAGGTTAAATATGTTATATTGTATATGAAATATTAATGATGTATATAAATATTAATGATTTATATGAAATATATTATGGCATCAAATCAGTCATATGATTCCAGTCTGACCTTTTCCGTTGGTTCCTTTCTCTCTCTTCGTGTATCAAGTTTGACGAAGGGGAGTACTTCAACCCTGACTTCATCGTAGTGGACCGCATCCTTGACAAGGCTATCACCGAGGACGATGACTCTGACGACATGGTCACCCACTACCTGGTCAAGTGGGCCAGTCTCCCCTACGAGGAGAGCACCTGGGAGCTGGCCCAAGACGTGGACGAGGGCAAGAAGAAGATCTACGAGAAGTTCAGCAAGCTACCTTCTAAGTCGGAGAGACAGGTAGGCGGAAAGTGATTCAGTGTGACATACAGTGAAACCTGTACATAAAGAACAGGAAGACAACAAGATGATGATTGGTCTTTATGGGCTGCTGTTTAAAGGTACAGGCTAATTTGATACAGATTTCAGTGGGAACACTTTTCAAGGAGAACAAAAATGTGGTCTTTATCAACAAAAAATATCCATGACCTATCATTGGCACAACATTTTATAATAAACCAGACTTTTAATCTGATTTCAGTGTTCTAGCAGCAAAATCCCCATGTAACCTATGGACACGTTATACCTTATTCTCTCTAAACTTCTCCTGTCTTTACAGCGCAAGCCCAGGCCTGGTAAAAATGAATGGAAGAAACTGAGCAAAACACCCAAGTACAAGGATGACAATGTCCTGCGTGAATACCAGTTGGAAGGCGTCAACTGGCTCACTTTTAGCTGGTGTAATGGGTAAGAGATAAGTTGTGTTTCACACCTACACCCCATGAATTTGATGAGTGCTTTGCCTGTCCACTTGTTAAGCTATCTAATCTAAGTAACCCTAAAAAGGCCAGGGGTGGTATTCTGAGATTGTGTGTGTCTGTGTTCTTGAGATGATGATGATTTTTATCGCCCTTACTTTCAAGTCTGGTGACTCTCCACCAAATCTGATCAAGAACAAAATCATGTTATAAAGGCAGGAACCAAATGATGATATAAATGTAGTGCTTTTGCCACTTTATGCGTGTTCCATCTGTGTTTTTGGATATGCATTCATCTATTCATTTGTCCATCATTGTAGCAGTTTTGACCAAACTTGGCTCATTTACAAGAATAGGACGACGAAATACCTAGATAATGGGATCAATGGGTCAAATGGGATGGATTCCACCACCACACCACCCCCCCCCCCCCCCCTGGATCTCGGCCATGGAGTGACAACATTTTGCACACAGAGTATCTTATAAAGAATAGCCCTGTAAAGTTTCAATTCTATATCTTGAACGGTTTTTTAATTAACTCTTTTTGATTGACAATTGACAATTCTGCATTGTGTACAATACATATGGAGAAATACTATTTTGGCCGTTCATAGCGCAGCGATTTTTAACACTGCCCGTTGGTCAAAGAATTTTTATAAATTTTGTATCAAAAGATGGGTAAGACTTGAGACTTATGTGCATTAATTAATAATAATTCACTGCAGTGTTTTTTGATGTTATTGAAGTTACAAAGCCATATTTTTATCGCTTTAAGCATGTTTTCAAAGGAAGCTCATTATTTGTTCAGTTGACATTTTATCTCAGCCATGCACAAAAGATGACAACTGAATGCAAACTCTCGGGGTATCCAACTTCTTTGCCCTGTGAGTAAATATGAAATAAATGGTAGACTTAGAATGAAAATTTGTGGTTAATGAGGGTGTTACTGTACCTTGAACCTCTTGTCCATATTTCCATATCCACCACGCAGGCAGAGCTGTATCCTGGCCGACGAGATGGGCCTGGGCAAGACCATCCAGACCATAGGCTTCCTCCATGAGGTGGAGAAGACGGGTATCAAAGGCCCATTCCTGGTCCTGGCCCCACTCTCCACCATCACCAACTGGCAGCGTGAGGTGGAGTCCTGGACTGACATGAACTGTGTGGTCTACCATGGTGGTTCCCAGAGCAGGCATATGATCGCCGAGTATGAGATGTTCTTCAAGGATGCTAATGTAGGTCAAAGGTCATATTTAAAAAAAAAGAAATAGATAATTTATGTTATATTTCATTGTAAACTTAGTAGTTGTAGTTAGTTTGAGTCCTTCCCAGATTATTGTAATGTAATATAGAGTAATGTTAAGAGTTACAAATATTGAGAAGTACCCCAAGAAGAAGATAAGTTGCAGCTATTATTAATTGATTACAATTTTCTTTCACTTTTAATATCTTGGGTCCTGATGTGATGAAAATGTTTGTATGCAAATTAAAAACTTTCCCTTTGTGGAAAAGGATATATAGTCTGTTGGAGCCAGAAGTACATTACTAATACCAGTTTACACAGAGTTAAAGCCCTTTTGGCTCCAACAGATGATACAGACTTTACTGATACTGATGTCAATATGCTGATTCAAGATCTAAACTTGCAAAAAGGTAAAAGAAAAATATGAAGATTTAATGAAAGTCATATTAATGGTGGAATAATTGCATCAATATGTCACTACAGTCCGTCCCCCTTTAATTCACATTTCATATTTTCTTATCAAAAATGATATGAATGTGCCTCTAGTAATAGATTTTACTCAACTACGTAACTATTGGGGTGTTGCAAGAAAGTTGCAATCGATTGCAAATTGTAAAGCAAATTGGAACAGCCATTCTGAATGGTTCATGGTCTGCCCATTCAAGAAGATGCACTTGCAACAATGATTTTGATTGGTCAGTACCGATCAGTTGCAACTTGCAATCAATCGCAACTTTCTTGCAACACCCCATATGTCTCTCTATGAAAACAGGGTATGAGGATGCAGAACATCTATAAGTTCCAGATCTTGATCACCACTTACGAGATTCTCCTGGCCGACTGCCAGGAGCTAAGCGAGATTGAGTGGAGGGTCCTGGTCATTGATGAGGCCCATCGGCTCAAGAACAGGAACTGTAAGCTGCTTGAAGGACTGAAGATCCTAGACATGGTAAGACCCATGCTCAAAACTACACCAGGCAATGGGCAATTTGCCCCTGGTACTTTAGAAATAGTACCGATAGCACTCGCCCAATTTTTGTTTGTATTTTATTTGCTGAAAAATTGCAAATAATGTCTGTGAATTCAAATTATTTTCCTTTTCTTTGGGGGGGGGGGGGGAATCCATTTGAAATAAACTGAAGAAAGGGTTAGATAGAGGAACAGAAGAGGAGGAACAAACTGGAGGAAAAGAGGTTAAAAAAAACTGATGTTGATCCATGTAACCCCCCCCCCCCCCAAAAAAAAAAAAAAAAAAAAAAAGAAGAAAAGAAATAGAAAATGGAAATCGTAATATTCTCTTGAAAGTGAAGGAAAAAAAGGGAAGCTTCTGTGCAATTTGAGATGTTTGGATTCAGACAACACCCCCTTGCCCAACGTTTATTGTTCTTGATATGATGATAATTTTTATCGACCTTACTTTTCAAGTCTGGTGACTCTCCACCAAATCTGATCAAGAACATGAAAATGTGCATCTTCCAACGCTGAGGGAAAGTTATGTAGTATTTCCTATGCATCTGCCCAATGTGATTGTATAAATTTGCTAAGCATAGGAAGGAGTTCATCTTATGTCTATCACAACAAAAATTCAAAGTTTCAGATTAAGAAAATTTGATTGTCTTGGCCTGAGATGAGAGAATAAAGTCAAGGTATGTAAAACTCAAGGAAATTGTTTATGAGTAAACTATTTTGCATGGATTGTTCAATGCCAAAGTAGTCAGCTATTCTTTTTTGCGGTAACCCGGAAGAAACCCGAGTACCGCATCAAATAAAGTTGTGCACCTGGTCAATGATTTGTATTGATGTTGATTTGAATTGTAATATTTTCTTATGGAATAATATTAGAAAGGAGGTATTTTATTCGAAATTTGATAGAGTTGTGGGCAGCTTTTCATCAATGATTGATGGCAACATCAAGTCCAGAAATTAATTGTTTAAAAAAAAAGAAAAAAAAGTGAAGTCTGTGGTATGTCATAGAATCTTCTTCATCTGATGCAACATTCGTTTTAGTCTCCACATGTCAGACACATCTCCTTATTTCTCTCCATCCATTCTCATTTCTTGTGGTTCCCAGGAGCACCGTGTTCTCCTGACGGGTACTCCCCTCCAGAACAATGTTGATGAGCTGTTCAGCTTGCTCAATTTCCTGGAGCCAGGAAGGTTCAGGTCCAGTTCTCAGTTCCTGGAAGACTTTGGGGACCTCAAGACTGAAGGTCAGGTGGAGAAACTTCAACAAGTGAGTGAAACGTTTTCTCTCTTTACTGTCCTCTAGTTCTTAATTTCTTAGTCCTTCTGTATTACTCTTTCTCTTTGAGAAGTTTTCACTCTCTTCCTCTCTCTCTTTCCAAAATTTTTATCTCACTTTGTCATCTGTTTCGACTCTTTCTCTCTCCTCACATCTTGTTCCCCAGTCCTTCCCCTCTCTTTCAATCTCTTCCTCCCTTTCCCTATTTTGCTCTTTCTCATTAGCCTTTTCTCTCTTTCTGTTTTCACATAATTAGGTATCTTTCATTAGCATTACTATGATTATAAGCAAAATGTTGTTCTTGATATGATGATGAATTTTGTGTTACCTTACAAACAAAACTGGTGATTACCCACAGAATCTGATCAAGAAACTACCACAGTAATGCCAAGGAAGGTATGGTAGTCTAGCAGGGATGACATGACAATATTGTGGAATTGAGAAATCCTTTTATTCTTTTCCGTGTACAGCTTCTGAGACCGATGATGCTGAGACGTCTGAAGGAAGATGTGGAGAAGAACCTGGCTCCTAAGGAGGAAACCATTATCGAGGTGAGAATGCGCACACTACCATCCGATACAGTAAAGAAAATCATTGATATTATGATTTACCAGAGAACACATGCTGTGGTCGCATAGACGGGGATTGTGTGTCGCCCTTACTTTCAAGTCTGGTGACTCTCCACCAAATCTGATCAAAGAACAAAATCATGTTATAAAGGCAGGAACCAACTGATGACATGAATGTAGTGCTTTCGCCACTTTATGCGTGTTCCATCTGTGTTTTGGGATGTGCATTCATCTGTTCATCAGTCTTATCATTGAAGCAATTTTGACCAAACGTGGCTCATTTACAAGAACAGAAGGATGAAATACGCAGATAATGTGATCAGTGGGTCAAAGCTTAGAAGATCATAGGTGTCTGAGAAAATATCTTGCTACTGCTGTAAGTTTATTAATATCGAGACTTGTGTTTTTTAGAGGGTGAGTAGTGAAATACGCCCTCTCCTGCCTCCCGATCTCAGCTCTCAGAGAAACCAATTTTCATGGAGTTTTGTAGTTGTATACACGTGCCTTTAGGAAGAGTACAAAGTCATTGTATCTTTGATTGCTGTATTCATTACTACAGGTTGAAATGACGAGCATTCAGAAGCGTTACTACCGAGCCATCTTGGAGAAGAACTTCAGCTTCTTGACCAAAGGGGCAGGGTCTACCTCCAACCTACCCAACCTCATGAACACCATGATGGAACTGAGGAAATGCTGTAATCATCCTTTCCTTATCAATGGTATGTTGAACAGTAGAGAAGGGGCAACAAGTTTTCTTTAAAAGCATATGGTGGTAGCTTGGGTTAATTTCTTGACCAAATGAATGGGATCACCTCCAAGCTACCAAAATTCATAAACAATGTGTTGGAGCTTGGATTGTGCTGTCAGTGCCCTTTCCTCATTAATGGTGGATGGATGCAGATATTGTCGCGGAGATGTGTACCACTCCACGTTTGAAAATGATAGATGATGACTTGGGGGAATTTAAAGGCAATGTCACCGTCCACCCATAGCGGACTCAGTGTCATTTTGTAATTTTGGTATGCTACTTCTGAAGCGATGTTAGCTTTTGCAGACATTTGAAATCTGAAATTCTTGGAGCACTATCAATTCCTTTCATTTATCATGGTGGATAACCGGGCTGGAATTTGTTTTGTTACAGCCCTGCTGGTTTATGAATTGATAAAGACATTAAAAAAAAAATCACAGGAAACTGGAGGGCCTCTATTTTTGTTTGTGAATGCTGGGATATGTTCAATATTGGCCTGAAAAGAGTGCGTTTTTATTATAAACATGACTAGTATGGCTCAAGTTTCCTACCAATTCCTGTCAATAATTTCATACACTATTATTATAAGTCCAGTTGGCTCATCTGAAGTAATACTTCACATATTTTGTGAAGGACGTCACAATTTGATGAGCAAATGTTACAACCTGACTATAACACCACTCTGTTCTATATGTCGATGTAGGTGGTGAGGAACAGATCATCAAAGAGTTCCGAGCAGCCGAGCGCATGTCAGATGACACCATGATCAGCGTGCTCGTCAACCCCCTACTACACATGAAGGTACTGATCCAGTCAGCCGGTAAGATGGTACTCCTGGACAAACTGCTACCAAAGCTGAAGGACGGAGGCCACAAGGTCCTCATCTTCTCCCAGATGATCCGCTGTTTGGACATCCTGGAAGACTACCTCATCCAGAAGAGGTAAAGACATTTGTTTCAGGTCCAACAATGGGTTACTGTTGGACCTTGTTTTAGTAATATTTCAAAGAAGTTGCAAAGAAATTTAACCTACTGTCATCATTGATTGCATCATTGATTATCACTGTCCTTATTAAACCTCATGAACAACAAGTTCTGTTGTGCTTCAAACTTGTTTGTTTTGACCCTTAAATATCCAAATTTCTTTTTCATCACTATTAACCCATTGAATACAGAGCCCACATAACTCTTGATAAACCCAATGAGATGCATACTCAATGAAAATTAAACAGTCTCCAATAGGTTAAAGCTTCATATCGAACTGTCAAGCTTGTGAATTTTGTTAAGAATATGTATGTAAAAATGATGCCTCCTTTGTTCACGTGGTTCATCTGTAAGGGGGGGAAATTGGTTCGGGTGAATTATGCCTTACGGTTAAATAGTTAACAATTAAGTGTCAACGTTCTTGATATGATGATGATTTTTATCGCCCTTACTTTCAAGTCTGGTGACTCTCCACCAAATCTGATCAAGAACAAAGACACAATAGGCAGGTTATGTGAGGTATTTGACAACTCTTGTAGGAATTGGTGGATGAAACGTCAAGAACTTTATTGCTTTGCTATGTGACTCTAAGTCTTTTGTTTATTTTGTATTTGGCAGATACCTCTTTGAGAGGATAGATGGCCGAGTGAGAGGCAACATGAGACAAGCTGCTATAGACAGATTCAGTAAACCAGGTCAGTGCCTTAGCTGCATATTGTATCTTTAGCTCTGTCCGATTTTCCAATGACGATGAAATTTTCCTAATTAGTTGTAAATGTTTCATTTTCTTTGTGATGTACAAAATGGTTACACATTTGCTAAGAAAAGACAATCGTTTTTTATTGCATCCCCCATCACTCTCTCAATCTACGTATATGTGATAGGCACAAGGGGGGGGGGGCGTTTCATGAAAGGACTTGTCATTCAGATGCAAGGATTTCAGTAGCTTATAACAGTGGTCGGATAAAATATCTGACAACTTCCTTTCATGAAACGCTCCCCTGATTGGTAGAACTTTCTTGAAGGTTGTTATTGCTGTAAATGACAACTCATGTAAATCCAGACTATTATTAAGGATACGACTTTATTACCTTGTATTTCCCTAGACAAATAACTCAGTTATCACTGCTGTCACAATGGTTATGATGGTTATTATGATGTTAATCATATTTTTTTACAATTAGTGTTAGAATTCTTATTTTTATATTTCCCACCATTATCAATATTATGACCAGTATTATTGATCCATGTACTTTTTATAGTTCTTAAAATTATAATCTTTCATATCATATCAATATGTTCACTATATTCTGCTATTTGGTTGTAGACTCCGATCGCTTTGTGTTCCTACTCTGCACCCGGGCTGGCGGTCTTGGAATCAACTTGACGGCCGCTGATACCTGCATCATCTTTGACTCTGACTGGAACCCTCAGAATGACATCCAGGTAGGACACCAGCAGCCCCTTTTAATAAGTTGCAATACTTGTTATAAGCAATACTTGTTATAAGCTACTGAAATCCTTGATTCTGATTGGCTGAGAGTGAATTTGTCATAGAAATGAGACAGTTGATTATGAAACAGGGCCCAGATGATATCAAATGTATCTAAGGCACTGGAAGTATGAATTGATTTCATCCATTCATTCACAGTGTAATATGAATAAGCTATTTTGTGGTTATAATGTAAACAAGTGCATAGAAAGGCATCAAGCAACAAGATCTATGGTTTATGCCGTCTGTCCGAGACTTCGCGTAACTGTCAGATATTAGTTGACAAACAAGAATCACTTCAACAAAAACAGATGGGAGTTTGCACCGTGACCGCAAATCTTTTTACATATTCAGTTTATATTATGTTAGATATGTGTATTCACTTCATCACTCTTGAGCATTTCACAGGAGCTCATATCGAAGTAGCGCATTTTTATAACTGCAATATATTACGCAGACCTAAGTGTTTGCTTGATAGATGGCATCTCATGAAGGTTGAGCAACAACCACTGTTACTTGTTTAATGTCGCAGTTGAATAATTAGAAATTATCCTGATACGACAGTGTTGTTTAACTGACAGTTGATGTTGAATGATTCATAATACAAATTGTCTTAGAGTATTTGGAGCTGTTACATGCACTTGTCATTTACCTTCCCTTCCCTAGGCTCAAGCTCGATGCCATCGTATCGGCCAGCAGAAGGCTGTGAAGGTGTATCGTCTCATCACAAGAAACTCTTACGAGAGGGAGATGTTTGACAAGGCCAGTATGAAGTTGGGTCTTGACAAGGCTGTACTCCAATCCATGCGAGATAGCAGCAATAAGGAAGCATCATCATCGTACAACCCTGTAAGTTAATCATCCCGTATGGACGGTGTATGTGTTGACTCATCTTGAGAGAAGGGAGGGGAGGGATTGTGGATTGTCTCAGAAAAATCTTGGTTGATTCATGGGTTTTTGCTGATGAAGAAAAGCTGTCTCAGTTGATAATGAAGAAGCACGCATAAGATCATCATGAATTGTAAGAATTCATCAAGATATCCTTGTCTGGTGAGTAGGTCATTAATGTATTGAAGCAAAAAGCAATATTGAAGAAGCTCTCTTGGGTTCATGTTAATGTACACACCTCAAAAGTGTGTGTTACTTGACATGGTTAAGATTCCGCAAAGATCTCTAATTGGAGAGAAAGGGGAATGATAACACTTCCATTTCACCGCATCATGTATTCTTACAAGAAAGATTTTCCAGTGTGTATTAATTGACGTCAAGGTTTTGTCAAGATCTCTAAATTGAGAGAAAGGGTAATAGTACCTAGAATTCTTTGAACACTGCCTTTTTAGCAGCATCATGTTTTCTGACTCGAAAGATTTTCCATAAATTTGTACTTCAGCAACAACAAGCTCTGTCCAAGAAGGAGATCGAGGACCTCCTGAGGAGGGGAGCTTACGGTGCTATCATGGACGACGATGACGAGTCGTCCCAGTTCTGCGCTGAGGACATTGATATGATCCTGCAGAGGCGTACCCAGGTCATCAAGCATAAACCTGGCCAGAAGGGGTCATCTTTCGCCAAGGTAAGCTGGCTCTTCTTGTCCCTTAGCTAGACCATAGATACCAAGATACCATAAAATGATAGCATTTACCCTTTGAGTCTGGTTATCAAAAAATATACTGAAATTAATGTATTTATCGGTTAAAATTGCAAAACAATATACTTTAGAACATTTGGTACAGAATGTTCCTGATATCATATCACATTTATGCAATACATCTGTGGTCATTTTCTTTCTCTGTGGGTAGATGGGTGTTGGATTGAGAATTTACTCATTTTCAAAACTGCGGCTAGACAGTTGCTCGACCATTCACCTCTGGTTTATCACAAAGGCACTCATTTCTTTATCATTACTGTCTTTTTTTTTAGGCCAGCTTCACAACGGATTCTGACCACACTGACATCAAGATTGACGACCCTGACTTCTGGCACAAGTGGGCTAAGAGAGCAGACATCGATACAGACACAGGCAAGGTGGGTACACGGCGTAGGATAATAATGTTCTCCACTTGACCTTATGTTATGACATATGTATCTGAAAATATATGCCATAACCCTATTTATATAGACTGTGTTTGTAAGTATGCTTAGGAACTGAATGATTGTGTTTTTTTATTATTGCCTTTTGATCCATAGGATGACTTCCTCATCGATGTCCCACGCCAGCGCACGAAGACCAAGCGCTTCGGCGACATGGACGAGATCTTGGACCTGACCTCGGACGAAAGCGAGGATGAGCGTCCCACCAAACCCCAGACGACTACCAGCAAGAAGACTAAAGAGAAGAGGGAGCCCTCACAGAGACCGCCTAAGAAACAGATGCCTTGTGGGTGGACACGTCTTGAGTGCTTCAGGGTGGAGAAGGGTCTTCTGACATTTGGGTAAGACAAAGGTCTAAATGAACAGGGGGAAAAAAGCATAGATACGGTAGCATGGAGTAATGGCAAAGAATAGGGTGATAACATCTTACTGGTGGTTCTTTAGTTTGAACTCATTTGATAGAATCGACTATCTGTTAATATAGATTAGTTGCTATCTGTCCAAATTCATACATGCCAACCATTCAGTTTTTTGAAGTTTTTTTAGAGCCATAAAAAACTGAACATTCAGATTTTGGGGAAATAGTATTAATACCAATTGGCTTTCCATAGCATCCGAGTGCTGGGAGGATTGCACTGCGCAACGTGCGTGTGGCACGTTGCTGTGCGCCAAGCTGTAATAATGAGCGCGCTTGTACTGTGTGTATAGTGCTATGCATATCCCTCAGCAATATGCACAGCATGCATGCATTCGGTACGTACAGTATACCGTTACGTATGTACGTTATACGTTGGCGCTATCGATCACGAGCGAGTGTGTCGCTCCCCGCAAGTTAACAGACCAGTTCGTAGTTAGCACCTGTCCCAAATGACCCCAAATATCCACAGATATTTTAAACATGGAGGGTCCCCTTTTTATGCACTTTAGAAAAATCACCCTGGGAGTGATAGAGGTGCCTCATGAATAATTTTTGTTTTCTTCTTTAATAGACATCTCCCCGATTTCTAATAAAGTTTCCCTAAATCTCCCTGATTGTTGAATTTTGATGTTGGCAGCTCTGTTTTGTGCTGTAACAAATTATGGCATTAACTGTTCCTTCTCCTTCCTTGTAGGTGGGGGAGATGGGATGATATCTTAGCCACAACAAGATTCAAGAGAAGACTTGGAGAGAAGGATGTGGAGTCCATTGCCAGAACCATGGTGAGTAGCAGTTAAGAGTCTCTCTCATTCTTTACCACTTCTGACCCCACTCTTTACATTTTCCTGTCGTCTGTGAAAGTGGTCAGAATGGAGCCATTTTAGCTGTTTATTTTCTCTTCTTCAAAATAGTGACAAAAACGAGAGGAACAAAATATTATTAATGATACTATGACCTTTGAACTAAAAGAGAAAACAATGCAGGTTTAAGTCAACTTTTTTGTTGTTGTCTTGCTGGACAATATTTTAGAATCCTTGGAATTGTGTTCGAGTTTTTACAGAAACTCTCTCTTGGGATTAGATTCTTCACTATGAACATGATGAACAAAGAAGCGGACAAAATATACAGCTCCTAATTGTACCTTTCACAATTGCTCTGGATGACAAAAGAACATCCTTTGATTGCTATTATGTAAAAGTATGTAGAACAGGTGTCACATGCATATTCACCTGTTCTACTTATTTTACAAAATAGCAATGAAGGGATGTTCTTTTGTCTCCCAAAGCAATTTTGGAGGGTACAATGAGAAGCTGTATATTTTGTGCTCTCTTTGTCATCGTGTTCATCGTGTTAGAACAAGTTAATTGTTTCTGCAATAGAACGAAGTAAATGTGCCTACAGTGACATATTTTTATTCTACAAGCATGCATTAATCATAAATTTTGTTTCATTTCTGCTCCACTCCATCACACCTGCTCAATATGCCAATTTTACTAGTTCATGGGATTATGTTGACATCTCTATCTTCCTTTTCTCCATTATTCATTATCCAGTTGATGTACTGTCTCCAGCATTACAAGGGTGATGAGAATATAAAGAGCTTCATCTGGGACCTCGTCACCCCCGCTCCTGATGGTTCGGTCAAAGACTGCAGGAATCACAAAGGTCAGTTCACTTCCTACTCGGCTATTATTAGCTACAGATGAGTAGAGTAGATCCGTTATCTTTGAGCTGATTTCTACCGACGACCGAGATACTGTGTTGATGGTTTTTGTTGATTATAAATTATTCCTTGATACTGTCATATTTGAAGTTAACAGTTTTTGCTGGACACGTGATGACAAGTTTACAATTCCTGCTATATATCTGTTAATTGTGTTTCACTGAAATATCATGTCATTGTACACAGACATAACCGTTTCTAATTCAAGGAGAGGTACATCTACTGGGGGTTGTATTGAACATTTCCACTAATTGGCTCTGACATTGTTCTAAAAATCCACAGATGCCCATAAATTATATAAATAGGAAAGTGCTGATGTATGGAATTACTTTCTCTACGATTTCACTATTACATGAGCAATATGGCTTGTCTAGAGAATGCTCGTGATAAACCAGTCACACCGATGGTACCTACACCAGAATGATACGAGACCGACAACAGGCTGAACAAAAAATTACATTACCCTAATGGCCAAGATGAGGCCGGTGTGGAGTTGGTTTGATGGCAGTTTGGAGTCAGTTTGATGTCACTTTGGCAGTGTGACTGAGGTATATAAGTCCACCGAACTGTTAAAGTGCTTATCCATGAATATAGAAGGAAATTAATCACTCTCTTCAAATGAATCTCCTCTCTGTCAGGACTCTCTGCACCGGTCCCCAGGGGCAGGAAAGGCAAGAAACCAAAGAGGGAGCCCCAGGCAGCCCACAACAACTACGACATGACGGCCAAGGAACAGAACCTGGACACCCTGCTGACCGACCAGGGCTACAAGAACCACCTCAAGAGACACTGCAACAAGTGAGTTAACAAAAATGAGATGCTAATGAGTAGTAAGATATCAGATGACTTGATTTTAAGTTTACTTCTTTTAATATGTTCTTGAAATGATGACGGCTACATAACACATATAACTGAATTCATGATGGTGTTCTGCAATGCTGATCAAGAGCTATTATAGGAATGAAAGTTCAAAGTGCTGTGATCTCCATGTGGGGATAATCCGTCTTGTGTGATCAAATTTGTCTAACAGAATAGTCCTTTGAAGTTGATCCAATGGGCTGGGTACCACATCATAACAAAAGTGAAACTACAAGAAATACAGCTGTTTCATACATGGTACACAGTCGTATCATTTGTTTAAGTATATTTTTTTCACTGATCCAACCTAACTTGCATTTATCTACAGGGTTCTGCTCCGTGTCCGTTTACTCTACTACCTGAAGCAAGAGGTCATTGGTGAATTCGCTGAGCAGATTGAGAATATGGTTCATGTCAAGTAAGACCAAAAGAGTTTATATTTTCTGCTGTGAGCTAAGAGGGCATTAATTCTCAGCCTTCAACGAGAGTCGACATCCTCGTGTTTCGTTCCCTCTTTTTCAGTCCATGAATCGGCATCAAGTTTTGAATTTTTGTTTGATTGATAAATTTTAATTTAGTTGTTGATAATTTTCCATGTTCAGGCTCCTTTTGTAAGTCGTAGATACTCTGTAGGATTGTAACCGAATCTAATTGTTGTAACCAGGAAGACACTCATGCAAATGGTAGAAATTAAGACAAAAATATAGTCCAAATGCTCTATCCTCGCTAGAATTGATTTAAGGTGCTAAATTGTTAAGCACGTTGTTTGTGTGGTAGTAATTGATAGTCAAATAATAATGTAGGCAATATTTGTAGAATTTGTTGTTTTTCATTCACAGGGGATCTCTCTTGCATCACGTTTTAATGGACACCTTTGATGATTCCAAAATAGATTTAGATTCCTAACTTAAATGCTTTTTACAGGTGTTAAAGAGTAGTTCTTTGTCAGTTTCGAGCCAAAATGGGTTGATTCTTGAACTTTATTGTAATATACAAAAAGTAAGTCAGTAATGCAATCCCATTGAATGATGCCCATTGTGTGTGCACATTGTAAAATGTTTGCAGTAAGTTAATACTGATTATCAATGTCTTTCTTCCTCTCCATCTTGTTTGACGGTTATAGAATGCTACCCATGGAGGTGCCTGTCCCTGAGGGAGATCCTCCAGTAGGCTGGTGGGATAAGGAAGCTGACCACTCCTTGCTGATTGGAGTATATAAACATGGTGCGTATCTCTTCTATTGTGTAGTTCTATGTCCTATCTCCCATCCCATCACGTTTTCTCCCTGTGTGTCCTTTCCCTCCCTGACCTTCTCTCCATATTTCTCCTTCTCTTTCTCTTTTTATCTGTTTGACTCTCTATATCGCACTGTTTTCCTGTCTCTTCTGTTCTGTCTCTCCTTTCCTCTCTCTCTCTCTCTCTGTCTCTCCTTTCCTTTCTTTCTCTCTCTCTCTCTCTCTCTCTCTCTTTCTTTCTCTCTCTGTTCCTCTGAACATTTCTTTGGTGCTTTTTTAAATCACCTCTCTCCTCATCTCATCTATACCTCAGTCCCATTCTCTTTTCCCCTCCCATTCTTCATTTCTCTCACTCTGTGTTTGCTCTCTGATGTTTTCATGCTGTCCTTATATTATGTTGACATCTATCCATATATCTCTGCCTCTCTTACTTGATTCTGAATTCATCACGTCATGATTTGAGAGATCTACATCACGTATTCTACATTTATCATTTTAATTTTTAGGTAGCTCTTGAAATGATGTCATATACTCATAAGTATCACACTGATTTTTTTGATGGTGTTCTGCAATGCTGATCAAGAGCAAATTGTTACAAAATTTAAATTTTTGTAGACTTTTCACAAAGTCAGTTCGAATATCTTTTCACATGCTTAAGCACAAATCTCAAATGCAAGTATATCTGTCCCATATGTGTGAAGAAATTGGCTATCAAAATCGAATTGAACCCGGGGTTCTGGGGAGCATTTCATCAATCGTTTTGTCAGTGATTTTTTACCGACAAATTTGCTCTCAGCCAATCAGATGAAAGGATTTCAGTAGCTTATAACAGTTCCTAAATTCATTTCATCAATCGTTTTGTCAGTGATTTTTACCGACAAATTTGCTCTCAGCCAATCAGATGCAAGGATTTCAGTAGCTTATAACAGTTCCTAAATTCAACCCTGTACCAAACTACCTGCAGGTTATGAGAAGTATGCAGGAATCCGGCTGGACCCCTGCCTGTGCTTCAGGGAGAGATGCGGGGTGCCTGACCATAGAGAGATCATGGCTGCCCAGGCCAAGGAGAATGAAGACTTCAATGAAAGGTAAGTTCAGTCAAAACTGCAGGATAGTGGCCTCCACCTGTATGGAAAGGTCACCTGCGTAGTCAAGTAGGTGATTGTGTTCTCTGTGATATGATGATATGCCATGCTAATACTGAAGGTTCATTGCCCTTTCCAGGGCTCTGGAACTTTGTGAGTTGAAAGCTCTTCATACCAAAGGAGACGTGTAGTCTCCGAGCCCTCTGATCACAGAAATACACCCATTTCACATGAGTAAACAACCTAATACCCTCCTAGAACCTGAGCATTCTATGCTGTGGACCGTTTTTGTTCTTTGTCACTTCAGGGCTCGACTTTAGCGGTGGCCCGGTGCCAAATGCCACCTGAAACGGCGTCGGGCCACCCGAAACTGCCGGATTGGTGGCCAGCCCCGAAAAAATAAGCAAGTAATGCGTTTTGAACTTATACTACGTAGATACCTTACAACTACCTTATCTTGTGTATGTGCACTGTTTGTGCTTACATGTACAATGTATACGAAGCACTGCGTGAGAACAAACAGTTTACATTGACAAGATAACATACTGCGCTGTGAGTCCATGTTTATGCATGATGGCAGTGCACGATTGTCCTATCGCGAGATAGGGAAACCACAGTCCCTAATAACCGTCATTTGTCCTCTGAGAAATGATGCTGAATTTCACAAATGAGTCCAAAAAGTTATTTTTCATGATTCAGGTGAGAGAGAATGCCTAACTTGTTGGTTAAATTGTTGATATATTCTCTTGAAAAATCCCTGCTGGAATTTACTTTCCAGCAGGAATGGGAGATGTTCTTCCCCAGCACCAGCGGCCTAGATTATTAGTTGTGTGGTGGGTACGCTGCGTGCACATCGAGAATCGTTCTTCATGACCAGGCTTTTGTGGTTCGTTTTCTACTCTCTAACTTTATCTTGCGGTGTTTGAATTTAGCTGTGGTTGACTACATACGATCAGGGAATTCCTGGAATGTTATAGAATTAAGATAAAGTAATTTTCCTTCAAAAAAAAAATCTGGTTCCTGGTTTTGAGTTTAGATCTTACTCAGAAGATAAGGCAACTGGGCAAGGTGATTTGCATGTGGTGTGCTAAAAAGCAGATCAATATTGGCTAAAATATTAAGTTAATCATGTCAATATTTCTTTATAATGTACTGTAGATTTATGATTTTAGCCCTCTGAAGAACAAGAAAACGTACCAGCTTCTGGGGGCTTCGTTCCTGAAGTTACCCTTAAAAGTGTCAAAAACTGTTTTTAAAGCAAAGGAAATAGGGTCTTCATTCAGACCTCCAAAATATTCCCTACCATTCTAGCTTTTTCATATCTAAGAAAAAAATGAACAATTATTTTTGTAATAATAATATTAGGGTTCAAAAACCTGGTAAGGCTGAGATTGCATCTGGGTGATTGCAGCTGAGATCGCTTTGCGCACATTCTTCCCCCCCCCCCCCCACCACCACCACCACACAGATAAATATTTTTGGTCCTCAAAAGTTGGTAGCTACGGTGAGCACTTTACTGGAATGCCCTATCAGTCTGTTCTGTGTTGCACTCGGGTTTTTTGAAATAATGGATTTATTGTAAACGATTGGAATTCAAAACTTTAAATATATGAACTGATTCCAAAACACATTACGTAACAAAAGTGTTTTATTAACTCGTATAGCGTAGGATACATTATTTTTCAATTGAATAAAATGCAGCAATGCATCTGGGCCACCTGAAAATCCATTTGGCCACCTGGATTTCATGCTCAAGTGGCCCTGCTGGCCACCTTAAAAAAAAAGTTAAGGGCAAGCCCTGCACTTGTATGTCAATTTATTCTTTTGACAAAAAATGCGTTTTTGAAAAATTTGCAGTTTGGGGAAAATTCAGTTGATTCCTTTCTGAAGTCGTCAAGAACACTTCAAATCTTGTGTTAAACAGATATGTAAACACTGACTTTATTGGTTGCCTTTGAAATTTTAAACAGTACTGTGGCGCCTCATGAATGCTGTGAGTCATCATCATGAATGAACTATTGTTGTAGAAGTGTAGGAAAAATAAAAAATTTTAAAAATATATTGTCTGCCCTTACCACAAAGAAGAATAAAGATATAATTTCCATTTGTCTCAAAACAGGCTTTTTATTTATCTGTTGTTTCATATATGATGACAAATGGTACCCTGGGGTACCAAATAAAAATCGGCCATTTTTTTGAATTATTTAAATTTTTTTTAGGGCTGTACCCTGGGTTACCAAAAAGTGGGAAATTATTTTGGTGTGATTTTTTCAACATTCAATTGTGTCCCATGTTCTTGTGAAACATCCTATAAGTCATGTATTTTTCTCACATTCATTGTTGTTGTGAGTAATTATTCTATTATTGATTTCTATTTCTTCGATTTGAGAGAGGGATTGGGCCAGCAGTGTCATAATAACACCATCAGCCTGCTCCTTGTCTCCCCCGTTACTCTCCTTCCTAAACACCGCTACCATGTACACAGATCAGCGGCCTGCTCGTCCCCCAACTTTTGTATTGCACGATATCGTGCTCTTTCAACTTTATCGGTCCTTGGAATCTTCCGTCTTTTACGTCCTTTCCCTTACAGTAAATTTCCGTATCCACCATTGTCTAAGTTTGAAAGTTTGACAGCTAAAATACAGTAACGATGAAGTGATGTTTTTTAGGAAGAAGTGAAATAAAATCAGTTCTAAAGCCGCGGGAGCTAACGCTATAGCCACTGCGCTTGTGAGGGCTGCTAGCAGCTAGCGATTTACGGTGCATGCACACAATGCATAATAACACTGCGCTGTTAACATGCATTGTGACCACGTACACGCACTGCATTCATAACTCTGGGGTTGTACTCGAGTGGACGTGAGATGGCGCTACACAACGTGGTACCCCGGAGTACAACGCTACCCCGGGGTACCGCGTGGTGCATCATATACCCTGATTTGTGTAAAGTAAAAAATTCAGAGGCAAATGAATTTTTCTATTCAACAAATAACAACAAGGATCACTTTATCTCTTATCCACCCACAGTCAGCCGTAGGCTTGCCAGTTCCCTTTTCAATTGAACTTCCTCCCATCCCCGTACTATTGATCCTCTTTATTCATGCAATGTAAGCCAGGATGAATTGATCATTTATCCCACCCACAGTCAGCTGGATGTTGAAGGAGGAGACGCTGATGGCTTGGATGGAGACGATGGAGAAGGAGATGATCTAGATGGAGATGGAGACGGAGCGGGAGGAGGTTCTCAGGGTAGTAAGGAAGAAGGCATGGAGATTGCTCCATCAGCTATACCCAAGCATCTCAAGGAAGACCCTGATGTAAGCTGACTTATGTCTTTACCATTTTGTGTTTGTTGTATACTTCATTCAGTTATAAAGACAAATATACAGCAATTGTTGAGTAAGAAGAGGGCATGATAACACCCAGCGACCCAGTCTCTCATTTTTATTTTTTTTCTTTCTTTTTTTTTTTTTTTTTTTTTTTTTTTTTTGTGGGGGGGGGGGGGGTGTTAATTCTATTCAGAATTAATTCAAAATTGGAGAGTTGTTATATTGTAGTTAGTAGTAGTCCAACAAATATTATAAATGAAAATATTAATGCTGTTATACTGTACAGTGATATGTTATTCTATTTTGTATCAAATGTACTTTAAAGAATACTTGATCTTTTTTTTTTTTTTTTGTGCATGATATGCAACATTAAATCCATCTCTTAGAGCTACTTACATTACCTTCAAGAAATGTATTTTCCAAAGTAAAAATCACTCTTGAAATGATGACAAATTACATAACACATCCAACTGAATTCATGATGGTGTTCTGCAATGCTGATCAGGAGCTTGATAAATAATTTTGAAAATACTGTTTAGCGTGCCTGTACAGTTGTACACATGATGTGCGCAGCCTTAATCACTTACTGACATCATATTTTATTGGAAAGATAAAATAAAACTTATAGGTTAGGGGCTATTTTACCTCTAAAACACGCGATATCGTGCAACATTTTTGGACAAGTATGGTGCTCGTCGTGCGATCAAAATAATTTAAAAAAATAGTGTTGACTAAATTTCTCAAGCAACATTCTCACATGAATTATCAAATTCTATTTCAAGATTTTTGCCAACTAATATCATAGTTGCAGTGATGCTTGTGATGGTGTTCTATAACCTCTGAAAGTACCTCGGTCATTTTCAAGGAAATCCTACAAAAGCGCATTTGCGCTTTGAGGCACGCGTAGTAAAAATTGTAAATTTAACACATTTGCCCTTTCTAGCCCCAAAGATTGGCAAAGAGCAATTCTATTGCCTGAGCATGATGAAAGTGAAATCTAACGATATTTCTTATTGGTGATCACATCATGAATGGGCGTGTCTCAGATGAGATAAAATCTCGCTACAATGGTTCTTGAATACCGATATATAAAAAATATTTTATCTCACCGACTTAAAATCTCAGATTTTATCTGAGATAAAAATGAATCACAGAATGCCACCCCAGGATTCTTGTGTGACACAAGATTTTCTCTCTCGCCCCTTAAAATATCCATTTGCATTAGTGAAGCTTTCAACTTCTATCATCTTTGCATACAGGATGACTCTATCTCACCGTCCAGTACAAGACCCTCATCACCCACCTCTGGCAAGACGGTACCAAAGCTCAAGATAAACTCCATCATTATTCCAAGTGAGAACATCATCATTATGCCTTCTGTCAGAACATTTGTTTATCTGTGCTGTTAATCATGTTGTTACACTACATCCATGTATATCGCTACTTTTTGAAAATAATTCTGACAGTTTGCTGTCAGTTCCATGTATCTTTTTTTATTAATTCACAACACTTATTACATGCTCGATGTGAACATTGCCATATTGATGCTAAAATTTGGTTTGTGAATCATATCCCATTCTGAATTTGTTCTTGAAGTGATGACAGCTATTCAACACATCTTGCTGAATTCATGATGGTGTTCTGCAATGCTGATCAAGAACTCTTTAGAAATATTTATGTATTTCACCATTGCTTTGAATTCCATAAAGAATACTTCTAGCTCCAAAAATATATGAATCTCTCGGGCAGTTTCGAAATGTCTAAAATGATGTGTGGTAATGTCATTGGGTGTATTTGTTTGGGGTCATTGAATCATTTAACTTTGGTATAGTAGGATTTTTTTTTTTTTTGTTGGGAGGGGGGGGGGGATATCGATCAACTGTCGAGATCGATTGATATTCTGATAATACGATATCAAATGGTATCAAATTGCCTATCAGAACTCGCTTTCCATTGTCTAAATGCAATGTAATAATCTAGGTATGATCTAGTACTCATCATGTATGTTTCCATTCGTACACAGCTGCTGTGCCAGGTAAGCTGCTGTTCCCTACCGCGCCAGACCTGAACACGAGGCTTCGTAGACTGGTCGCAGCCTACCAGAGGGAACATAAGAAAAGACAGCTCAAGGAACAGAAAAGAGAAAAGGTAAATCTCTTTCTCAGGGAAACACAGGCAAATCAATCATCTCCCATTCTAAAATATGTGACACGGATGATTATAACCCAGATATGAAGGTATTAAAAGATCAAAATTCTCTATTGGTACAGCTCAAAATCGGTAAATACATAGTCTGCCCCCTACAGTAAATTGTCTACGTGACTGCTCATCTCCTGCATATCCGTTTTCTTGGGGAACCGGTAATTTATATTCATGGCACATTTTGTTGAAAGAAAGAAAAACAAAAACTCGTATTCATGAACTTAGGTGTTCATTAAAAAAGGACCAACTTAGGCATACATCTTGAGATGACATACAATTAGAGATAATTGAGAAACAGTCCAATCTATTTGTCATCAAAGAATATGACGAGTGTTGTCTTTTTGATTTGATAAATTCTTTAAAGTATCATTGGGTTTAAGTGACTGCATTGCATTTACCAATATTATCGTTGTTTTCTCCAATGAATACAGAAAGAACAGGTTAAGATGGTGAGAATGCAAGAACAACTGCGCCAGAGGGAGCTACGGAAGATTGAGAATGCTCAAAAGTAAGTTGAAAATAAAGATCGTACATGTCCTTTACTTTCAAGTAAATGAGCAGTTCAGAATATTTTGAGAAAGAAACCATTTTAATATATGACAGTTGTCAAATATTCAGAAGTTAAAAATACGAATCATATTTAATGATGTGAAATTAATCGTGATGAGAAATTTAAAAAGTAGCAATGATATTTTGAGTAACAAATGTGCCCACTGTCCATCTTCTTGTTGCAGGTGGTCGCGACGAGAGGAAGCCGACTTCTACCGCATCCTGACGGCATTTGGGGTGGACAAGGACGAGGAGACGGGCAAGTTCCGCTGGGAGCGCTTCAAGAAGCTGGCCAAACTGGACAGGAAGTATGAGGACAGGATGACAGAGTTCTACCAGCACTACTATGCAATGTGCCTCAGGGTGTGTAAGAGATCAGAAGAGATCCCTGAAGGATATGGTAAGCAAGGTTTTCTGTAGATTCCCCCCCCCCCCTCTTTTTTCCCCTTATTTGTCTGAAAAGAAAAAAATTGAACTGGTATTTGCAGCACCAAAAGAGGGATAGTATGGGGGAGTCACTTTGTTGTTGTTGTCCAATACTGTTTTCTAAATATAAAGAAGTATTGAATTAAGATTGGATCTTTCATGATATCACTTATATGTTGCCATCATTTGTTCTGAATAGTATAGATATCATAATCTTGATAATTTCTTTGGGGTTGAAGGAAGGAAAATTTTTAAGAGTTCTCGTATTCCACACCATGACAAAATATAATTCAGTGATTATCTTTTTTTCTCTCTTTTCCTTTTTTTTAAATTGTTTTGTTTTCTGTTTCTCTCTGCCTTTGTCTACCTCTGTCTTTCTGCCATTCTCCTTCTTCATCTGTATTTGTATCCTTCTGTGAATGTCTCTGTCAATATTCCTCTCTTTCCATGTCTCTGTCCATCTCTACAGCTGCCACGCCCCTCCCGGACAACTTCACCATCGAGGACATCACGGAGGAGAGGGCCAGCAAGTGCCTCTCCCGCATCGACCTCCTCAACAAGATCCGCACCCAGATCCTACCCCACTCTGACCTCGATGAGAGGCTCACCAAGTGTCGTCCCAGCATGGAACTACCGGATTGGTGGGAGCTCGGTCGTCATGACAAGGATCTCATCATTGGCGTCTGCAGGTAAACTAGCAACTCCCTAAAAAGTGAAGAAAGCTTTAGAAATATCATATTTGAAAAAAAAATGGAAAAAAAGAAAACATAACTTACCAAAGAAAGTCCCCAAAATCTTGTGTAAACAAAAAAGTGGGTGCCTTTGATTTGATATATCATGTATTGATATGATTCTGATATATATGAAATTATTTTTCTCCTTTAATTTGTAACAAACTCTTAAATACATAGATACAGGAAAGGTCATTTGTGTTGCTTTGATATTATATTTCAGTCAGTTTGTTTGCAAATTGAATCTCTAATTCTTCCATTGTCATAAGGGACTTTAATGTTCATCTTTTACATGTGTGTTTAGTAATTGTTTTTTGGGCTAACAAGTTTTCAAATATATTATTTATGTACAGGTATGGCATCAACAGGCAGGAATCCCAGCATGCCATGATGAATGATGAAGAGTTATGCTTCAAGGAGCTCAAGGAGAAGTTCCCTGAAGCAGCTGCTGCCATGCCTGTCCCTGTTGCCACTACCTCCACCCCAGGCTCTACACTGGGTCCCTTCCAGCGGAGACCCGGCCTCAAGAAACCTGGCCCCAAGAAGGGTGTGCCCAGGAAGAAGAAACCACCTCCGGTTGACCCCAACCAGCCTCCTACTGCTGCAGTAGAGGGAAACACCCCTCAGGAACCCATCCCTCAAGGAAGCACCCCCAAGGGCGGTGAAGGAAGAAAAGCCAGGATGGACAATGGTGACTTAATGCAGGATGGGGCTGAGACCACAGAGAGTCCAATGAAGTTTGGAGAAGGTGATGATGAAAGGACTAAAGGAGGAGAGGTTGAAGGGATGGAGGAAGCCACCAATGGTGATAGCATGGAAACATTAGACACATCAGGAATCAGGATCAAGGAGGAGCCAGAATCAAGACCTGACAGTGCTGACATGAGTCAGGATGCCAACAGCATCAATGACGACTTGGACGAGGGACTCGGATCTGGCGATGACGACATCGAAGACGAGGATGATCAAAACCAGATGGACGAATCTTCTCAAGTTATCAAGGAGGAAAACATGGAGCTACCTTACGACAGCGCAGACAACACAACCAAAATCTCAGGGACGGACGAGGAAACTCCAAACTTGTTTGCAGTGAAAACAGAAAACATGTATGATGATTATGAACCAAAGGAGCAATTTGCAAAGGCGGATGAGAACATGTCGGATGATAACAGCAACATGGGTGATGAATCAAAAGAGCAGTTGATGAAGCTGGAACCGAAATACGAAAACATGTCGGACGATAACAGCAACATGGGTGATGGTGAGCAGCAGCTGGATGTGAAACCACCTCTTTCAATGCTGGAGCAGGTGCTCCTAAGAGGGGGTGATGAGAATCCCATACCTATGGTGAAGCTGGAGGGAGATGGAAGCAGGGCAAAACCAGGAGGAAAGAGTAGCAAACCAAGCAGTACTAAGAAGAAGGACAGCGCACCCAAAGTGGTTGTCCCAACATTCAGATGGCCAAAGGTAAACTTAAATTTCGATAATTGAAACATACTTGTATTTCAACTTTAGAGGCTGCTTTGGCATGGGAATAGGGTATACTAAAGTTCAAGACGTGATTAATATACCAGTTCAGCAAGGGGTAGTTAAAACAACTTTAGGTAGTTAGAGTGAAAAGATACATCTTTTTCTCAGTCAAATATTTTATAATGTTGGCAATGAATCTTACATCTCATGAAGATTTAGGTCCCATAACTGAAAAGGTGTTAATTTCCCGATTTTTAAGGAACTTAATGATTTATCATGAATACATGCCATTCTTTCTAACATTGCTCAATCGTCCTATTTTTTTAAAGGAACATCTCTGGCACAAGTGCATCTTTCTTTACCAATGATTTGATGTAAATATTTCAAACAATTTTGTTTTTCTCCGTCCAGGACCGTGTGATTGTCCACAGACTTGAGCAGTTGAGTCACCTGGTGCTGAAGGACGAATGGCCAGGGCGTAGGCACCACCACCACCCAGCTCTCACCGAGCCGCCCTACGACGACAACGACTCCCCAGGCCCCAGGGGAGGGCTGGAGCACAACTATGCTGGCGGGATGAGCTCGGGCCGCAAGAGAGCTGCACCAGCACTGGTAGGTTTGATTGACTCTCATATACTGTAAAACCAAAATAAACATCCATTCTGATACTTGGTTGTTGTTGTTTTTTCTTTTCTTATTTTAATGCATATAAGTATAGTTTTGCAAGAAAAGATACTGTAAAAGGTTGATGTATGACCCAATCTTTGTGTATCTGCCATGTATACCCTTTTAAATTAATAGAGTCAGCATGATTGAAATATTTAGTTGCAGAGAATTATAAATGAAATGTGCATGTTTCTGGTACAGATCATATACAAGTGTGGTGTAAAGATACTGGGTTGTTATGGAATCACCTTCATTTCCGACAGATTACAGCCAATGTCAATATTTGTAGGAGAAATACAATTCCTTGTCTTAAAATTAATGTTTCTGATCTTAGAATCCTGACGGAACTGTGAAGAAAAAGAAAAAGAAGAAGAAGCTCATGTTGGATGCCCAAAGAGGTAAGTCTTGTTCCGCACTTATTTGTCCCCATTTCTTCAACACTCTATTTCACTTTCAGGGGGCTTTCATTGACTTGGCCCTGTATTTCTTGCACAATGTATTTTTGTCCGGTGCTGCCTCCACATGTCGGTAATGATAATGTGATCCTTTCGCTCATGTTATGAATTCTCTATGACATATATTTTGTTATCAATACAGTATAAGTCATCTACTGGGTGTAAGTTTATTCATTCTTAAGCCCAGGGTGGTGTCTCTTTAATGATTTATATAATAGTGAACCTTTAAGGACTTACAGAGAATATAAAACTGGATATTGATACATTATTAAAATGAATTTTAGTCAGTGATATAAAGTCATCATTGAGTGCAATGTAACCACACCTAAAATCTGTGTTTTTGCTCACCAACTAGCTGCCCAGTTCGCGGCCCTGATGCGCCAGAACCAAGCCATGATGGCCGCCTTCACAGCCGGGGGCGCCCTCCCAGGCTCCCTGGGCGAGGATCCCTCGGCCATTGCCGCCCTGGCCAACAACACCCCTCCCCAGTCTACCTCCACCCTCCCGACCCCTCTCCCTCCCAATACCGCCCCCTCCTCCAGTTACCACATCCACGACACGGCGTTCAAGGCAGTACCTGACTTTGTGAGGGAAGGGCGCGGCCCTGCAGAGGGGCGGGTCATGGGCGTGCTGGACCTGAGCGGAAAGGGGATGGTTAAGAAGAAGAAAAAGAAGGTCAAGGTGCACACCCTGAAAGTGGACGGCAAGGTGATCAAGATCAAGAAACCAGTGGTAAGCTATGAAAACTTACCGCAATCTTTTTGTGTTTTGCCTTCACATTTTTTTGTGTGTTCATATTATGAGCTTTGAAAGTCCCTGCTAAAAATTTGTGTGGACCAATTAACTGTGCTGTCCATGAAGAGAAGAAAATGCTCTAATCTTTTATTGATCTTTATAAATGTATTTTGTATAATTATTACAACTCCATTTCAGACACGCATGTATAATATGAAGCAGAGATGTCTCATAATTGAGTGGGAAGTATGAAAATTTCATGAACGAAAGTTCTTGATTAGGATGAAATCAGACCATTGGTTTTATGTTTTTCGTGCAGTCAAACCTGCATCAGCTATCTGTTTCTAAACCTTTTGTTTGTTAAGACCTTTGGTCTTGTTTTCTTTGAGTGGTCTTTGGGAGTTTAATTGTGCGCGCTCAGCTCTTTGTTTATGCATGCATTTGGAGTTGTCATGGTGATGAAACATACACCTGCTACAGCTAGCTTTTAAACAAAGCAAGACTTATCTTTTGAAGATTTTGTTTGGCCATATTGTGCTCTCTGTGGTTTTGTTTCATGTTATCCTTTGAACATTTTGAATAGGGAAGTCATGTTTTACAAAGTGGTTGAGTTGGCCCAGAATCCTTTGAATAGCTTATCTATTGTTACAGTACCTGATCTGTGTTGACTTTGTTGACTTTGGTTTTCATAAATCATAGAGAATCCAAGCAGGACACAAGTTTTGTGTTGTCTGAGATGGGTTGCATATCAGATAGTATCTTCGCTTCCTGTCCTTTTGTTCAGGAATCTATGAGGGAATGGTGCTCAAAGTTTTGTTAACATTATAATGGCACAAACAAGAAATGGAAGATATTATAGTTACCCATGGAAAATATATCTTTTGTAAAAGGGAGTATTGACAATGCAGATATAATCGTGAATAACTAGAAAAAAGAAGTGGAAACAAAAAAGTATATCTTTCTTGCAAACCAGTAAACCTTGTATTTCAGGACCTTATCCATTGATATCAAATTTGCTTTTAAGTTATGAATTGTTTCTTCAGTGGGAGATAAGTTGCTTTCTGCCAAAGGTGCCAAGGGAGTATGGATTAACAGGAACATCTTCCAAATATTGCTTTATTCTGCAACTTCTCTCCTACTAATTCTTACTCTGTCCCTATCTCCCAACGGTCTTTCTCTTTCATAACTACGTTGAAAGCTGAATAGGGAGACAGCCCAAGTGAGACAAGAAATGTGGACTTTATATGCAGGTGGTTTTAATGAACAGGTTACTTTAGTGCAGGTGTCAATGGGAAAACTGTACATGGGGAAACAATAAGAAATGCGGTCTTTATAGACAGGTGATCTTACTATATAGATGTCGCTAAGCAGGTTCACTGCAAGTGCCTTGTTTGTTTGTTCTTGAATACCAACGATTAGTGAGACTCTGTCTTTGAACAAGGAGCATACCTTCATTCCCTCAACCGAAAAAATGTGACTTAATTGGATGTATTTCTCTTCCATCTGCCTCTATCAGGATCCTTCTAACCCACCCAAAGTGGTGAAGAAAAAGAAGAAGAAGCACAAACACAAACCTGGTACAGGAAGTGGCCAATCCACTGAACAAACTACTTCCACTGCAGCTTCAGAAGTAAGCATACGTTTTGCATAAAACGTACTAATGAAATACGTCAGACCTGTTTATTAAGGCCACCCAAGGGAAACAGAAAAAGCGGCCACTGTAGACAGGTGGCCTTTATAGACAGGTTCATTAACACATATTTCTTCCAATTAGGAGACTATGTAGATGACCACTATAGACAGGTGGCCACTAAGACAGGTGGCCACTAAGACAGGTGGCCACTAAGACAGGTTTGACTATATGTGATTGCATATGAGGTTATAGTGTATTTATGCTCGCTCCAATGTAATGCCATTTTGGATAATGAAGAGAAGGTAGAAGACCTCCATTGGATTGTGAATGCTTCAGTCTGCTAGTACACGTGATCAGAGGCATTGTATCTGATAGTTTCGATCAGAAACGAATGTTTTTGATGAGTTATCCAGCTACTTAAGTTGTTGTTTGATTATTAATTAGTCTTGCAAAGTTTGTTAAGGAAAATCATAAATCATCATCTCCCTACTCTTTACTCCAGTCTCAGGAATCTCAGGATGACGGAGCGATGGGCGTCGCCGCACCCTCCTCGTCTCCCGGCCCGACCACACCCGTGAAAAAGAGGAAGCGTCTGAAGAACCCTATCAGGCTGGACGAGAGCGCTATCACCGGCGAGGAGAAGGTCGGCATGATCTCCAGGGAGTCCGGTAAGAGGCTGGCCGGCAAGCACTGCCCGTCCCTCGGTAACCTTTCCGACTGGCTTGTCAAGCATCCCACCTACAATGTGGCCTTGGAGTGGGCCAACATTGTCAAAACCAAGGTAAGGATGATCCCTGAAGTGATGTATAAGATTTATCACATTTACCTTGGGACCCTGAGAAGTACCTTGCTATATCAAAAATCAAAAATAACAACAGAACATAAAGACCTGGGACCAGCAAAATAGCCTCATTATATCAGGAATCTAATTATATCAGAGCTCTTTATAACAAGTTTCCATTGTATAACAAAACTGGCACATATTGCTACTTTTTGTATGGACAGAGATAATGTGGCATTTTGACATGGTCATCAAAGTAGAAGAATCTATTTATTTATTGTGGCGTAAGATATGTCAAAACACTTCCCTGAAAGTTTTAAGAAAAGTTAAAAAGGAGACGTTTAGTAAAGGAAGAAATATGTTGATTTTCATTAACACAGATAATAATGTTTTTTTTAGCATTATTAACCTTTATAGTGTAGATACCATCACAGCTAGAAAAATAAAGTGGAACATAGTTTTAAAGAACCTGGTTGTAACAAATTTTTCATTCTAACAAGGTGATTGTGCTTGTCCCACTTCTTTGTACTCTGTTTTAAGATAATTTCCTTGGCTCTATGGAGTATGTTATTATAATGTTCGACTATATTAAAAGAATTCTATACCACTGTTTTGGACTAAACTTTTAACTTGCATATTCAAAAGTAAATATTATTTATACTTATTCTATTTCTTGTTTGTCTCCTCTTGTAAACAGGGTTACTTGAGGGAGGAGTTGAAACACCGGGTAGCCACCAGCAAGTCCCGTCATATTCTGATCAAGCCAGCCCTTGCCACTTCTTCCCCAAACATTGCCCCCGCCCCTACCAAGCTTACCATTGGAGGACTCTCGGGGTCAAAGGTCACTAGTCAACTTGGTCAGCGTCCTATGGGTGGGATCGGCTTCCCTGCATCTTTCGCTGGGGTCGGAATGGGGCAGATTGCATCCCCCACCGGGGTGACCGTCTCCGCTTCTGGACTTACAGTGCCCTCACGCGATGGATCACAGGCCCCTTCGCCAAAGAAAAAGAAGAAGAAGACAAGCTCAAGCCCTGTCAGTGTGAAGAAGAACATTTTGCCAAGGACTATTACAGTGGATGCTACTGCTGCGAGCCAACTGGCAGGTATCTCGCCGTTCCTTCTACCAAACACTGGCAACGTGTTCTTCTCACCCTTTCTAGCTCAGCAAGGCGTGCTCCAGGCAGCGGGCAACACCGTCACCATAACAAGTCCTGGCTCTGCCACGGCAACAAACCAAGGAGGGGTTGTCCCTCCCACGCTTCACATTACCAGCACGGCAGACCAGGTGTCTCGGAAGAGAACTCTCTCCGAAGCGGACAGTCCCAAGGGCAGTGGTCAGAATAACATGCAGGGAGAGGACAGTGACTCTAGCGACGATGATGGACAGCTTATGATCAGAGAAAACGATGACTTATGACCTTTGTCTACCCAGAAATAATTCCAGTATTTGAATTTGCATTGTAGACTCTACTGATAAAGAAATATGTGCAAATCTGGAATATATGTGTGATATTTATTTTGATAATTCCATGTAGAATTCTAGCAATCCAGGACAAGATACTTTTTGGTCCAAGGGCAAGTAACCCTCTTCAATTCAGAAAACCCCACATTTATTTAACAAGTGATCCTTTAAAAGATAAAAGAGAGAGAGAAGGACCTCATTGTAGTTTGCAATATCCTTGAATTTACCCCCTACTTCAAAGTTGTATGAAGCCACTTTTTTCTGGTTGGAATGGTGATAGCAATTGTTCCGAAGTAACTAGTTAGATTTCAGTGGTTTCCATTCCTTAGTTTTTAGAAATGATATTCATAATGCACTTGATTTGTACTATGATTGGTAATGACCCTCTCTCCCCTTATAAATACAGCCATGGAAAAAAATTATTAGACCAAGCATGGTTACTGATAGTATTATTTTTGTGTTAAGAAGGAAATAAAATTACTTAAAAGCAAGGTATAATTGCTGGAATTTGGTATTCATTCAATGAAATACAAAGACAAATCATTGTTATAATTTTGTTTGCATATTATAGTACCCTCATTACAGAAGCTTGGTCTAATAATTTTTTTCCAGGGCTGTATGTGTTCTTTGTTTATGAATATTTGTATCTTTTGAAAACTTCAAACACCAAATATGAGACTAAATTTTTGTTTAGTTTTCTCCCTTCATAGGAGTGGTCAAAGAGTGATTGAAAAAGCTTTAATTTTATGATTTTATTTGCAGCATTGAAAAACATTGGCATTAGCAGCTGTGAGATAATATACCCAAGAATCGATAGGTAAAATATTTATTTATCAGGTTTTTCTATGAAATAACAAAGGACATCTAGTAGCTTTTAGAGAACGAATACTGGTAGTTGAATGAGACAAGGTGTTACTAAGTAACAGGCATTTCGACAGTGGATACAAGCATTGTGTATCAGATTTTTTTTAAACAGATAAAGACAACACAAACACTGCAAATATGGGGACTGTTTGTTAAATTATATGATGTTAAGTTCATTTTAGTTTGGCAAAATTGACACCTATTGTTATTTGCATATGAACTGTGAACTCGTGCATTCTCATAATAAAGGTATTCTTTTGCTGTTCGTCTCATCCGTCCTGTTGGTAACTTTTAAAGAAATATGAGTGATGTGCTTTTAAAATGATAAATATGAAGTAGAGGAGAAAATGGTGTCTTGTACATTTTCAAAAGTATTAATTCCCGTTCCTTTCCGTACTGCCCCTTCTCCATTGCTTGCTGTGATGTTCATGCACTTGTGTTTAACATACTAATCCATTGCCAAACTGATTTTCTTGTTATTTTCTTGAATTCCAAGATATTCAAGGTATTAGTTTAGCTGACTACATGTATATTTATGCGAAATCTTGAACACTCAAGAGTAAGTTGGGTTCGATTCTGTGAAATTTTGTTTTCCAGCATTAGTTGTTTGAAATTGAGATTTAACTTTGAGTTAACAACATTTTGGAGAAAGTCTGTGTCCCATAAGTTTACACTAAGCATGGAATTGAGCAAACAATGACACTATTATTTTTTTTTTTACATTTTGGTCTGTCCCCAGCTGTAGTGAGGCCATTAACTAATTATGTTTATCAGGTATATAAAAATCGTCATTGTTTCCAGGAAAGTATGGGACACAATTCTTTAGATTTGTCCTTTTTATAGGCTATTTTTGACACTACGCGGTACCTGTTGGTCAAAATTTTATAAATTTGGTATAAAGAGATGCAAAGACTGTAGGCAATAAAGTCGCGAAAGCTCGCAGCGCAAAACAAATTATCCTCGAACATATTGCGGTGAATGTCCGGGGGGTGGATTCCACCCACTCTTTTTAGGGTTAAACATACTTGAAAAGCTTTATCATACCACTTTCAAGCGATTATATTAAAACTTTTTGTTTGATTTCGAGTTTCGAAGTGTTTGCTATTCTCCCAAATGTGATTTGTATCTATCTATCCACATTTGATATTGCAGAAAGTGTGAAAAATAGTGGGTTTTGATGGATTATGAGTATTGTTGATGGAATCTCGAGGGAAAATTTGATATGCTCACAAAGTTATGCTGCAATAAGTAAAATGGCAGAAGTATTTTTGATTTTGGACTTCTCTATGATTTTCAAAATGAATTTTCTTACGCTTTGAAAAGCTAGGCTAATAAGTGATATGATGAACAGTAGGTTGAGGTTTTCTCTTCATTTGATTTCATTTCATTTATTTCTAGAGGTCTTTTCTTTTAATATGGGATTCATAAACCATTTCTTGATCAATTTTCCTCGAAATATCCCTGGTTTTGAAGCAGGTGCCCCAAAATGAAATGGCAATTATTTGATCTATTTTTATACTCCATTTCATATGATATCACTTGTTTAATGACAAGCCTGAACTTAGGTTGGTTGTCTCATATTGTTTCACTAGATAGGTGTATAACTTTTTTTATTTCTAAAAGTGTAAAGAGTATTCTGATCGGTAAGCATTCATGTGAGAAAGTTGTCGATACCTTGTCAAATCCCTGACTGGAGTTTGCTCATGAATTTGAAAAGAAAAAGAAATGCAGATTATACTTCTATATCTTGCTTTATTTTGTCTGGTGTATTGTGTTGTATTTATGTATCTATATTGAAAGTTTTCATGCTGTGAGTCTTTGTAAATAAGCATGGTTTTACCCAAAAATAAGAAATGAAATCAAATAAGTAAATAAGATTCTTTACAAAAAAATAAAAAGGATGAAATGACGAATACTAATAACTGAAGTAAAAATGATGTGGGGATGAAAGCATATGGGGGATACTTCAAAACGAAATGGCATCTTTCAAGTAACTAAGTTCTTTTACAATTTAGACTATGACAAAGATAGGAAAACTTGAGCTTAAAAACTTTATAGGTATAGACAGGTACTTCAATCAAACAGGCCTTCTTATCAACCAGGAATAATTTCTAAATATCTAGATCTGTTGGTTTCTTTGGGAAAATGGTAGATTTATTTCTATATATGAAGATATCTCAAAATGTGTTGACAAAAATACATCTTCATTTAAATGCTATTGATAAAATTAATCTACACCCCCCCCCCCCCCCCCCCCCCCCCACCAATAAGCCAGTTCGGGGTTAGCGCATGGTACAAATGACCCCAAATATCCACAGATATTTTAGACATGGAGGGTCCCTTTATGTGCACTTCAGAAAAATAACTCTGGGAGTGATAGAGGTGCCTCATGAATAGCTTTTGTTTCCCCCTTTAAAAAGAATACTTCCACCTGGATATCATGGAATGCACATTAGTGCATAATTGAATAATGATTACATGACATTCATGAGCACATATCGAATATTAGTGTCAGTGGGTTTTAGAATTTTGGTACAGATGACCTTTATCTGCTCATGCTCAGATTGCAACCCCGAACTGGCTTATTAAAAAACGACTGATGTGACCGGTCGTCTTGCAGTTTTCAAAGGTGGAGCCACATCAACTGCAACCCTCTCCCTATAGTTGTTACATTACCCCCCCCCCCCCCCCCCCCCCAATGTTCCTCCCATGTTCCTCTCATGTTCCTCTCATGCACTGCAAAAGGATGAATCCAAGGGTGCCGACAAAATAAGGCGACAAAAATCTGACAAGCAAGCAAATTATGGATTGAGCATACTAGTAGATTTTGCTTCACGCGACGTCTACCTATTGCATATTTATGAGTTTGGTATTATTGATTGGCTGAGAAGAATTAAAGACCAAAGTGTGCATACTAAGTAGCTTATTCACCCAGAGGGATTAAAATTAGTCCGCGCTATTTCCACCTCCTTGGTGTCAAGTCCTCAAAATATGGATTTTATTCATAAATAGTCCCATATAGGCATAGAAACATAAAAATATTGAATTTATCTCCCCTTTATTACCTCAAAATGCCTTTGTTCTGTGAAAATGGATGCAAAACAGGACGAACTCTTTGATTATTACGCGGACAGATAACCATGCATTTAGGAGTAAACAGTTTCCCGCCCTTTTTAGCTTGTGATCAATTTTGCGTCGCGGGTGAACGAACCCAGCTTCACTGTAGTCCCACATGCGCAAATTTATTGCAATGCCGACTCCATGGTGACTTTCATCCGTCAACAAGAACGCAGCATAATCGCAACTTGGACTTGAATTGCTATCAATATCGATCTAGAAAACGAGAATAATGACGGATACACCTGAGGAGATTGTGCTGACTACCAATGACAGATTTGAAGAATTATGCATGAGTTTAAATTTAGATGATGGCACGAAGAAAACAGCTTGGGAATCATACGAGAGGATATGCCTGAATTACACGCTAGAGGTCAGTATTTAACACACTTGTTATTTTTTTTCTTGTGATGTCGACAAATAACGATCAATACATTGGCTTTAGTATTTACACGGTCCCACTAATTTATGTCACTGTCTTACTTCTTGTCTTTTCTTTTCTTTTCTTTTTTTTTTTTGCTGACTTGTAGCCTAAAGTTTACTTAGGGCCTAACTAGAGTAGCCTAAAATCTATCAGACTAACAAAGTAACAAGTTATATCAATCAAGTGTGAAGTGAAATAATACTGGACCTAAAATAAACTTAAATCCGTTACGAATCCCTGAACATGACAATAAAAATTGAAATCATGATGAAAAATGAGAATTGAGATTGAGAATTCGAGAATGACTAAGTTAAGTTTAATCTTTATTTGTTCTATGATTCTTTTTTTGGTTAACTTACAACTCCAATGTTATTGGCATAATGAAAAAACCTAGCTTCAATGTTCTTTCAACCAGTCATTGTGAAGACTGAAATACTAACAATAACTTGAAATGTTTCTTAAACTAGGGCAATCCAACCTTGGTGATAAGTTGATTTGTGTGAAAGCAGAAAAATGGGATCATAAAAGTGTGAGAGAAATCAGACAAGGATTCAATAAGAAAGTTATGATAATGAATGTTTGAAAAATGAGATCACTTCATCTATGCGAATCTCAAATTGGCAATTTGGTGAGTCGATTGTGACATACTTGTGAACAACTCTTGCGTTTGTCGTACACAAAAATGTCATTAATTTGTGGTTTTCTCCGCCGCGCCTCTTACCCTCGGGGCAGTACTCAAAATATATTGGAGATCGCATAATTGTTAAGGTCCTCATGAAAGAAAAATATCCTGAGTAATACATTTTGCAAATTTTGTGTGTTGGAGCAAATGGGGGAGTTGTCCGCAACATCGCAGTGATGTTACCTATTTGGCCAATTTGAAATTCCCATGTGTATAGTGATTACAACTTATTGTTTGTCAGATTTCTTTCAAACTTTCACCAATCTGAGTCTCTGATTTTTCCTCTTTCATTTAGAGAAACTTGCCATTAGGGATGGATTTCCCTTTAATCAAATCAAATTTGCACTTTGTCAGTATTCGTTTGTGATGATAATTGACAATTCTTTTTTTTTTTTCTTTTTCACCTTTAGCTGTTAATTTAGATCTAGGCTAACTGAAAAATTATTAGCTACTAGTATTTTAATTCTAAAAATGGATGGAGAGAGATTATATACTACATAGAAAAGAAGACAACAGATATGAAAAGTCTGATATTTCAGACAAAAAGAATGTCTGAAAAATAATATTTTCTGTCTTGGTCTTGTGGATAAAAACTGATGAAAAAGGAAGATTTTCAGATTTTGTTTAGAAAAAGCAAAGAGCAAAAAGAAAAACAAAAATGTATTTAAATCCATGTACAGAGGAAATCTCACCCCATTAAATAGTTTTATTCTTTTTCTTCCAGAATAACCATCATGACATATATGTAGCCAGGCTGAGGCTATTCAGATATGGGAAGGACTTGGTAGAGCTGTTTAGAAATGAGAAGAAAAATCTTTGAGGGATCAGGCTTGATGCTGGGAATGATTGAGCATTGTAATTTATATTTTGAAGAAAAAGAAGTGAATTTTGATTTATCGATCCACGGACCCAGGGCTATTCATAATTTGAGCATTGAAACATGGTGCATGTGGATTAAAATTAAAATACATGTATGTTTGAAAGTTGAAACATAAATTATTAATTAAAAATACTATTTTTGTTTATATATTTTTTTTGAATAGTCACAAACACAGCTGTAAACATAAGATAAGGTCTTTAAGGTATTTGACAGGTGATAAAAACAGGACAATGTGACATTATGTAGTCTATGGTATTTCAGTTCAGAAAATGAAAATATTTTCTTAGCGATTTTAATTTTGAATTACATTTTACTCATAGAGTTTACTGAACTGTATCATTTTTATTAAATATATAGCATGTTATTTTTTTTACTCCTGTTAAAATTGATAATTCATTCTAGTTTTCTGAATTAAATAATGAGTACCGGTACACCACTCCTTTAAGGGCAGTCCAGCCTTTGTAATATACTGATTTGTGTGAAAGCAGAAAAAAATGGAGGAAACGGATGGTGAATGTTTGAAAGAATTTTTAAAAATTTATGAATGTTTGGAGAAAAAAAAATCTCTGGAAATCTCAAATTTGGCAAACTCTCCGGTCAACTCTTCCGTTTGTCATACATTAATTTACAGTTTTCTCCTAAGTGCCATTTCCATTGAGGGGGGGGGGTACTCAAAATATATTGTAGGTACTGTAGCATATATTGTTATAGGTCCTGCGAAAAGAAATAGATCCTACTGAGTTAAACATTTGGAGCAAATGGGAGAGTTGTCTGCCGCTACATCACACAGTTCATTACCGATTCAGCCAATAGACCGCTTCTGTAATGTATACAAATTTATGCACATATATTCGCTGAGCACATAGTGACATTATTTGTTGCTATGTCCGGCAAGCTTTCAGGTTTTCAAGAACAACCTTTGTTTGAAAGGTATGTTTAAAATTTACATACATGTACATTACCGAAATGGTCTATTTGAAATTCCCATATACCCCGGTATATTTTGACCATGATACTTCTGTGTATTATTGATGCAATGTTATTGGTGAGCATTTTATTTCTTACCTCATGTTTTCAATTAATTCTCCTTAAATTGAATAAATTAGTAATTCATGTGGAGGTGTCATGGTATAGTGGTTCATTCACTTGACTCTCAATCACAGAGTTAAGGTTTCGAATCTCAGCCCGGCGCTAGCATCTTTTGGCGAGACATTAATCCACATGTGCCACTCTCCACCCAGGTGTTAAATGGGTACCTGGCATGATTTATTCCTTGAAATGCACTGTGCACTATACGGCTGCCGGAGCTACATTTAAAGCCAGGGTAATAATATCCAAACACTTTGGAAGTGCATAGGGACATTATATCATAATGTGATGCGCTATACAAGAACGCTTCATTATTATATTATTATTATTATTATTCATGGATCATCAATCTTTTTACATGATTGCATTTTTCTATGTGACAGGGAGATGACATCCAATGGCTTGCCTGTGCTTTGTATGTGGCATGTAGACGGAGTGTGGTCCCAACTGTTAGCAATGGCATAGTGGAAGGCAACGGTGTATCACTAACTCAGCTGCTTCGGTCTGCCAAGCTGAGGTAAGATAATAATGGTAATAATATTATCTTAGGCCAAAATAAATATTATTCCTAGTTTCTCATCCCCGCCCCCCTCTTTTTTTCTTTTTTTTTGTTATTTGATATTTGATATTTTTGTTTAAATTGTAGACCCCTAAAATTAAAACTTTTGCATTTTGGGGGTTTAAAGGGACCCAGGAAGAATATAAATATAACGGGAAGCCGTGCCTAATAGCATTTGTATGTGCGGCAGCCATCTTGGAAAACTATCCAATAACGTGGTGCCCCCTCCTCATTTTCGAAAAATCCGGACGGGAAATTAGGAATCAATTTTACTTGGCCTTATTTAGCGCATATTACTTATAGAAAGTCCTTATACTGATGTTATAAATGTATGCAGGGTCATTGCTAGTCTGCAGGTACATACTCTGACATTTTGAAACTTAACCCCATTTCCATAAAACCTTGAGCCGACCCTAGCTTGCAGGCACAAACCCTGGTCAGTCGTAAAAGAGAGTCTGCGCTGTAAGACTACCATAGGCCATGTACTGTAGCTGCTCTATATTGACACGACCAGAATGCACCTGAATTAGGCTTCTCTCAAGACACAATGATTTTCTGATAAAGGTGTCAAATTAGGGTCTGTGCTTGCAGACTAAGCCGACCCTAACTTTGCCAGTCTGTGTCAGGAGGAGGTACAGTGCTGATGGGGTATGGGGTGATGCAGTCTACACAGTCTTTACAGTTCAGACAAGCTGTTACACATTATGCCTGACAAGGGTTTCTGCTTGCAAAGGTATTGCTTTGACAACCTGATCATCTTGCATCCTCCATTAAAATTCTTTTGAGGGAAACAAATGTTTGGAATATTTGAAGAGCTTAATTCCAAAAGGAGCTAAATCTAATTTTGATTAAATTGATTTTAAAGATAAATATGTGCATTTCAGACATACATGTAGGAATCAAATGCACCTTATCGCATTTAAAAATATTTTTTGGAAAGTGGAAAATATTTTGTTACAAATGTAATTCCAAAAGGGTTTCATTCCAAAAGGAGCTAAATCCACGATGGTCATTAAGGATTTGTTCATTTAACCACATTCCCTAAAGCTGTGTAATAAGATTTTTAAGCACATGTTGCAGCTACTACATCTACATCATCAGTGCAAAATTTTGACATAATTAACTGAGTTTTAATATTTTTATGAAAATGAAACATCGAAAAATCCACATCTTTCGAGAAAAGTTAAGAAATTCTTGAATTTTTTTTTTTTAATTCTCAACAAATAAACATCAGAAAAGATGCTTACTGTACTCTGCTATCAATATTAATGTGTTTCCTGTTGAATTCTAATTGTTAAATGTCTTTAAATGTGCAGAATTAGATATTTGACTAAGGTTGAATTCCAAAAGGAGCTAAATCCATGGAAATTAAAATTATAAAAATTTCTTAAAAATTGAAATTAATTGCTAGATTTTTAAAAACATGATTGAATTAATCTAAGACAATAGCCCTATCATATATAAGTAACAGTGGACGAGGGAAAGTGGTAAATAAAAAAACCTCAATTTACTCATAAATGCTAAAAGTGGATTTAGCTCCTTTTGGAATGAAACTCTTCATTTATAGATATATGTGTGCCATGTGTAGTGTAATAAGAATAATAATAATAACTTAAGGAATTTTTGGGGAGGGTGCCTTTACGATTTGGGTTTTTCCCCTCCAATAAGGTCTGAACCACTTGTGAATTCGCAAATATTAAATGCATGGAAAAGTTCTGGTTTTACGTACCTACTGGTAATGTGAACATGGGCTTTATTGGGAATACAGTGGCATACACAGAAATTACACTTGAGTTGATTTCCAAAAGTCTTTGCGACTGTGTCATTAGATGTCAAATTGATGAGGTTTGGGATTTGGAATACTGTTCAAGCTATGCACATTCTTACAGTAGTTTTCTGTTCTATGTTTTACTTTGATAGTGTCATCCAGTTCTTCAACAAGATGAAGAAGTGGTCCGACATGGCCAACCTGCCGCAGCAGTTCAGGGACAAGGTGGACCGTCTGGAGAGGAACTTTGCCGTCTCCACCGTCATCTTCAAGAAGTACCAGCCCATCTTCTATCACCTCTTCAAGGAAGGGGACAACACACCCAGGCCGCCAAGGAGTAGGAAACACAGGTAGGCTTGAAATCATTTTGTGAACCCATAGGCCCGAATTCACAAAGGAGGTTTGGTTTAAAAAATGGTTTAAACCCCCTCCTGACTTTTTTAAGCGTACGTGCGCACGGAATCCGATCCAACCATATATTTTCTTTGAGCGCGCGCATGGGCAATGTGCGCTTATTTACGCTTATTTTAGTACGCTTACGCAGGTTTAAACCTTACCCATGGTTTAAACCTCCTTTGTGAATTCGGGCCATAGAAGTTGAATGTCACCTTTTAGTGTTGTTATTGTATTATCTTACGCGCCCCCTTCCGTTGCCCTCCGCCCGACGTCCACATTTCGCCCGCCAGTAGCACCGCCCATCACCGACGGTGTTTCCCCGACGTACGCATCCCGCCCACCGATCGCACCGTCCGCGGCTTCTGATTGGTCGGTTTCACGGACCAATAGCAATAGAACGCAGCTTACGCTATAAAAGGCGCTTGCAGCGGCGATTGTCCACATTGCCTGACGAAGACTAGCAGTTAGCGGTCGAAACGTCGCAACCCTCGTTTGCTCCTTCGTGTGACAACAGATCAACTTATACTCTTAATATTTTCCTGTACAAATTGGCTTTCTTTTTTTCCTTTTTTTTTTCTTTGCATTATGTTATTTTCATTCACATTACTTTATACATTTTTATTTTGTCTTACAATATGTGAGAGTGAAAGGTGAGAAAAATTGGTGCCAGTTTCAGGAAGCATATAACTGGTTCATGTATACATGTAAGTATAGAAAATTTTTGAACTGGTATGGCATAGTGTAATGATATAGTGTAGAGGGGAGAATAAAGGGGTAAAAGGGTTGCTTGCACCAATCTTGAAGGAGATCAAATTGCTCCTGCCCCTACTGAGCAGATGTGGGAGGGCTGGTTTACTTTTGCAAGTTAAAAGGAGTATAACAACCTATTTTATTATAAATGTGACAAATTCTAGCATCGCATAGAGAGAGTATTTTATTATGAAATGTCCAACATGGTCACATTGTTCTTTCTGTGAAATTGTTAACTAATTTGCCTCTGGTGGCCAGTTATAATGCTGTTGTATATTATTTCTACATTTTCTCTTTTTAAATTATGTAAATATTATTTCAACTTTGTGTTGATTTTGACATTTCCATAAGGAATTACGCATTAATTCAAATACATGTTTCATGTACATATGTATTTTTCACTTGACATAAAAATGTACAGTAATTCTGTCAGTTGATATTTAGGCAGATAGAAATCTATGAATCATAAAGATATGTAGTTTAGGATAACAAGAGAGTACATGTACATGAAAAATGGATTAATATAGAGATTTAAAAATTAAATTAATATATTTCTGGATCTATGTAATTATTGCCAGACATTAGCTGCCAAATAGCTACGGGTACATTTGTAAATACTGCATCCGTGTATCCATTTGGCACAGCAAAGATTTTCATTGAAAATTTGACATTTAGTGGAAATTTCCCGCCAAGTCTAGCACGTTTCCATCTCCTTTTTTTCCGTCTGTCATAATGTGCATGTACATGTTGCTCTCTAAAATTGCTCCATTCAACTATTTTTAAGACTGAAATCAAAACCTCCTGCAGCATGTTTGCCTGTTCATGAACGCATTGGTTTTGGTATCATTTTGTCGAGTAAATGATTTAGGTACATCATTTTCTTGAGTAAATGATTTCAAGAGGAAATTTTGGCGCACTCCATAATTACTGTTGCCAGGTATCGATTAGGTTCATTAAACTCATTAAGGAATGTTGTTGACTTCAGATTTTTTTAAGTTGATTTTTTAATGAAATCTTTGGGATAGCTTTATCTATGCCCCAATGGGAAAATAATCTTAGATCTGCCCCTGTAATGTATTTTTGTTGTAAAACATTTTTGAGGTGCTTTATGTAAATGAATTGGAAAGGCACTTCAAAATGTAATTGATAGGGTATTGTTATTTTTACATGTACTGGCAAGAAAATTGAATCTGCATAGATCTGGACTCAACACTGTAATAGAGCTTAGAGCTCATGTTCACACGGACGCCCAAATTTACCCTCTGTACCCACAAAACAAAAGATGTATGTCCCTGGTGGGGTATCCCCTCCCCCCCCCCCCCCCATCCCTCCCTTCCCCCACCAATAATTTGCTCTGACACCCCTGGAATATACTTAGTGTGGGCCCTGAGGTCGTATTCTGAAAACTATGTTAGCGTGAAAAGTATGTTAGCTAACATACTTTTCAGAATCTGTATTCTGAAAACTATGTTAACATAGTTTTTGGGGCAGGAAGATGCAGCACGCATACGCATTACCTCACGCAAGCCTCGCAGACGGACTTAAGTAGTTTTCGGTATTCCGAAAACTATGTTAACGTTCATTCATGCCAAAACATAACATAATATTTAACACTGCTTCTTGGCTGTGTTAAGTGATGGCTACGCTTTTCCTTGAGGAACTTAACCAGAATAGGTATCAGCATCGTTATGCCCGTGAGCTCAGTAGGAGTGCTCAGTAGGAGGGCCACCAACTGTCCCACCCATCTCCCTTTTCCTTGCTGAGGGGATTCTTAAGAATGTCCTTCCTCTGCCATGCTTTGGTCACTAGCACTTCTATTTCATGTACCAAAAAATTTCCATTGCCCTTCATCTTCTGTTCATCCACATTCTTCATGATATGCTTCAGGATGGCTGACAGGGGATTCTTAAGAATGTCCTTCCTCTGCCATGCTTTGGTCACTAGCACTTCTATTTCATGTACCAAAAAATTTCCATTGCCCTTCATCTTCTGTTCATCCACATTCTTCATGATATGCTTCAGGATGGCTGACAGGGGATTCTTAAGAATGTCCTTCCTCTGCCATACTTCAGTCACTAGCACTTTTATTTCATGCTCTGTAAAATTTCCATGTCTCTTCGTCTTCTGTTCATCTGCATTCTTCATGGCATGCTTCAGGGTGGCTTACAGGGGATTCTTAAGAATGTCCTTCCTCTGCCATACTTCGGTCACTAGCACTTCTATTTCATGCTCTGTAAAATTTCCATGTCTCTTCGTCTTCTGTTCATCTGGACTACTACTCTTAGATTTAGGCACGACGAATGTTGGCAGGGTGACGATTGTTGAGCGGGTGACGCTGTTTGTGGCAATAACGTTCAGGTGTAAACTTTGATATACACTTTGTATGTTTTATGTACGTGAAAGTGTTGTGCTATAGCACAGAAAGTGCTATGGTTCAACATGTTTTGTCACAGACTCAACTGCGAGCAAACTTGAATTTCTTCCAGTAAAAGCGTATTTGATTGGCAGAAAGTGGCAAAAAGTGGGAGGTGCTAAAGTTAACACTCTGGGATATACATGTAACATACCCTTAACATAGTTTTCAGAATACCGATTTAGAGGCATGTTTTGTGTATGTAATCTTTGGGACTTAACATAGAAGTTAATATAGAAGTTCATATAGTTTTCAGAATATTGCCCCTGGCTGTTAGGCCAACAAACCGATTCTGATACATAAAGCAGGGAAGTGTTAGAGTCTCTCTAACACTTCTCTGCATAAAGTATACAACTGAAACATAAAACTTTACCATAGTTTTTGTTTCGTTTCTTTACAGGAGATTGCCCTGTACAAGCCAAGATGTTTTTTCTTTCTGCTGGACAATCTTTGTATTAGTAAAAGGTAAGAGTTTTTTTCTATTTATTTTATTTCATCTATCATTCCTGTTTCCACTACAATTTTGTCAGCGATTGTATTTCAGCTTGTGTGTCAAATGATAAGTGATTATTTAAATGTGCGATCAGTAAGATTATGAACACTTTGCTTGCATGTTGTTTTTTTTCCTTAGCTTTTACATAAACAAATAAAAACTCATTTTGTTGTTTGGAGTGGATGGTTCATACACTTTTAAAGTTTCCACAACTTGACAAATAGAAGGAGACATTCTATCCAACCCCATCCCAAAATGCTAAATAGCTATGTTGTCTGCTCCCCAATTCAATACCTCAGTAATTCAAAATTACTCCTCCCCGAGATCTTTACGCTCATCCACTTCCAGTTCTTTTGTGATCCCTAAAGTCAAAATCTTAGGGGGGGGGGATCATTTGCCCACACATGTCCTAAATTATGAAATAGCCTTCCTCAAAAAGTGTATAACCTCTGATTCTTTTAAAAAATCATGTGAAAACATTTGTTTTTAATACTTAATTAATTGTATCCCCCGGCAGTATGCCGGAGGATACTTTGGATTCAGCAGCGTTTCGCCGCCGCCGCCGCGTCACATTCTTGTGTGCGCTCTAGCGGTCACATTTCTCGACGAATTTCTTTCAGACTTCCTGTGGACGTGTATCTTGGTAAAATCTGGACCCCTATAGTTTCTGGTGATGCTGCCCCCAGTTTTCCGTCTTTTATAGGGTAAAAGGCCATATTTGGGGGATAGTTTGTGTGCGCTCTAGCGGTCACATTTCTCAACGGATTTTGTTCAAATTTTGTATGAAGGTGTCTCTTGGTAAAATCTGGAACCCTATAGATTTTGGTGATGCTGCCCCCAGTGTTCCGTCTTTTATAGGGTCAAAGGTCATATTTTGATAGATGTCTTGTGTGTACTCTTGTGTGTACTCTTGTGTGCGCTCTGGCGGTCACATTTCTCAACGGATTTCGTTCAAATTTTGCATGAAGGTGTCTCTTGGTGTAATTTAAAAACGTATAGTGTTTGGTGATGCTGCCACCAGTGTTCCGTCTTTTATAGGGTCAAAGGTCATACTTCAGGGCATGGCGTGAGTGCACTCTGCAGGCCACATTTCTCAACGGATTTTGTTCAAATTTTGTATGGAGATGTATCTTGGTATAATCTACACATGTTTAATTTTTGGTGGTGCTGCCCTCATTGTTCCGTCCTTTATAGGGTCAAAGGTCATTTTTCCATTTCTTGCACTCTTACTTCTGCATTTCTTGACGGATTTCGTTCAAATTTTGCATGAAGGTGTCCCTTGGTGTAATCTAAAAACCTGTACTTTTTGGTGATGCTGCCACCAGTGTCCCGTCTTTTATAGGGTCAAAGGTCATACTTCAAGGGATGGCGTGAGTTCACTCTGCAGGCCACATTTCTTGATGGATTTCTTTCAAATTTTGTATGGAGATGTATCTTGGTATAATCTACACATCTTTACTGTTTGGTGATGCTGCCCTCATTGTTCCGTCCTTTATAGGGTCAAAGCTCATTTGTCCCTTTTGTGCACTTTTAATTCTGCATTTCTTGACGGATTTCATTCAAATTTTGTATGGAGATGTATCTTGGTATAATCTACACATATTTACTGCTTGGTGATGCTGCCCTCATTGTTCCGTCCTTTATAGAGTCAAAGGTCATACTTCAGGGCATGGTGTGAGTGCACTCTGCAGGCCACATTTCTTGATGGATTTCTTTCAAATTTTGTATGGAGATGTATCTTGGTATAATCTACACATCTTTACTGTTTGGTGATGCTGCCCTCATTGTTCCGTCCTTTATGGGTCAAAGCTCAATTTGTCCCTTTTGTGCACTCTTCTGCATTTCTTGACGGATTTCATTCAAATTTTGTATGGAGATGTATCTTGGTATAATCTACACATAGTTAATTTTAGAGTACCTATATAAAGAGAGTAGCGACAATTCATGATTTGAACGCCATTTTGTATCCACTGCTATGCAACATTTCTTTTCAATTCCGATGAGCACCTGGGTGTTCTCAATAGAAAGAATTCAAACGCCATTTTTTGTCCAGAAAAGTCAGACGTCCATGTCGCTACTCTCTATATAAAGGTACTCTAGTTAATTTTTGGTGATGCTGCCCTCATTGTTCCGTCCTTTATAGGGTCAAAGGTCATTTTTCCATTTTGCACTCTTCTGCATTTCTTGACGGATTTCGTTCAAATTTTGCATGAAGGTGTCTCTTGGTGTAATCTAAAAACCTATAGTTTTTGGTGATGCTGCCACCAGTGTTCCGTCTTTTATAGGGTCAAAGGTCATACTTCAGGGCATGGCGTGAGTGCACTCTGCAGGCCACATTTCTTGATGGATTTCTTTCAAATTTTGTATGGAGATGTATCTTGGTATATCTCTCAACACATTTCTTTCAAATTTTATATGAAGATGTGTCTTAGTGAAACCTACACATCTAAATTGTTTGCTGATGCTACCCCCACTGTACCACTTTCTATACAGTCAAATGTCATATTCAGGTTGTTGTTAGGGTCAAATGTCATATTTTCGTTGCATGCATTCTGGAGGACACATTTGTTAACTCATTTCTTTCAGATTTTGTATGTAGGTCCATTATAGATTACACCTCTACAGGTTTTGGTGATGCTGCCTCTAGTGTTCCGTCTTTCATAGGATCAAAGGTCATATTTTAGTGGATGGCTTATGTGCGCTCTGAGGTCATATTTTATTCCGAATTTTCTATAAAAATGCATTATACTCTAATCTGCACAAATCGTTTTGGTAATGCTGCTCCTAGTGTTGACAATATTCCGGGCCACTGGCGGCAATTTCTACACCATCCTTTTGTTTGAGGGAGGGGATGGGGGAGGGTCTTTGTCCCTCCTTCAAATCGCTGCCAGTGCCGGGGGATACATTTCGCATTGCGCGGCACCAGCAATGCACATTTCTAGTTCTACATGCGCCTTGAGTGGCTAACCACCCTAGTCATTAGGACTGTTATTCATAAGGACCACTTATTGAATAAGGACCAATATCCATAACGCGTGAATAAATGAATAGCCGTTTTGTATGAACCCTTTCAGGACAGGAATTATTTCAGGGCTAAATTAATCACATTTTCTTCTTCAAATTGGCAACAATAACATTTTCTTTTAGTGCTACATGGTTCTAATAAGTTGTAATGTCTTTGACAACAATATATAGTTAGGAATTTGTCAAAGTTGAAAATTGCCAATTTTGATGAAAAACAATGATTTTGAACCTCTCACTGTACCTCTCACTGTATTGCCAATATAAGGATTTAAAGCTTATTCTCATTTTGAAAATTCCTGTTATCAAATGTATATGGTTATGCAACAAAAATGGACATAGTTTGTCCAGAATTTTTTTGTTCTTTCTACTCATCTGGTACATATTTTGAGTTCTGAATCAAAAGTTATTGAGCTTTAACCACAAACTGTGGCCAATAAGCCACTTCGGAGATGCAATCTGAGCATGAGCAGATAAAGGTCATCTGTACCAAATTCTAAAACCCACTGACACTAATATTCGATATGTGCTCATGAATGTCATGTAATCATTATTCACTTATGCGCTAATGGTGCAGTCCATGATATCCAGGTGGAAGTATTCTTTTTAAAGGGGGAAACAAAAGCTATTCATGAGGCACCTCTATCACTCCCAGAGTTATTTTTCTGAAGTGCACATAAAGGGACCCTCCATGTCTAAAATATCTGTGGATATTTGGGGTCATTTGTACCATGCGCTAACCCCGAACAGGCTTATTGTCTTGAAAGGGTTAATAATATATCCTTGTAACACCAAGAAGTTGTTAGCTGTGATAACTCCTTGGTAAAGCTGCACTCAACTACAGTACATGCATGTAGCTACATACATGACTGTATCTAATTACATGTATATGTGCACTGTCCATCTGTCTAATCACGGACAACCATCTTCGCTGACCTTTGCCAAACACTGAAAATGATTTGTTGGGGGTAATCTTTTTTCCAGTATGACACCATGCTCTGTTACTATCTGATCTCATTACTGTACTTGACCATGATTTAAGAGGGGTTGTGGAAAATTATATTATCAGCTGTTAATACTGTTGATATATCAATCCATTTATAAGTTTTTGTGTTAAGAGCTGTTGTTGAGATATTAATCCATTTAAAATAAGTATTTGTGTTAATTACTTTTGTTTATTTCATTTGTTTTTGTATCATTACATGTACCTAAGGAAGCACTGCAGGGTGTACATGTATTTATATATTAATTGTCGGCAATTATTTCACTCACTTACATTTGTCAGGTTGTTCTTATCTGAATTATCTATTCAAGAAAATAGGCTCTGTTAATTATATGCATTCAGTGTTAAAAGTAATTCACTGGTTTACTGATATGTAAATTATGAAGGAATTACGACCATGATTGGTGAACAAAGTACACAAATCCTCTTATCAACCAATAGTAAGCAAGGTCTCATTTACACACACCTCAACAAACATCTATTATGTACTCTGATTGGTCTGTTGATCTACCGCACACCTGAGTGGGCTGGTCCTATTGTGCAGCACGCTTCATTCATATGTAAATAATACTATCATCACGTTTCGAGTGGGCTTTACTTGTTCATTGTGCGGAGCGCTCCTCACAAGTTTGGACTTGCCAAACTTTAATGAGATACTAGATATCGTATTATGAATCACATGGTTCAATTACATTCACCATAAAGGCATAGCAGAAAACTCCACTTGCTTGCCACATGCTCGAGCTACTAACAGAGTCTATAACACTTCTCACATACATATCTTGCACATTGGATAACTTGATGAAGACACTTTTGGCCGAGGTATACTACCGGTAATTGAAATATCTCATTTCTAGGATACATGTAATTACTACCAAGTAGGAAGAAAGTTGTTCATCTGGTATATTATATATATTGTCACAGTTTGTGTACAGAATGTGACAAATAATATGGGGAATTCCAATTTTCTTATGCTGTTGACACATAGGAGGTACATGTATTCATTGGAATGATGCAGTTTCCTGAACTTTGTGATCTTTGTTTCGTTTTGGATATATAGAGCCCAAGTGACTGTCTTCGTTTGGGCATGGTGTCTTCATATTATCATATTTTTCCTCCTTACGTGAGCAAATGTTGATTTCACAAATGGTTGCATTTGTGTGTCATGTTTTTCTTTTCTTTGCTTTTTTCCATATTTTATATTTCTACAATTTATTTATACTGCCTGAACTGGTTGAGATCTGTTGTGTATTATTTTCGTGTTTTTATTCCTACAGGTAAGGAATCTTGAGCTGACATGGGAGGTCTGTGACCTTGATCCATCATCGTATTATCCGTCTTTTTTACATTTTTTGTACATGTAAATGTTGAAATTGCTTCTTTTTTTTCTTCATTTGGATTCCATTTTGGATTTTTTTTAAAGGAATGTTATATTTTTCCTAAAGGACATTCTTTTTTTCCAGATTTCTTTTTAGCCTTTTTAGTTCTAGAGCTAAATTCTTCTCAAACTTGTAGGCATTTGTGTGGCCCATCCTCTTTTATTCTTGTTATCTGCTATAAATTTCCTCTTTTCTAGCTTCATCATCAGGGCCCTGTTTCATAACTTGTTATCAGTAACAACTGCCTCATTTCTATGACAAAGTCGCTCTCAGCCAATCGAATCCAAGGATTTCAGTAGCTTATAACAATTGTTGTAACTTGTTATTGATAAAAAGTTTTATCAAACGGGGCCCAGGTCTGGCCATCCTAATTCATTCACACTGTTCTGTAGCTAGGTTCAAGTTGTTAGCTCAAACTGTTCATTTAAACTCTCTGTACTCCATATTTGTTTGTTTGCTTTTTCCTCCATCCTGTCTGGTTGTTTACCGGTATTAACTTCTTAACAGGATCTCCTCTTTTCTCATCTTTTTAGGGGTTTCTTAGGTCTTTTTATACCCATATTTGCTCTTTTTCTATCACTTCTTCCATCACTTCAGGTCACTTTCCAGCGGACATTGATGACCTGGGGTGGTATTCTGAGATTTATTTTATCTTGATTTTAGTGAAATGAATTTAATTGTCATAACAAAATGTATGCTTATGGCACATCATTGGGTAATGACTGCGCAAAAGTGGCTGCGTACGCGAAATTCATCTGCGCAAACACCAATGAAATGCTGCAATTTGACAGATAAAATCTTTTCGCTAAAATCAAGATAAAATAATTCTCAGAATACCACCCCTGGTGAGCTCATATTTCTCTCTGTAGCCTGGATCTCATATTCAATTAACCGTTTATTTTCTTTCATGCAAGTCAACATACCACTCTTTTCTCTATGATATGTCCACTTTCACTATATCTATGAAAGAAACAAATCTTATTAGCCGGTTGTTAAACTTTCTCTCCTTATTTCTCTCCATCTTCCATCCTCAGGTAACTTTCCAGCTATCAGTGATGACCTGGTGAACTCCTACCATCTCCTCCTGTGTAGCCTGGATCTCATGTTTGCCAATGCTGTGCTGGCAAACAGGCGTGACCTTTTGAACCCTGAATTCCAAGGTACATGTAGGCCTGAAATACAATACCCCTATCCCCAAAACATCCAGGGTAGCCCTGCTTCCCCTACTTTCTGCCTCCAATTTTTTTTTTTTCATTTTTTTTTTTTTAGTATTTTTTTTAGTATTTTTTTTTTTTTGGGGGGGGGGGTTTCGATGGTACAATAATAACTTTTCTCTTCTTTCATAATGACATATTCTGTTTTAATTGTACATATATGTGACTCGATAATTTCTTCTTCAAATGTATTTCTTTATATCTTTTTTAATGTGTTCATCAGATTTTTTTAAGTTCAATTTATTTCGTTTAATTTATTTCACATTTCAAGGTGCATGTTATGCTATGTAAGAAGCAATCAGATTCAAACTATTGTTTTGAAATAATCCAAAAAAGATTAACAAAACTGGAACAATGTTTTTATACTGTGGTCAAGTAAGATGGATGTCACATTTGCATTGGAGGCAGTGTTCCTATTCGTAAGAGATCCGGGCCCTGTTTCATAAAACTTATCAATAACAACTGGCACATATCTATGACAAATTTGCTCTCAGCCAATCAGATGCAAGTATTTCAGTAGCTTATTATAACTGTTATTTGTAACTTGTTATTCATGACAAGTTTTATGAAACGGGGCCCTATAAGCAGTTGCAAAGAAAGACAAGATATTTCATTCGTATCAGATTCTGATGTCTTTAGTGAAACAAACATACACTGTACATTAAAAAAAATTATCTTGCATGGAGATATTTATTGAGAGCATGAATGCTGTTTTAAAAAATATATATATAACAAACATACCAACAAAAAAACAACAGAAATATAAGAATTTTCCTATTATGGACATTTTATGGTTTATGCCATACTAGGCCTCGTATCTAGATGTATGTTAAATTTTTCAAACAGCTGCACAACTTGACAATTACAAACCAGACCCCCACAAACACTCTTCCACAATGCTAAATTGTACCTTATGCATGTAGCCTTTTTATATTCAGGGACTTTTTGACTCCTGACCCTTCCAATGTAACTGATCTGCCGGCTTCAATCCCCTCTGAGCTTATAGGCAGTGAACCTGAATATAGGCTTTCCTTTCAGTGTCCAAAAATAGTTCTCGTCATTCTCAAAGGAGAGATTTTTTTTCAGATTAGCTTGTATTATTCATGGTAATATGATATACATGTAAATCACAAAAATGTCTTGATTTCTCCCAAACCAGATATGAGGCTTAATGTGGTATAAGCGGTGAAAATGTCCATAACAGAAAAAAAAGATGATTTTTTTTTTAATTCCATTTTTTTTCAGTAATCATGCTATAAATGAATATGTCTTCATGAAAGATGAGAAATTATTGTAAAATCAGAACGTTCAACTCAAAACAGAATCTGATTTTAATATCTCGTCTTTCTTTGTTACTATTGCGAGAGTCCCGAATATACATTTTGACAAATTTAAGGTGAACATTGTCAAGCGTTCTTTTTGCTTCCAGTTCTATTGATAAGCATAACTTTTGACCTGTATTGTTTATTATTCATTATCTTCTGCCTGAAATAATCAGAAAAAATATGTTTACATGTATATGTAGCTTCCAAGCAAAAGAGAAACTAAACATTTTTGGAATGTGCGAACATTGGATCAAAGTGCATCTATTTTTCAGTGTTTTTCTTCAACGATAAGACCTCCTGCAGAGTACCTATTATTTAAGGAACAAGTAAAATTCAGTGTTTTGTCAAACTTCAAATATGATCTCATACACAGTATTTTTATATTGACAATAAGATTTCTTTGCAACTGTTGTGTTTGAGAGGAGATGAGTGAATCATTTTGTGGCAAAATAGACTATAATAGATTCTTGTTTTTCCCACATATACCTTGTGCATTATTGAACATAAATATATATTGAGGGAATCATTTCACATGCTATTTTGGCAAGTGTGTCACACCAGCAGGTATGTCATTTAACCGTAAATATCGGGTATATTAAATCTTTTGGTTGTTTTGGATCAATTCATGCGCCTTGATATGTATGGTTACATAGTGGACAAAAGGGATACTAGTAGATGCATCGCACGTTGGGCGTGCCCTTTTACAAAGTATTCTAACTCTAATGGGTTTTGCAAGAAAGTTGCGATTGATTGCAAGTTGCAACTGATCGGTACTGACCAATCAAAATCATTGTTGCAAGCGCATCTTCTTGAATGGGCAGACCCTGAACCATTCAGAATGGTTGTTCTAATTTGCAATTGATTGCAACTTTCTTGCAACACCCCATAAGTATACTTAAATGCATCAAATAGCTATCATATTTTCTACTGAACTTTTTTAATTCAGCAATGATCAGTCATTACCAGTGCTTCTACCTATTGTTTATGAACTATCAACATTTTGTCACCTCTCGTTTTCCCCCTCTTTCTAATCTTCCTCTTTCCAGGCCTCCCAGAAGGCTACTCAAGCCGTGACTACAGGGTCCCATCAGAGGCCCCATGCATCATAGACAAGCTGTGTGAGGTCCATGACGGTCTGGTCCTGGAGGCCAAGTCTATCAATGAGCATTGGTGGAAGCCCCACATACAGAAACTCATAGAAGATGAGGTATAATTGCAGAGCATTATCAAAATTAGACTTGTGACCAGCTTATTCCAGTGTTATAGATTATAGGTCGTGATTTTACAACTATTAATACTAGAAGCTTGGGGGAGGGTGGGGGGCTTGCTTTGAAGTTTCCTTCGCGTATTCTTATCGTAACGTAGAAAGAGATTATACTTGCAAATACTCAAGATGAATCTATGGGTTATGACTATTAATACATGTATATAAAATCCAGGGCCGTTCTTCAATTCAAAACTTGAATCATGTCAAAATTTAAATAAGCTTTTAGCTTTACCAAGTAAATGGCTAAAGTCATACTCAGATCACATCTAAGTTTTGTCAATTTATGCAATTATACCTAGCCATAGCGATGTTCCATATACAGTCCAAATATGCTAACTCAAATATCATGTCCATTGAAGACAATATTTTGCTTGTGTATGTCAGCTCTTATGACCTCTGGGAAAATAATTACCCCAAATATGATCTTGAACATTTATGCCAGCATGTAAATGTCAAAAACAGAAGGAGGAAAAAAAAAACCCATAACACTAATATTTCTGACTTCAGTATTAAACTGTATACCAGCACTGATTGTTAAGATCATTATACCAACACTTTGTTCATATGGAATCAACTCCGAAAATATGTGTCTTTAATTTTTAGTTGTTTGTTTCCAAAGGAATATAACCTGATAGTACCTGTGGAAAATGATATACAATGGGATGGATATGCCAAGGCTGTAAGCAACTTTATACTCCAATTTTGATATGAAGAAACGAAAAACATTGATATTTGATTGTTATTTTATGTGCACCTGGATATTTGACATGTATGTGACATGTTATTTTGATTCAGTAAATATTATATACCATAACAGCTTCCCAAGGATAAAAAAATGATAATAATTCCTTCGCACATCCGATAATGTATCAACAAGATCTAGATTTCAGGATGTTCCTGGTAGGTAGTATCAGTATTCTGTGCTGTAATATTGCCATAAGATATGTGTATTGATTACCTGTCTCAATGGTTTTATCTCATTTCTTCTGTGTCTCTCTCTCCCCCTCCCTCTGTCTTCTCTCTCTCATCTATCTTTCTCTCTTCTCTCTCTCTTTCCTCTCTCCTGTCCACTTGACCTCCTCTTTTTTATCTTTTCTCTCTTTTCTCTCTCTTTCATCTCTTTTCTCTCTCTCTCTCTTCTCTTTTTTTTCTCTCTCTCTCATCTCTTTTTTCTCTCTCTCTTTTCTCTCTCTTTCATCTCTTTTCTCTCTCTCTCTCTTTTCTCTCTCTCTCTCATCTCTTTTCTCTCTCTCTCTCTCTCTCTCTCTCTCTCTCTCTCTCTCTCTCTCTTCTCTCTCTCTCTCTCTTTTCTCTCTCTCTCATCTCTTTTTTTCTCTCTCTCTCTTATCTCTTTTCTCTCTCTTCACCCCTGTATATGTCTCCCTCTCTCTTCCTTCACCCAACACCCTCTCCATTTTCTCCCCCCCCCCTCTCTCTCCCCCCCCCCCCCCCCCCCCTCTCTCTCCCCCCCCCCCTCTCTCTCTCTCTCTCTCTCTCAGGATTTGGAAGGTAACCTAGAGAAGCTTTCCAACATACTGGATACCAATAACTTTGAATCAAACAAGTGAGTTAATGCTTGCCATTCATAATGTGTCAATAACCATGTAAATAGATTAAATTGAATTTGCATAAATTTGATGTGCCATAGGTTGTCACAACCACAGTATGATGCAGGGATAATCTCTTTCATTTTGTATTTTTGCTGATCGCATTAAATACCGCGAAAGATGGGGAAACGCGATCGAAATCGGCAGGAAAAATCCAGATAACATTAACAACGAACGCTGGGAACCGACGAAATACGTTCGGATTATTTCATAATAGGTACATATCTTGCGGATATTTAGCTTCAGTCTTATATATAAATATGTATATATATTTACCAATAGATCTATAGAGATTTCAAAGACAGAAAATGTGTCATGGGAACCAAAAACAAAAACTCGCTCATGCAGCTGTTCATAGTATCGTATCGTTACGGTATGGGACTTTGTACAGTCCCACCTACTCAGTTTTGTGAAAGTTTTGTTTATATTCTTTTGAATTCCCTCAATATGACATCAACCACTCCTACAAGTATGAGGTTGTCCTGCCAGGAGTGAATTTCCGATGATGTTCATTGTGCGAGAATCGTTCTAAGTGCATAAAGCAATGGATTTACTGCACGTAAATGCTACGTGTGGGACCGAAGTCAACTAAGTATGACGCTCAAGCGGGCCATGTTTTCACCCACTGAGGCGTTCTTAGGGTCGTCGTCAGGAAAATGACGTCACGCCGGAATGCAGAATTGATAACAAGTTTTTTTAAATGGGCCCTGTTCATTGTATCTATAGTAAAAGCATATGCAAAAGGTATGACAAGTATGTGCTAACGATTTTTAATAAACTTGTGTTTATTCCTTTTATTGTATCTATAGCAAAAGCATATGCAAGAAGTACGAGGAGTATGTTCTAACGATCGGTGACTTTGACGAGAGGATCTTCCTTGATAAGGACGCTGATGAGGAGATTGGGACACCGTCAAAGTCTGCTGCACTCAGGGAGACGGAGGAAGCCATGAGGAAACCAACCAGCCAAAAGGTAAGTCCTGACACTGCCATCACCCCCTTTGCTTAAACTGCTTTCTTTTTAATTTGCCACAGCTAAAGCTAGGGTAATAATATCCAAACCTTTGGAAGTGCATCAAGATGTTATCTCATAATGCACTTTACAAGAATTATTTAATACTATTATTAGACAATCATAAATATTTATAGTAAGATCAGTTTAATGATCATTATTATTATTAGGAGGAAGCTGTTTTGCTAAATCATGTAATATTCAGTGTTGTTGGCAGAAATGTATTCTTGTTCCTTTCTCCCCCAGACCAAGGACCTTTGTCCGGCCACACCACTGACCAACAGGCGCTACCTCAAGGAGAAGGACCCCAAGATCACCCCAGTGTCCACTGCAACCCAAGCGGTCAGCAAACTCCAGGCCCTGCTGACCGGCCGGAAGCTGGAGGCCAGCGAAATTTTGGACGGCATCTTCAAGGAGTGTTCTGAGAATCCTGCGGAGGGTATCGCCAGTAGGGTCAAGGAGATGGGAGAGATCTTCTGTCAGAAGTACACACAGGTAAGATTTAAGACATATTCTGCCTGCACTGGCATTTTAAGGGGGGAATAAAGCTTCAAGGAGAGTTAGCTTGAGCTGAAAGTAGATGAATCAGGAAGCAAATTAGCAAAGATTTGAGAAAAATTAGAGAAGAATGCTGAATAATAATGAATTTCTTAAAGGAGGGTCACTATGACATGGGGAATCTTTTATTGATGTAGTCTTATACAGGCATATGATAATGGATGCCTTGAAAGTGTGTGTATATTTACATAGATCACCAGTATTCAGAGGCCACTTGCACTGGAACCCTTGACTGACTTATATAGGCAGGTTTGAATACTTGCATGGCTGTTCGATATCATTTTGATTATCATAAGACTGTCATCTTAATCATTATAATCATCACCAACACCACCATCAGCAGCAGCATCTTGGCAGCTTGGCATGGCTTTCAATCAGCATTTCCGTATGACTCATCTTGACAGAAGTTGGCAACCACACAAACCAAGGAATGATCACCTTCATGAATGACCTCATGATCATCGCTATGTTTGTTTTGAATTGATGTACCATCTTTCTTTTCATCATCTCAAATTAAACAAATCACCTTGCCACTATTGTCATCTCACCATTAATACTACAAATCATATCTTTGTCATGAATTAATATTGTTCATCTTTCTTTCCTTTACCTCACTCTAGGCACATGATGAAGGGAACTCAGGATCACCTCAAGACTTTGCCAAGAGAAGATTAAAAATGGCTGAGAGTCTCTATTACAAAGTCCTCGAGAACATCATGTTAGCAGAGAAGAAGAGATTAAAGAATCTCACCGTAAGTGTCAAAATTCACCCAAAACATCTCCTCCCTCCCCAAATTTGCAGGAATATAGATGAATTTCGTTTTGATCACCCCACCCTAAAGTTTTTGTGAATAGTGGAAGACTTTAAAATTAAAGATTTTTTGAAGACTAGAATTTAACCCTATTCTAACTGGGCTATTTGACCCCCTGTTTTTACTGGGGGGGGGGTCAATTTGACCCCCCCTTCAGATCTCGGCCGCTGATCGCGCGATTGCCGCGAAATTTTGCCTGAACATAGAGCCGGATGTAAGCTACAAGATTATAAAGTTAAATTTAAGAAAATTATTGATTTTCTAGTTTTAATTAATTAATTATGCAAATTTATGCATGAATTTATGTTTTTGCCTGTAACTCCATAAAAAAGGCTGAAAGAACGCTAATTTTTTGTGTCAGTATTCCTCAAGACACATTGAACAATTTCCTTGCAAAAAAATCCACAATCAAAATTCATTTCTTATGTTTTTTATTGTTTTGCTAATTTCTTATGTATTTTATTGTTTTTTCGATCTTTTGTTTTCTATTGTTTTTTTGCCGAAATTTGTTGGGGACAGTTTTTCAAGCTTATTTACATTAGAATAAATTAATTTCAATGATTTAAATTTGAAATAATCTAATTAATATCAATTTAACCCCAAAACAGAATTTGCATTGGATTTGCACACAAAATCACAAATTTGAGCCGTTTTGGGGCCGACGTGCATGTACAAAACATTATGTAATTTCGGAACGGTCTACCCGGACATCGCAAATTTGGTCTCAAAATATGCGGGAGACTTCAAAGAAAAAAGTCATGAAATAGCGGGGCAAAATCTTTGCGCGTTGCAGAATTATCGCGCAAAATGTTGAGGGGGGGGTCAAATTGACCCCCCCCCCCAGTAGGAATAGGGTTAAGTGAACTTTCTCCTTAATTTCTGATTTTAGTTTTTGATTCGTATGAATATAAACCAAGTCAGAGAACATCATGTTAGCAGAGAAGAAGAGATTAAAGAATCTCACCGTAAGTGTCAAAATTCACCCAAAACATCTCCTCCCTCCCCAAATTTGCAGGAATATAGATGAATTTCGTTTTGATCACCCCACCCTAAAGTTTTTGTGAATAGTGGAAGACTTTAAAATTAAAGATTTTTTGAAGACTAGAATTTAAGTGAACTTTCTCCTTAATTTCTGATTTTAGTTTTTGATTCGTATGAATATAAACCAAGTCAGAGAACATCATGTTAGCAGAGAAGAAGAGATTAAAGAATCTCACCGTAAGTGTCAAAATTCACCCAAAACATCTCCTCCCTCCCCAAATTTGCAGGAATATAGATGAATTTCGTTTTGATCACCCCACCCTAAAGTTTTTGTGAATAGTGGAAGACTTTAAAATTAAAGATTTTTTGAAGACTAGAATTTAAGTGAACTTTCTCCTTAATTTCTGATTTTAGTTTTAAATTCGTATGAATATAAACCAAGTCAGATGAATCTCTAGAGTGATTTAAGCCATGTATGTTCAGTATATGGTTTATATTTTTGTTAAACAGCAGAAAAATAAGTATTATTTTATGAAGTCATATTTTTCATTTCTAAATGTGTATTTATCATTCAGTCAGAAACCTGACTCAATTCAGTTGCTGCATTATATGTTAGCTAAAAATATTATGAACTTCATTATGCGTTCAAAATTCTTTGAAGGCAGTCCTAAAATGATATGCAACAATAGCATTGCCTCCAAGACTGTAACATCAAACTGATTTTTAATTTCTTCGTTTTTATTACAGCATCTCTTGGAGCATGAGCTTTTCCACCGATCACTGTTTGCTTGCTGCGTGGAGGTTGTGATATTCGCCTATAACTCCCAGAGGTGAGAAATTTGTATATTAAATTTTGAATTTTTCAATTTGTTTGAGGATGTATATGAATTTACGCTCTGTCCGCAGATCGGCAACACCGGTATCATTTCCTTTCCAAGACCACTATTTTAACGTATAGTCATATATCTGAAATTTAAATGAACGACCATCAAAAGTAATTGTGTGAAAATTCCCAATGTTTATGGGAAAGCATACACCTTTTTCAGTGGAAATCTCCTGCCAATTTGGAGATTCTAATCTTTTCTTTTCTAAAGTTCTTTGTATGAAGCAACATTTGGTAAAAAAACAAAATAAGAAACAGAATAACAATTGCCTTATTTTCCTCAGAATTATTTCTATTTAGAAAGCAAAAAATAGGAACCTGAAAACATGAGTAACAACAAAAACATTAGAACCCTAATGCGACTGTTATTTTCATTTGGTCAGGACGTTTCCATGGATACTGGAAGCCTTTGAGATCCCTGCATTCCATTTCTACAAGGTCATTGAACTCATCCTCCGAGCTGAAGAGGGGCTCTCAAGAGATATCGTCAAGCATCTGAATTTCGTAAGTTTTTGTCCTTTCTTCCAGTTCAGGCATAGACTCTGAACACACAGTTTTAGAGTCACTAGAAGTGCTGTATGAAGACTTGTAACAGGTTTACCTGTATTAATCGATTTCTCCTAGATATCTTGTATTTTGTAAATTGTGAAATTCAATTTGAAATTTATAACCTTTTTTCACATATGAACAATTTTAATTATTATTGTAATTTGTATTTTTGTTGTATTTGGATTATTTAAACATGTATAATCCATACTGTGTACTGCGAAGCTTGTTTTTAGTTAAACTTTATTGAATTTAGTTGAATTGAATTCCTTCCACAGATTGAAGAGGCTATCCTGCAGGACTGTGCCTGGCGTAGCGACTCGCCACTATGGGACCTCCTCAAAGAGAGCAATCAGGGCGTGCCCACGTGTGAGGATGCAACGATACCGGGTCATACGGATGGAGGAGGAGGAGGGGCAGGAGGAGGAGCGGGGAAAGGAACAACCACAGGACAAGCTGCTTCATCCACTGGGTCGAACTCCACCAGTCAGGGACAGACCCTCCTCTCACCCATTGTCCACAAGAGGGTCGTACAGTTGGGTGGAAGAAGTGAGTAAAAATTAATTCCTGGTGGTCACAAAGTGTTTTTTTTTCCCAAAAATCTGTAAGTTTGTTATCATATGGAAGAAAAGTAGGAAGATAGCAGAGATGGTGAGGAATATTTCATCTGCAGCAAGACAAATGATCTTTGCCAGCTTGAAATTGCTTTCTGATACATGTAGAAGGGTGACAATCTTGTGAGAAGAAAAAAAAAAACACTTCCGTTATTCATTTCAAGTTAGCATTTTGATGGTGCATGCCTTTGCAAGACATTCATGCAATATCATATCATATTACGTAACTGCAGGTAGAACTGGGAAGTAGATTTTGCATGGAATGATATAACCCCCCTCCCTCTCCTTTAATATATTATCATGTTTAGAATATATGACATGTATGATTTGTAGGTTTAGTTTTTCAGGGTTACACCATGTAATCTTTCAAGGAATAAGAACCCAGAAAAGAGATGGTGAGCTCCGCTATGAGCTCTGTGGTTCTCGATCAGTATGCTCTGATCGTCATCTGGAGAACACTACCCGAGTGGAGGCTATTTAAACCTACATACAACCTACACCTATAATTCAGTTTCTCCACCATGAAAAGTAGCGCCGATACTTCACTAAATGACAGGATTTGTTTAAAAATTACTGCAAGTCCTTGCATGATGATTTGAATATGCAGTAATTGTCATTATATTCTTAAGACCAGACAGGACAAGTTCATTTCCAATCCAGTCCTAATACCAACTTCCCATCTTTTCTATTTTGTAGCGGAAGCAATCCTACAGTCGCCCACCTCTGCCCACGATAGATTCAGCTCCCCATCTCCCGGCAGTGCCAGACGTCGTCTCTTCACTGCCGATGCTCCTTCGACATCGTCATCAACAAGTACATCCTCCAGCTCGACTGAATCGACCAGCAAAGGTATATCTGAATTAAAGTTTATCACAAGAATCATCTGTTGTTACTGTTTCAGTGTGCAATGACTTGGAATGACATCAAATTTGCATATTTAAATTCATAATTGTTTTATTATATTTGCTCATACACTTTTTTTCTTCCCCTTTTTTTTTTATGTTAAGTGTCCATTCCTACGAGTATTGTTTTGTAAACTACTTTTAATAATAATAATATTCCGCTTTTATATAGCGCCTAATACATCGGTGATGATGTGTCTAAGCGCTTTACAGATATATTATTACCCCGGTCATCGGATTCTGGCATGCCCACACCCAATGTATGCACATTATCCGCTCCCTGTGGAGTATTCCAGCAATGGGCATTACAGTGACACTCAAATTGCTAAACAAACGGCATTAACTTTCGCATCCTACCGGGTACCCATTTAACACCTGGATGGAGAGTGGCAAATGTAGATTAACGTCTTGCCAAAGGACCCCGCAGTTTTAACATTTCTAATATTTGATGATTTGCCATACTGCCTTAAAATCTATTTCACATATTGTAAAGATATTAGAGTTTGATGTGTATTTCCTGCAGTGGTCAACTGTTTGAGTCATCAAACTACAGTTCAGATTCAATATAAGATTTGTCATTATAGTTGATAAATTGTTTATGTATTATTGTACAGCTATCATGGTTAAAAGCATGTCTGTGAAACCTGATGTGTCCATATTTTCTTAAACCAATGTTGTTATGTATATTAAGAACAGTCTGCAAACATAACATGAATAACCTGTGATTGCTTATATCTTTATAGCTACACCCTCATCTAATACCATAGCAACCAGCCAGTCATCAGCATCGAGAGCGATGACATTCACAGATGTACCAACCACGACCGGTTCCCAGTCAACATCCCCCACCAGCTCTGCTTCATCCTCGACCAATACCACGGTCGTCCTCTCGCCAAAGAAACAGTTTGTTGTGGTACATGGTAAGTTGAGTTTAGAGTTCTTCTTCTATATTTTCCACTCACTCTCTCTCTCTTGTTTTGCTTCTATATTAATTATACAATCTGACTGCTGTCAAATCACAGCATGAAACTTACGTTAGTCATGAATGATTCTGTTTTACAATACGTCATCATTTTGAAGAAAGTGATTACAGTGGACACTCACTATAACAAGGACCTTGGAACCATGAAAATTACCTTGTTATAACAGGAATCTCCTTATATCAGGGAAAAAACAAAAGAACTTAAACTGCCTGGGACCAGCAAAATTACCTTGTTATATCAGGAATCTCGTTATATCAGGGAGCTCTTTATGACAAGTTTCCACTGTATTTTAATTAGTTCTGACAGAAAGATTATAATCGTCCATGTCGAGGTGCTGATAGGTCATACAGTGAAACCTGTCTATAAAGACCACTCAAGGGAGACGAGAAAAGCGGTCTTTATGAGCAGGTGGTCTTTATGGACAGGTTCCTTTAATACACATTTCAATAAGAAACATTGTTCAAGGGAAACGAAGAAAATTGTGATCTTTATCGATAGGTGGTCTTTCTATACAGGTGGTCGCTAAAGCAGGTTCGACTGTACATTATTTAATAAATTGCTTCTTTCAATGCTTCTTCCAAAGTGTTTTTTCAAAAAATTGTTCTTAGATAGGTCATAGTGTGCAGTTGGCTTTGACTATTTCTCTTAGATATGTAGCTTGATCTATAAATTGTATAGAGATAATTTTTGGATTTTCAAAGTGTTTTCTGTGACGTGATGATATGCCATGCTAATACTGAAGGTTCATTGCCCTTTCCAGGGCTCTGGAACTTTGTGAGTTGAAAGCTCTTCATACCAAAGGAGACGTGTAGTCTCCGACCTTCTGATCACAGAGATGTTAACAATCGCTATGCTCTAATCACTAACTTATAAGTAGACGAACAGGGTTTTTTTTTAAAGACCTCAGCCTGACCGAATTTTGAAATATACCCTTTATTCATCCACGGGGAGCTATATATTTTCTGAACAAATTGAAACCAACTTCATGAGATTCCGTTTCCTGTGGAATGAGTAACAGCGTCCCGAATGTTGAGCCCCAGTGGTTTTTCTGACGAGGGCCCCGTCTCTGAGGAACGCTACTTTGCTGGGGGTGAAAATTTGATGACGACATATCGTGTAGACGCACTCGGAGCTGTATACATGACATGTCGTCACACGTCTAGCGACCCCCTGCAGTTTCCTCTGTTGTTACGCCATAGGGAGGGGGCAGACCAAAAATGGATAATGGATAAATGGAGACGAAAATTTATGAATACCCAGGGTAATTATATTCTTTGTTTACTAAGCTTTACGTCAATATATGGTTGTTTTGGGTCAGGCTGAGGTCTTTAAGAATTGGAGGTCTAAGTCACAGCGGTGAAGTTTTGGTGAATTTATTAGATGGTACTAGTATGCACCAATTTTTTTAATCCCTTGGAATGACGAAAATGTCTCCCAACAAGTATAAATTTTTGTCACTTACAACATGTGTATAGGGGAGGGTTGAACCCAAAATCAAGTGCCCATGAAAGGCTCTGGTTTATCTCAATCAGTGGGAATATCTGCATCTGTAAAATACAGTGGTGAGTACTGTTATGCTTGCCAAAATTTAGAATCATCTAGACGCTTTCAAGAATTCATTGAATCACAATAAAGTTGTTTGCTTTTGTTGAAATCAGTCATTCTTCCTAATTAAAATGAATTTTGCTGAATTTCAAAACATATCTTGAAACATTTTATTATAATAATTTTTCAAATATCTCTTTGAGGTATTCAAGGAAAGGACAGTACCGGTAACGCCCGTCTCATCGTCAGTCCTGTCAAGGTGATCTACACGTCTTCCCCCGCCAAGTCCAGGACAACGGAGGGAGAGGCGGGGTCAAGCGGGACCTCTGCTGTCCCAGCACCCAGGCCTAAGAGGACCGGTTCCATCGGTATCTTCTTCAGGAAGGTATGCTGGGTTATGTTCATTTTGATGTTCGGGTCAAAGGTTATATGTTCCAGAGGTACAAGAGCCTTGTTTGCATGGCATCTTGATTCGGAACCAGGATGACTTGGCTCTAGAGACAATATGAACTCTGCAAAAATCGAGGCCGAGTTAACCAGGGCCCTCTTGCATAAAAAGTTGCGATTAAATGCAAAACGGAAGTCCTAAATATGCGATAGTGATTGGTTGAAAATAGAGTTGCGTTCAATTGCAACTTTTTATGCAAGAGGGCCCTGAAGAGCTTGATTCGATTGCAAATATTTGCGTTAATCTCTTGTTAACTTAACATTTTCAAACACCAGTTTTCAAGTCTCTATTATAGGAATGTTAAAAGTAATCACTAAATAAGTACTTTTGAAAACTTAAAGACAATAAATCCAACAAAACTTGATGTTTAGGGTCATTAAGAGGTCTGGTGTGTAGCTAGCACTTGTACTCCTGGAACGTTATCAACCAGTGATGCTGAGTTAGTTAGGCTTAAAGTCCTTCTAAACTTAATGTATAAGAATAATGTATAAGAATACTCTTTTATTATCCTCATAATGTTCATACCCGTAAAATGTAAAGCAAATTACAATATGGATAAAGTTTTACATCAAAACAAGTATATACTTTCAACTAATTTTATCTTTTGCATTTCCGTGTATAAAAAGTACTGCATTAAAACAAGTGTATCCTTTCATCCATATTCAACCCTCACACTCTCTTGTACAGGTGTATCATTTGATGAATGTGAGACTGCTCGACCTCTGCCATCGTCTCAAGCTCTCCGATGACCTGAGGCGGAAGATCTGGACCTGTCTGGAACATGCCATCGTCCACAAGACGGACATGATGAGGGATAGACATCTGGATCAGATCATCATGTGCACTATGTACATTATCTGCAGGGTGAGTAGTCATTATGGGGATGAAACAGAAGTGGTTTGGCAGTTAATAGTCATTTGATGTACCAGTTTTATCCAGTGTCCATTTGGTCTAATCTTATTTGCACACATCCAATTCGTCTGCGATCCAAGTAGTCTTGAGACCGAGTTGAAAAGTTATTTATATCTACTCTTCCTGAAAAGCAAGGGTTTGCTAATTTAAATTTATATGCTTTCCTTACTGATTAGCCCTTTTATTGTTCCTTGAATTTTCATGCTTTCTTATTACTGTTTTATTGTTCTGTGAAAATTTAAATTTTTTATGTTAACTCTAAGGGGAATGCAAAGAAATTTTGCCAATTTTGCCAATTTTAAATATTTAAGACTTCACCTCTTTCCTTGATATTTTTTCATGGCATTAAAAATCCTCATACTGTCATTAAACAATCAGTAAAATGAGGTCAACTTCAGCATTTTGTTCTATTCCTTCATGCAAAAATTTTTTTTTTTTGAGAACTGTGAATCAGATGTTAACGTGCCGAACCATGTGAAATGTTGACCGTGATCATAGGTGTGGTAGTCTATCTTTGTTGCAGGTGACACAGAACCAATGCTCCTTCCAAGAGATCATGCGAAGCTACCGCTTCCAGCCCCAGGCATCCAGCCACGTCTACCGCAGCGTGCTCATCCACTCAAACAGGAAGAAGGATTCCAACGGGAACAGCTCAGGGAACAGTAGTAGGGGCTCACCAGAACCAAAGACAAGTAAGCAATAAAAAAAAAATATAGGCGTAGCTTCCAACCATTCCTATTTTGGAGGGATGATTCTTTTTGCCTCGGAAGTCGACTTTCAAAACTCAGCTTAAGACACACCTATTTTTTAACAAAAGTATATACCAGCAAATATCCCCGTCTTTCCCTTATAAATCCTGAACCATCAATACAAAAGGTTTTTCAGTCTCTTTGATTAGGCAACTAGATATTAATGCTCTACAAATTACAAGATTAGATTGGATGGGGGGGGGGGGCTTCCAACTAATGGTATGGGCCATAGATTGCTTTATTTTACACTTATGTACAAAGGCATACAAAATACATAGTATTTCATATTTTTGCCAAGAGAAAATTGATTTACTGTGGAATGGTGGCAGGTATGCACAGAATATCGGAGAGAATTTCCTTTGCAAGCTCAAAAAGTCCTTTAAGATTGAATGAGTATTAAACTTGCTCCCAAGGAGTTTTTTTTTTGACAATAGTAATTTTAAAAACAAAATTTGAAAGAGCTCCTCTAAGCAAAAAAAAGTTCTTGCAGTGTAAGTGAGTGGATGGAATTTGTCAAGTAATGGTGTGTCTTTCAATTGCTTGGCTCATATAATTGATTTTTTTTTTCATTTGACACTTTGCATGCATTTTACATGATCAACACTCGTATGCTCCAAGGGAAATGACCCTTTGAAATGCGAGCACTTGGTAAACCCATCAAACTTTATTTTGTTTCTCCTCTCCTCAACAGCGGAGACTCCCACCCTGATGCGATCAGCTAGCACCTTGCCCGTCCCTCAGCCCAGCAGTGCCCCGCCCACCCCTACCAGGATGGCTGGCACGGCGTCAACGTTTGACGATGAACACAGAGGTGACCTCATCAAGTTCTACAACTCGGTATGTCATGTTGGAGCCTTGTTATATTTGTAGGCCCATATTCTTGAAAGCAGCCAAAATTAAATCTGGGCCCCTGTTTCATAAAACTTGTCATCAATGACAGTTGCAATGACTGTTATAAGCTACTGAAATCCTTGCATCTGATTGGCTGAGAGCAAATTTGTTGGTAAAAATCAGACAAGACACTTGATGAAATGCCCCCCTGGTTTAACTTGGTCCACTGATGTATGGATGGCCAAATCACTGTAATTATTTATCCCAGTAAATCAATAAAATAACTTGTGAAATTATAATGAGAGATTAATTTCATGGTGCTGTCATTCTTGTATTTTACAAAAATATGGTAATTTGTACAGGATGATGAGGTTGCTCTTGGCACTCCATAAATCAATGGACCAACTTAATGCTCTTAGCCAAGGTTAAGATATGGCCTGAACTTGGACCACTTTCTAGAATACTGGCGATAGATTCCAGTAATTTTTTTTTTACCACTTGAGGCATCCTTTTATTCATTCTTTCTATCAAATTGTCAGTTTTATTATGTCAATTTTATGATGCCTGTGAGATGGGAATAGGATTTCAGGTGAATTGGAGAGAAATGGATGTATTCCTGTCAAACTAAAATGCTTTACTGCTTGATTCATGGAGACTGCTCTTGGCAGTTGTTGCAGAAAGTTGCCTTTTGAAATCAAATTCGCTCCCATCATCTACAGGTATTCTTACAGAGGGTGCAGGCTTTTGCTGTGAGGTTTGAAAATTCCCCCAATGGGGTGACAGACAAGCTGGAAGCCCCGCCCCTCTCACCTCTACCAGTACCACGCCCTCACATGCTGTCTCCCAGGAAGGTCTCCAACAGGCATCAGCTCTACGTTTCACCTCACAAACAGCGTATGACGAGTCCTAGGAGTGCGATGACCTATGTCATACAGAAGAGTCCTGCCAAGGTAATGGAACTTTATCATTATTATTGTAGTCACCATCGTCCTCATGTTGATCGTAATCATCTCTGTCGTTACAAGGTCATCTTCATCACTATCACCATCCTTATCATCATCACCATGATGACCATGATCGCCACCACCATCATCACCACCACCATCATCATCACCATCATATTTGTGCACCTAGGGTGCCTCTTTCAGGCAGATTTGTGCGCTATATAAGTACAAAATTATTTAATTATTATTATTATCACCACCATCATCACCACCACCACCACCACCATCACCATCACCACCATCATCACCACCACCATCACCATCACCACCATCACCACCATCACCACCATCACCATCACCACCACCACCACCACCATCATCATCATCACCACCATCACCATCACCACCATCACCACCACCATCACCACCATCACCTCGACTATCATCACCACCACCATCACCACCATCATCGTTCATTATCCACCCTCATTAACTTTTTTCTTGTCATACTATTCTTATCAACACCATAACTATCATCATCGTCACCCTTTTATTCAGTACGGACTCAATTACAATGACCCTATTCATCTCTTAATTCTCAGTATGAAAATCAAAATCACTTGATGTTCAAATCATCATTATACAGGTCATTTTATGAAGATTGCTTGAAGTCAGGTTGTCTTCCGTTGGAATACAGGTGCAGAACTTCGTAAAAATCATTGGGTTTTACAATAAATATTCGGGGTAACTAGGCTGGTCATAACGTTAATGGACAAGTTGAAAATCGGCAATAGATTTTTCAAGTTATGTACCAGAAATATATTTCTATTCAGTGCCCGTCTCAAACAATGCGTTGTCTTGTTTCTATTTTGATTCGTAGGTTCTGCACAACATGAATAACATGGTGAAAGCAGGAGAGCGCACCAAACGCCAGCTCCTCAGCGAATCCCTGGAATCCTCCAAGAGACTCTGCGTCGGCAGCGACTTCCTCCAGACACGCCTAGCAACTGTCAAGTCGGAAAGGGAATCGGCTAGCTCTTAGATATTTAGAGTCTCGAGCCAGGACAGAAGATTTCTACATTTTTATGTCAACATCATGAACAAAATCATACAAAATTATGATATGCATAAAGAAACTCTGTGTGTGTGTGTCCAAGTAGTGGGCACATGTTACTCTACTAAGCTTTACATCTCTTTCATGAAAAAATGGAAGAAAGAATAGAGAATATATGATTGTCAAACCTTGAGAAGAATTATGAAAATGTATTTTTTACCTAAAAACAACATTGTGTTTAAAAAGCATCATGTGAAAGATTTCTGAGGAAAGTATTTGCTGTAGATTGTTGTTACAGGTTTTGATCCCTCCTAGTTCAGATATTTTCAGATTTGTTTTTTCATTCATACGCAGGTTGTGCCGCCGATTTCAATACTGAAGATTACAGCAGAACTTTACCTTCAAAATCACATATCTTTCAATAGGGTGTGGGTCACTTTCAAGCTATCTGGCTGTTGGAATAAACTTGATTTTGACTGTTTGTTACCCTTAAAGGTAAACTGAAGAATTTCAGTTGTGATATTGGAAATTTGTCAAATTCACCCAAGACTGAAGAATAAAATAGTCTCTTCTGCATCAGCCTTACATTAAACAATGTCTAGAAATCAAAGTATTTGGTTTCAATGATATAACATTGGCGGTGATATTCTGAGCACCATTTTATCTCTTTAAAAAAATTTGTATTCTGAGACTACGTTTTATCTCGAATTTATCTCATATTTTATCTCAGTCTCCTACCTCTTGCGTGCCTATACATGTTGTAGGCATGATACGCGCAGCTTAAAACGCTTACGCCAATCGTATATGTGGGAAAGATAAAATAGAACTTAAAATAGGGTAGGGGCTGTTTTATCTTTAGGATGCACCAAGTATGGTGCTAGTCGTAAAATAAACAAAAAGACACTGAGTACCGACTATATTTCTCAAGCAACATTCTCATATGATTATCGAATTCCATTTCAAGATTTTTGCCAACTAATATCACACCTGCAAGTATGCTTGTGATGGTCTTCTAAAACCTCTGAAAGTACCTTAGTCATTTTCAAGGAAATCTTAGGAATAGCGCATTTGCGCTTTGAGGCACGCATATTGAAAATTGTAAAAATAGAGCTTCGTGCTCTTTTGCCCCAGAGACTGGTGGTGAGCAATTCTATTGGCTAAGCATGATGAAAGCAAAATCTATCGATATTTCTTATTGGCTAAGGCATCATAAATGGGCGTGTCTTAGATGAGATAAAATCTCGCTATAACGGTTCTCACAATACCGATTTATAAAGATTTTTAAGGGTATTTTATTTCACTGACTTAAAATCTCAGATTTTATTTGAGATAAAATGAATCTCAGAATACCGCCCCTGGACTTTTTTATCAGTTATCTACAACCAGCACAATCACTACCAGTGATAGGAGCAAAGAATCTCAGTCTTGAATTATGAACGTAATCATAAGTTTTCATCTTGGTCTTGGTCTCCAGACCCCTGGTCTCAATTACAACACTGATTACTAGTGACCTTGGGTTAGGTTTAAAGTAAAAGCAAATGAGTATTCCGTTAAAACTGTCTTATATGTCAAGCGCTAGGCTGATAGAGCACACAAATTAGAAACACAACCATATCAAAAAAAACGTGTGAACCGTACATACATGGATTGTACAGTATATATTTTTTTACAAGTCTGATCATGGTGAAATGCGTTTGAACAAAAAAAATGTATGTGATTTTGGGTCAGTATTACAATTAATTCTCATAGTTTTCTTAGGGCATTATAGAGTTCAAACTCTGTTTAGTTTTTTAAGGATTACAGTCTGATTCTGATATTCACACTTTCACTTTTTCAACTTTTAAAATTTTTTATTCTGTTCCATATTGGTTTTTTAATTATAATATTAATTGAAATAGGAAAAAAAGCTCAGGATTATAGAACTAATTCTTTTCTTTTAAGTACATTTAATTTATCATTTTAAGCAATATCATGGTTGGTTGAATATCTTGACCAAAAAGCTGTTTTATTCATGATTTTTTAAGTCTGCGGTATTTCTTAGTTTTGCACGGATCATCCTTTGATAAAAATGCAATCATGCAACAATATGTAATTCTGTGCAAGTTTGGTGTATGAAAATCAGCATTAGGAAAATCAAGATGTAAATTTTGTTTTTAACTTTGGAAATTTACAGTGCTGCTTAAGAAACTGCTGCACTGTATTGAAAAATGTGATAAATATGTACAACAAAGATAGGTTAAGAAATGTGCAGTTTTGTTGTAGACAGTTGCTATACTATTTGTTCTTTTAAAATAAGTAGAAAGCATTATTTTAAACTTTTTTGTACTATTTTATCAGTCAAACTTGTGTTTGGGCATGTACAGATAAGTTGGTAAGTGAAGTTTCAAAAGTTTATTGGTATCAAATATTTGACTTATTTTATAGAATTTAGCTGGATAGAAATCGGCGACATTGTCATATTTGTCTAGTTGCAACATTTCTAAATATGGAATTCTTTTACTTTTCTTTTTTTTTTAAATCCTTGTTGGAGGCTTGAAGCAATTTCATTGCCCACCTCTATTCATGGTTAACTGCCCAGGGCCCCGTTTCATAAAATTTATTATCAATAACAACTGCCCCATTTCTTTGACAAATTTGCTCTCAGCCAATCAGATGCAAGGATTTCCGTAGCTTATAACAATTATTGTAACTTGCTAGTGATAACAAGTTTTATATGAAACGGGGCCCAGACAGGCTATAGAAACTGTTACGATTATACATCTACCGTAATCATTCTTTCTCTTTTATCATGAATAGCCAGTTTTTACTTTTCATGTCTGTGGATTAATTTTTGCAAACGGAGGAGAAAGATCTGATTAGTATTGTTATTGGGAGAAAATACCATTTCCAGCTCACTGAATATGAATTTATTAAAATGAAATATCTTTTCTTGTTACTGTGACAAGAAGACATGCAATAATTTTTTTTATGTATTATATGTAAATGTGGCATAGTCTCTAATTGGAAGTGTACAAAGGCAAAAGAAAGGATAGCACTTGGGTAATTTTGTATAGATCTTATTTTCATTCCTCCGTCTTGAAGTTGAGCTATGTGATAAAAACTAAAGGGTATTTTAGCACACCATATGTTCGTCCAGTGCTGTGTGGTTTTATCACTAGTTATGTACTTATTAGTAGCACTTTTAAGATTTTATTTCATCAGGGACTGCATTGCTTTTGCTCTGTAAGCCAACATTTGATTCATTAAAAAAATTTCAGCACCCCGTTACTTGACAAAAGCCGCTTTTCATCATTCAATTTTTATGTCGATTATGGTGTTACAATTGCTCCATAGATCATTATGGTCTGTGTCGCCTAAAGCCATATTCTTCAAAGTCTAGTATGGAGGTTAGAATCATATTATGGTGTAAATACTCAAAATTGAAGGACATGCGCCATTAGAACTAATCCACAAACATCTATTGAGGGAAATACCAAACAGTATCATTTCTAAAATGTCCCTTTTCATCATGCTACATCCTGTAATTCAATAATTGGGCCATTAAGTGTGGTTTATGGATTCACATGAAATGTGCATCAACTTTTTTCCCCTTCCTCTGTTTAACTGGGGTCTTTACCAGATTGTAAATCATGAGTGCAAATTTACAGTGATTTCGTAAATAAAGCCATGTCTATTGTGTACCGTTACACTTGTGTAATAAAGATGTATTACAGATAATTTTCAAGTATATTCGTACATGTCTGTTGTGATTTATTTCAATTTGCATAACAACTAATACCAGAAACTTTCGTATGCATGAAAAGCTAAAGAGAAATGAAAAAGAAAGAAAGAGTGGGATTAGGAACATGAGAGGCAGGGGAATCGCTAGAGCCAAATTTATCCCCAGATCATGTGAAGAAGAAGGTAAAATTCAAGGTTAAAGCACAGATCAAGAGGTTATCAGACACTATGTTGTTTGGACAAGGAAAATGATGGCAGATTTAGATAGCTTGTTGAATTTATCTATCTGAATCTAGATATGTGCCCGTATTCTTGAAAGTTAACTTAGGCCACTGATTTATGGAAGGCCATTCATCAACCCCTAAGTCTCTTATAAATTACTATATTTATGTAACAAAATAAAGAAGCAAATTATTTTCTGGCATGAAATGAGCATCAGAAATCAATTCTAACAACATGTCAGTTTTTGTATTTGCATTTGGTCCCAGAACTATAGTGATTTTGTAGGTTTAAAAGAGGGTGACATTTGGCTCTCCATAATTTGGTGGCCTAATTCTACGCACTTAGGCAGGGGCCTTTCGAGAATACGGGCTGTGGTCACTTCAAAATTTTAAAAAGTGTTTGAGGCAGACGTACCTGTGGAATGCATGCCATAGTGCAAAAACCATTTGGCTGATGGCTGAAGGGGGTAGGGTTTAACACCCATTGGGTGATCTGACACAGAATGACCCTTTTACTTTGTTAAAGAAATAGAGATCTATGGAAACTTGGGTTGCAGATTAGGTTTAGTTTTAGATTAAAGGGATACGCCACCGGTCGGCTGTGTGGAAAGTCAGGATTGCGTAAGCCCCATTCACTCGTACACAAAGTTTGTGCGTCGAACGCGTCCGTTGGACTAAGTGGGATTACATTTCGACTGCACGAAGCCGACCGAAGCTCGCACGAGAGCTCGAGCTCAGGCGGAGTGTGCATGTTCGTGCGGCGACCAGTTTATCCAAGGTTTGCGCCTCGCGGGGCAACGGCATGATCAGGTAACGATCACGGTGCCCTCTCGCGGCATTAAAACGTCCACAATCTGCGGGTTGAGTATCCCTTTAAGGGATGGGTATAGCATGAGGTCCACATAATCAAATACACAATTGCTGCCACAGCACATGTCATACAAGTAAGAAAGCTCCAGATTACATGAATATCAGCACAATGCTGCAATCATAATTCAGTCATATGTTCCGCCAAATAAATCTTTCTATGATGTAGATGGTGAAACGATATTGAATATTTCTTTATCCAATAAAGGACAAAATTAAATATTTTGTAGTTTTGTACGATAATATCATCCATAAAGCTTGTGCTCATTTTTGTTGCATTCACAAATATCATATTTTACGCAAGAAATTTCACAACACAATTACTAGTAAGCCATAAAATCATTAATTTAGCAAGATACTAACATTTTCAAAATCACTATTTTTCCATATAAATAATTGTTTTAATTTATTCATTTTTCTTTTTTTACTTCTTGGCTAACCTGTAGTTTTTTCAGATTTTCAGATTGTTTAGACCTTTATTACTTCCTTTATATCAATATCTAGGTTTTGTAGTAATCAATGATATGAAGATGACTGTAAGATCGCAGATCATTCATAACAATTCCCTGTAATCACAAGAGAAATTCAGTTTTTAGATACATTTTTTCTCAATATACAAAACAATTCACTTTCAAGCAGGGAGATGTAACTTACATTTCCCTGTTTCAAGTTTATCTATAAGAGGAAATATATTGCAACAAAATATGAAGAACTTCTTTTCTGGGTGAACTATGGACATTTCTTACAGCCTGCAGATAATGCGCAGTGTAGGTCAAAATAGTAGTGGTCGAAAAATAGATTTCCTTTAGTCTAAATAATATTAGATACATATTTGGGGACAGAAATTCTATCCATACAAAGTTCTTTATGGACTGCCCGTGTGTTCAATAAATCAACGGTTTAGTGTTTACCTTTCAAGATTTATCTTTATCCACCACTGATAATTTCTTGGTCTCCAATTAATTCCCTCGTTTATGAATATCCCACAGGTGAAATTGTCTCCAAACTTCAATCTAGAACTGAGCTTCTAATCATGTTGTTACTCCAAATAATGACAGAAGGGTCTCTTAGAGTGATATTCTTGAAATACATTTTTCAATTCACCTTGTATGGACAGGAGGTGACTGCCTTATATGGTCCAGTCTTTCCTCCTGCTTTACATCGAATCCATGCAAAATACACACGACCTTCTTTAAACTCCTCCTTGAATAGATGGGAGGTCATGGGCAAGATGAAAGCCCCAGTGTATAATCCCCCCTCCCCTTGCTCTTGGATCATCACCTCATACTCCACATTCTTGGAGTTATCATCATTTCCTTTCATGCTGTCATGGATGTAAGGGATGTTCCATGGTGGTTGCCATGACAACAAAAGGCCAACCTTCTCATCATCATCCCCATCACTTGTTGTAACCCCAGACTGTAGAGGTATGGTGTAACACGACACATGCTGAACAGCTCCAGGTTGATATGCCTCTTTGCCCATCTCGGGTTCTGCTGCTTTCACTTGAGATTCCACAAGAGCATCTCTGACCACTTTCACAAAACTGACAATGTCGACTATGGTGTCCTGATAGATCCTGAACAGCCATGCAGGATCATCACAGCACAAGTGAGGAGGAACTTCTCTGCTTGACAAGATTTGTTCCTGGAGCTCGGCCTCAAGATGGGTGATGCCTCCAAATTCTGGTTCTGCATCAGGATGTGTGACAGTGTTGCTCTCGTCAATATTCCTCCATGCTCTGTACGCAATGTTCATATCCTGCAAATGAGCTAGTGTTCTGTAAGGTGTGTAGTTCTCTGGGTCGATGGCATAAGGGAAGATCTCGACCAGAACTGAAGCAGGAGGGAGGAAGATGGAAAGCGAGAGCAGGGATCCATGAACTGCTACCAGACCCTTGGAGCAAGAGATCAACCCTACGAGCTCAGACAGGGAATGTGTCTCTAAACTTGCTACAACGACAAAGGCATTAAAATGCTGAGCAATGGCTAAACTCAGTTCAACTTCATTAAGAATAAGCCGATTAGTTCTCCTTGACAGAATAACAAATGTATTCTTATTTTGCTCTTCTGCACTGGAAACGCAGTCAGCAATCTTTAGTCTGGACTCGTAGAAGGACGTAAACAATTTGATCTCTTTCGCTGTAACTGCAATGTTGTCCAAAGGACCCTGAGGAATGTCAAAGCCATACTGATACCAGGTGGTGAACTTGCTGAGTCCAACATGAACTTCCTCAAAGCAAAGTAGCCTTGAAGAATCAGCGTTGGATAATTTGTGAGCAAGAATAGGTGTTGCCTTTGAGATGTGCTCATACAGAGGAAAATAGGGTCCCGCCTCTTGACCATCACTCATCAGTATCGTGGCATGCTCTACGCCTGATTGAAGATTAAGAACACCAAGCTGAAGCTGCGTGTAAAACAGCGGGAGGAGATCGTCATGGAACACATGCATGAGGTTGCCTGCGTTGAAGCGGTTGAAAAGCAGGTACTTCCCTTCACGATACGACACATTCTTGACTGACCGCACAAAAGCACTTGACACATCTACGTAGCCAAAGTATTGAGTGTTGTGATCCGGTACGGAAGACAGATCGGCAAGAGCCGGTTGCTGACGATCTTGAGGGATTCCTTCGCTGATGGACAGTGATGCGTGCAGGAAGACAAACTCGTTGTGTTCCGTATGGTAGCATAGGTTGTGGAAAATGCAACGCCTGTCAACATTACTTGACCCTTGACACCAGGTGCTGCTGCCCCACTCTTCAAGATGTGCTACCCAATCCTGCGCATCACTAGCTTGTCTCTCTTCATCAGAATCTTGACTCAATTCTTCAGCCTTGCTAGTATAGGTAGCAAGCTGCTGCTTCAGATGATGGCAATAGTACATGCTCCAGGCTAACACAGGTATCAAAACTGTAATTAAAAGTGTTGAAATTTCCATTTCTTGACTTGGAGAAGCCCTCTGTTACAAAATGTACGCTCAGATCAGCAAGGTTGATCAATTGAAAGAAATTTGGGAATATATCCAAAAGGTCAGCAATTGGCACATCATCCAAAAAACTGTGAAGTAACAACAAAAAAAAAGAAAATTAGTCTACTTTAAAATTCATCCATTTAAATCATTCACGTGCAAGGTTATGCACATGTACAAAAAAGGGTGTAATCTGGGTCTATTGCATGCAACAAGTAAAGCATGGAAAAGCAGACAGGCCGTTGTGGATCATAATTCATGTGGAAAGAAAACGGACCAGTTTAACCCTTTAGTCACTAAACTGCCCGGACCGTCCCTTCTAGTTCTTATTACTCACTGAACCGCCCGTGGCCGTGGACTTTGACCTGTGTAACATTACGGCAAATGTATTGTAGGGGATATTGGGCGCTGAAACTTTGTGTGTGCTTTCTTTACACATAAGCCATTTAGAATCTGCATTGAAACGATGCGTTATTATGGAAAGATCTTTCGTACAGCAGAGTCTATGCCGCAAGATGCTTTACCGAGACTGAGTTCAGTGAGTAAATGACTACAATATGCATAATCCTCAGTGACTAAAAGGTTAATTACCAGATTTTCACCTTTGATATCACAACCAGTAGTAAAATAACGGCTATATTGCGAAAACATGATGTATCCGTTTGCACGCACATACTCGCATGCAGAGCACATGGAGGGGAAAGAAGCACCCATGCGTTTGACAAAATGAAGTACTTAATTTATTCTGCAGAGTGAATGGTAATTTCTTAATTCACGATAAGTCGATAATGCCAATAAAAAAGCCGATGCGAATCAGTCATCATGTCTAGTCATCAAGCAAAGGAGAGTAAATTTAATCATACTTGGATAGATTTGGGTGATTAATTCTAACTAGCACAGCCGCGATGTAGCCCCAATGGCACTTATACATGTACAAGCTTATCTGCGTCACTGGTGCTGTGGTTTGTATAGTGATACATGTTATGTAATATGGTTATTCTCCATTCCCCAGTACATAACAGCATGAATTGCAGTACATGGGACCGAATTAACATCACATGCCTATAATATCACTATGAACCCCCAAAATTGATGTATAATGACTTTGATATTATTATTACATCATAGCCAAATTGTTATAAATGAACCATACTTACGTTATTAGATATCCACTCGGCTTTTTGCAGTTTCTCCTGAAAATTTCTATTATAATGAGGATGAGCAGCCGCCGCACAAATTAATTTTGCTTCCCCAGTTTTTAATGCACTAGCGCCATCACTTGATTTGTGGTGTGAAGGCAGAGGCTTTTAGTTTCACGTTTCACGTAAGCCGGTAAGGTAATTAAAAATGCCCGGTAAAAATGATTTATAATTCAATTTCTTGTTTTATATTCATTCCAAAATATGAGGGTTCTTGGAATTCCCATAAGTATTTGTTTCATATTTGCAACATTACAGCAACTGACAAAAATACAGGAATGCAAGCTGTAACATCACCCTTTTCTAGGTCTATTTTCCCCCTCTCATTATAGCCCTATTTTTACCGAAAGAAATTAACCGTGCTTATTTAAATTTAAGGGTCAGCCCAACTTACAACTTGTAATTCTAACGCAACTGTATGTTATATTTTCCCTCAAATTTATTCAGCCAGCTTTACCCCTAATTTGCCCACTATGAATAATAAAAGTACACGGAGTATTCATTATATTGTCACTTATAAAGAAGAATGAATGAAGATATTTATAAACATTACTTATCCCGAACGCTCGATTCGAAAATTCAGTATCTTACAACTGAATATTAAATCAAATTCTGGACATGGTTATGCTCTCCCCCACTATTGCCTCTCTTGGTTTTTCGTTGTATCCAAATTGCAGTTCCATGAGCTTGATTGAGACACATTTTTGTGTGTGTTTATTTTCTACATGACTCTTATCCTGTTATGTACAGAGCCCCACCCCGCTCTGCACCGTGATGGACTACCTTTGGTTCGCCAACTATTCCATCTCCGAATATTATATCTAACCAATAAAGTATTCTCAACTGAATTCCTCTTTCACCTGAGCAATGAGTGGAGAAAAGAAGTTTTGAATAATCTATTTTCCATAATCTGTGTTTTGTTATCTTTTTCATCTAAAAGTATTTTCTTCGACAGATTTGATTCCATTCGATTTTACCGATTTAACTCATTCGTAATCTAACATGGGCGTTTGCAAAGATCACACGGTAAGTATAATCGCTTCCATTGAAGATTGAAAAAGTAGATCTTGATTTTTATTTGTAACCCAAATGACTCTTTCAGTTTGATATTGGTGGGGCAAGAATCCTTCCAAGGAGCAGGATAATTTGCCAAGAACATGTCCGAAATACATCTAAAACAATTTTCAAGTTGGAATAGTCACTTCTTGCTTGCAGCCAAGTTCTCGTCACTGAGACATACTTGTTGGTAATAACCTGGTGGTATAATCATGCATTGGCGGATCCGGGGGGGGGGGGGCACTTCCGCCCGTGCCCCCCCCCCCCCCTTTGAAGAAAAGTATGCATTTTGACCATAGACGATCCGCCATTTTCTCGATTGTGCCCCCCCCCCCTTTTAAAATGAAGGCCTTTTTTTTTTGCTTGTCAGAGAATTATGGAGGAAAACCGGACCCCCCCCCCCCCCACCACCCGAGCAAATTTTGGAGGTCTGGCGAAAAAAATGTATTTCCAAAAGTTGACAAACCTGCATTATGTGCCCCCCCCCCCTTACACTAAATCCTGGATCCGCCCCTGTAATCATGCATCGTTGTTTGTCACAAATTGTAACGTAACAAGACAAAAACCACTAAAATCATATAATGCTCGTATTATGTACAGAGCCCCGCCCCGCTCTGTACCGTGATGGACTACCTTCAGTTTACCGATCCATCTCCGAATGTTTATGAATTTTACCAAGTTATCCAGTAATTTGAGACCAAAAAAAATGCGGAAATGTTTCATGATTTCGATGATTTTGCATTTTTTTTCATGTTTTAGGTCTAATAATATTGATTCCATTTGATTTGACACTCATAATCAAATACTAATATTTGCAAAGTAATTTTTTTTATCAATTGCTCTTTAAAAAAATCCAGAGTAGAGTCTATTATGATCCAGTCACGATTCGTTCAAATAATTTGATACTGAAAACGAAAGTCGCTAGTATTCTGCCAGAAAATAGGTTATATTTTGTCTATCCAAACGATTATAGTTTTACATTTGTGCAGCCCATTTCTCGTCACGGAGACATGTTTTGACGAAATACATACTAATGTACGTCCAAGTTGGTAATAATCTGTTGGTATAATTATGCATTGTTGTTTGTCAGTGTCACAAATTGTAACTTAGCAAGGTTAGACATAAACACGCAAATCATAATTCTCCTATTATGTACAGAGCCCCACCCCGCTCTGTACCGTGATGGACTACCTTCGGTTTTAATACCGATTCTTCCATCTCCATCAAGTTTTCCAGTAATTTGTTAAAATTTGTCGAAAATCATTTTGTGACTTCTGTTTTGCTTGTTTGTTTTATTCACGTCTTTAGATCTAATAATATTGTTTATACTTTTTCGACACATTTCATTTCTTTTGATTTCCCTTTGACTTTCAAACAGTTCTTGTAATCTCCCTCGATTTGCGATTTTGTTTCGTATACTTTAATCTATCTGGAAATGTTTGTCATTTGTTTTTCTAATGACATTTGTCAGCCAGATAGTGCAAGTCATTCTAATTTGACAATTTTATCGAAAATGTATATAAAAATGAAAACGAATATTTACAATACTTACCCTGACACTGAATTTCGAAAAGATACCAAACCTTTCAGAATGTAATAACCGAAATGCAACTACAAATTGATTATTCATATATTGCATGGCTTGGCTCATTCTTTCATGATATAATTGTTTTGTTAATAATTGACAACTCTAGTTATCGTTTTAATGCGAATTTGGACATTTAAAACGCTTTGGAATTTTATGAATCGTTATAAAAGAAGTTATTTTTTATGATGTCTTTTAGTCAAACTATCCTATCATTGAGTATACCGATTTGATGTTATTTCTCTTCACAGAAAATATTCAAAATTGTGGTTTGCATCAATTTCGACTTTTCGTCTCAAGTTTTCTAAAAAATCAACGACTTGATATCTTTTCGAATACAGTGTTTGTCTACATCACCCTCTCCAGCTCGTCTACGACTTCGTCGATGCTAGGTCGACAGAGGTGGGAGTTCTGTCGACAGATGTTGCCGATGGCGGTGAGATCGGCGTTGGTCGTAGCATCTCCAATCAAGGTGAGAAGTCGTCCGAGTTGGAATACGTCGCTCGAGACTGAGGTGACTAGGTCATCGAGGGCACATTCGGGGGCGATGTGGACATACACCTCCTGTGGAAAAGAGAAGAAAGAAAATATTTTCAATTATATTCGTATGAAAATTCCTAGAATAAAAAAGCTCTGCAGGTGTTTAAAATACACCAGCATTAATTAGTTAACTACGAAAAGACACTGAAAATTATTAACAATGTAATCTGCATTTTCATAATCTGAAATAAATTAGCAAAGCCAGAAAGAGGGAAGACAGGATTATCTGCCCCCTTCTTCATTCATTAAAAAAAACTGGCAATGATCGAGATAGATATAAGCATAGTCCTACCCTTCTACGGTACTTCTCCTTGTCCTCGGGAGAGAAGCAGTAGGAGTAAGGTGAAGTTAGAGTACACGCGAGCCCAAAGTCCACGATGACAGCCTGCCATCGACCAGCCTGGGTCTTCCGGAGGAGGCAATTATCCTCCTTCAGATCATTCATGAGAAATCCTTTCTCATGAATGCGGCCGAGGGACTTGGCAATGTCGAGAGCCAGACTAAACCTGTTAGAAATTAAAAGAAAGAGGATATTAATTGATAAAGATAGTAATATTATTGTATAAGAGCATAGAAACTTTTTAATTTTAAAGACTTGGATTTAAAAGAAGTCATCTGTACTCACCAGTCATGTTGACTCAGGGCTAGCTCTCGCATGCCACGGCTCAAAGTCCAGGACTCCCCAGTACTTACGTCACCGATAAAGTCCATTGCAAGCCCGATGTTACCTGGGCTGATCTCGATGCAACCATGGAAGCTGGGGAAGCAGTCCTCCCTGCCGAGAACGTCAAGGATGAAGGCTTCCACTTCGATGGCGTTCACCTATCAGGTTAAACAAGTTACATAACATTTAAGCTATGACGGTAGTTACAAGTTCATGATTCTCTCTCCTCCGTCATTGTCTGTCGCTACAATGCCACTAGTATTATCTTTGATATTTATCGTCAGCTAAAAGCCAGACAGAACGGTTAATATTTGCAAAATTGTTATGAATTAATGCCCTTCACTGATCAGATTTCTCATCAACGAGTAATGATTGCATCAGTGCCTAATTTCAATTGTGCTGTCTGAACATCTCTCTTATATGCTACGACAAAATGAAGTAATACCAACCTTCGATGTCATCTTCTGGATGTCATTCGGAAGTACGAAGGTTTTCAGAGCAATGGGCTGATCAGTGACGCGATGACGGAACAAATAGACAGTTCCGTGGACCCCGCTGCCCAAGACGACATCGCCACCTCCTTGGTGGAATGACTTCAGATCACCCATTCCCCACACGTAGGAGGAGGCTGGGGCTGGGGCTGCGGCAGCTGCTCTGCTCGAAGGCGAGGTGGCTCCACCAACAGCCGCACTCACTGATGGAGATCTAGAAATACAGAGATAAAGGTGTAAGTTTGGAAGCAAATTTAAGTGATTTCGAATTAACTGACAATAAGTTGGCACAAGAAGTTATCTTCTTATTTCAGACAATGTCGCGAATGGGGATTAATTTTATTTTCGAATATGTAGTATATGGTGGTGCTGGATCAAATTTGCCAACAAGTTTGCCAAAGATTTGTTTTGAAGTTGTAAAAGAATAAAATTTCAAAATTTTCGACAATAGGAGAAATTTAAAACTAAAAACAAGAACGATTGTTGGATTTGCTCACTAGGGTTTACTTAGGCCAGTGTGATTTTAGAATCTGCTACCTATGGAGTAAGGAAGGTTTTCCAATTATTCAAATTCAGAACAAAAAAGGGGAAGGGTAAAGTTGTCTTACCGTGAATTGCGTGGTGTATGATGGGGAACCACAGGGGCTTGAGCAGAAATGGGCACGGTGGGAGGGGTACCAGTTGGAAGGGTACCAGGACCACTAGCCTGTGGGCTGGGGCTCGGTGGTCTATATGAGAGAAAAGAGGAACAACTCGTAATGTCCCTCCTACATGTATCATTAGTTTTTTTCTTATATTTCAGGCCATACCACTGGCGGGTTTAAGGGGGAACAAACAAAATGTGCGCCTCTCTAACCTTTTTATCCCCTTACGAAATTTTCACTTAGCGATTTTTTTAGACGGCTTCTGCCACCATGTTGCACCATCATGCTAAGCTTCGTGATTGAAACTGACTTTTTACAAGATCTTTCTTTGTTTATTTTTACGAGATCTTTCCTTGTTTTGAATGTATGAAGCAGTGATATAATTACGAACCCTATACAAAGATTAAAGTTAAATTGAATTTGGCCAAAGACTTAAAACTGATGTTGTTGGGATTTGTTTGGTTATTCTTACAGGAGGGGTAATGGAATGGTGTCGATGGGGACTGTGTCTGGTGTAGATGGGTTGTATGGTGCTGTGGCTGGTGTAGATGGGCGGTATGGTGCTGTGTCTGGTGTAGATGGGTGGTATGGTGCTGTGTCTGGTGTAGATTGGTAGGTGGGTGCTACTCGGTTGTCTAAAGGTGCTGTAGAGGGTGTTTCGGGATTATCTCCAGAACACCTGTTCGACACGGCCAGAAACAACACTATAATACTTCTCATAAAGACGTATACTAGTAATGTGTGAGTGTGTATCTGCATGTGTTGATATTAAATGTATAAAACATTACAAGGGAAATTGGGATCTTTGTTCAAATAATTATATTATGAGGGTTTGAATTATAACTACGCTGTGCTTTCAATATTAAGAGCTTTTTCCATTAATTTACTTTCAAGAGCATATGATTTTTGTGTGTGTGTGTGTGTGTTTGATATTTACCAAGAGACACGAGTAGTCAGCCCACCAGCGCCAGGAGGAGAGAGGACGGTTGGCTGCCAAGTCAGGTCCTGAAAAGACAGATTAAAAGAAACTCAAAAACAATTATGTTTTACTTTTGAACATGAGTGAAATGAAAACCTCGACAACATGAAAAGACGCGATAGATAGTATTTACTCCTGAGTATTTACTCTTTCTTCGATAGATAGTACGATGGATATGGATATTACTATTTATATTCATACATTTTCCTAAGTTGTGTCATTCATATTTCTTAAAATCTCAGAACAAAAGAAAATAAAACAATGGACAAAATTGCGTTATTATCATTTCCAAACTAAGTACAAATATAAATGTATTTCAAAATAAATGGTTTACTTGGAGATTCTGAACAGCGTAATCACGTTGCTGTCTGGCCTGGGCCAGCTCAGACTCCAAGTCCTGGATCTTCTTGGCCTGGTCCAGGAACTTCTCCTGGAGAGCCTTGGCCCTCTTCTCTGCTGCCTGAGTTCTTCTCTGCGCCTCCTTCACCTGAGAACTGATGTTGGTGATGAGTTCTGCAGCGTCCCCGTCGGCCCCAAGACCGAGGTGGGAAGCCAAGCCCTGTTATGATATAAAAGAAAAAAAATTGAAAATAAAGTTTTAAAAAACCTTACTGCAAGCATTTTTTGTTAAATATCAAACTTGTGTTTATAATTGTACCAAATATGGTTGTAAAAAAGGTCATCCTTTGTCTTTATTTAAATTATAAGCAAATGAAGGAATGATGTATTTGGAATAATATACCAGAGAAATATTATGGACATAGAAAAAAAAAGTAAGCTAAATCAAATAAATTGCTTGCTTGCTACATGTAAGTGCCTTGTCTGTTCCAGACATTGGTGATCATGGCTCTCCATCTACTTATATATATCTCTGGTTATAAATAACCAAAGATAGAAATCAATAATTATTATATTTATCATATGTTTTCACAGTCATCATTACGGAGATAAATTATATTTGTTATATTTGTTATTGTTATTACTATTGTCATTATCATTATCATCATCATTGCCATCATTATTATGAGTTTTTATTGGTTGTTTTCCTATCACTAAATCAATTTCAATCATTGAAACAATTTCAAGTGCAAAATAAACTGAAGTTAAAATTTATTTCTTAATTTATCTATCAATCAATAATATTGATTTTAACGATTATTGCATGATTGAGAATAAGAAGACGGCTTACAGCAAGCCTTTCCTGGAACTGTTCCTTCTCCAAGTTATTCTGCAAGCACTGCAGAAGGAGCTTGCCTGACATAGCTGGTGGGGGCGAGGCGGATGAAGTCAGAGAGAAACTAGGATCTTGGTATGACCTGCACAGCTCCTGTTTGTATAAGGTTGAGAAAAATCTTTTTATTTTCCTTTTTTTTAATACTGGTTAACTGACATCACTTTTCATTCTTCAAACTTTAATACTCTCTTTCATATAACACAATTTAGGGACGAACATAATCATGAATTAAACTCAGTGGAGATCATTGTAGTTTATACTATTTGTGACATATTCACATTTTCTTCCATTTTTTTTCTTAAATCATTGTTTATTAGGGTAATTTGTTTTGTTTTGTTTGAGTTTTAGTTTTTGCTTACATCCAGGGAGTTGGCCAATGCTGGTTTGATGGCAACAGCTGGAGAAGCTGATCCGATGCAGGGGATAGGTCTCCCCAGGACCCAAGGGTGGGGGGAGCGTATACGACCGACGCAAAACATCGCCTAAATCTCTATTTCAAGTGATATTATATAGAAACTGTGATCTAAATAAGGAGCCGGGGATAGAACGGGGAGACAAAAGAGAAGAAAAGATATCAGGAAATGAAAAAGAAATAGGGGCCTACAGAAGACTAGCAATGGTGTATGTGGTGGCAGGGTAAAATTAGTGCCCCCCCCCCCAACTCACACTGAACGGAAAGAGAGAGGGGAAATAAAAGAAAAAAAAGAGGAGAAATGAAACTTAAAGAGGAGATTATACCCCCCTCCACTTGTTCTCTCGTTTTTCATGTTTATTTTCGGGTGCCCCCCCCCCCCCCCCCCACACACACACTCACCACCACCGTTGAGAGTAGCTGGAACTACGTTACGCCACTGAAGACTAAGTGACGAAGAAAGGAACATTGCTGCTATATAACGTCTTCTGTAGAATAGAAGTAACTACCAACATTTGTTTTTGCAGATTATTGATAACATTTTTTGTTATTAATAACATCTTTCACATCCGTTAAGGGCGTTATCCGTTATCCGTTGGGCTAGAGTGCCCAAGTCTGCGCAGTGCCCATGTCTGCGCACACGCGTAACTGCGCGATTCTAATAAAACAAAGCACGCGCGCAACCAACACAAACTTTTCATCTTTATCATAGCGATAGATATTCATGCAAAAAACGAGTCAAAATAATGAAAAACGGTCTTATTTCAGACATTTTATTCACAAGCCTTAAAATGTTGTCTTTCACGTCAAAACTCCCAAACTGCATGTAAAATGAATGAGTGCGCAGACATGGGCACCATTGATTTTTTCAATGTTGAAATGACACGACCACTGTTTCTGGTGAAAATGGCATTGTTCTTGCTCTAATTTTGATGGGATTTTTTGCAGACTTACTCTTTAGAATATCAGGAATAATATAAAATAAAGCTTTAGAGGAATATTAAAGAAATTCTTGTTCATTTTCAGATGAAAACCTTAGGTGCGCAGACATGGGGCTCCCCATCATACCGTATTGCATAACGTTAGAATCTATGGACCGTAGGTAGCCCATACGGGTTATTTTGTGTGCATGTTTGGAAAAAATCAACATATTATTTGTTTATAAAATGGGGAATATTTATCCGTTTTTGTTCAAAGTTGCTCAAATTATTCAATAATGTGTAAGAATACGATACTGACCTGGCGATTTGATATGAGAGCTTTCGAAAGCAAGCAAAATAGTCAAAAACTGTCAAGAATTTGGCAGTAAGATCTCTATTCTAGATCGCAAAAGTTGCAAGAGAATGTGGTTTGTTTACATTTTGTTACCAGGGCTTTAGGGCGCGGCCACTAAGATATGGATACGCGCACAATAAGCATGTAACGCGCAGCGATTTCATGAAGTGCCTCACTTTTCTTTCAATAATTGGTCCGCGTTGATGTTAAACGCTTCACCCACGCCCTGCCACGCCCTGTAGTAAGCGTAATACGCAGAAGCCAGTACATACTGATGAGCCTGTCATTGAAACTTGCCGATGTCAATGTTATTACGTCATCGCAGAGCAACATAACCGACCAATAATGGAGCTTAAGGACGTTCCCTAGTTATGTTTGTGCGCACCTCAGCTGCGCATCCTGGCTGGTTGTGTTACGTCATCACAACACCTGGAGAGTATTGCGCGCAGTTAAGACAATGTATACGCACATTTAACACAATGCTTAATAATGGGTACGCAAGTGTGCGCATTAAGAAGAACCCGGCAAATATAGATGAAATCAATAATTCTGTACCTGCTAAATCTATACCAAATATTAAATAGCTTGAGCTGAAAGATAACATTCGATGCCCCTTATGAATTTTCTATAGGCAAAGTAAAGATGTCCTTTGGAATTCATAATCATGGTCATCTACCTCCCACTTTTTTGTACACTAAATTAACACAAAAAGATAGCTGGAGAAACAAATTCAAATAATTATATGCAGAAGAATCATTTGTCTATGACCTGGGTTCTTAATTATTTCATCAGGTGCATGGCCAGAAATATTCTCGAAATTACGTCGCGGGCCACTGAGTATTACACATACATACAAAAAATGTATAGGACTGGCGTATCTTGCCCGAAAACATTGTGTATTCATTTCCTGGTTTTTCAATTCTGTTTAGCGAGCAAAGCGAGCAAGCCAAAGAAATTGACACATTAGAACCGTGAAATGTAATTTCGTCATCAAAATGTGCTAATTGAGAAAAGATATAAAAAGTACAACGAGAATGCCAGGTAATTTTGATATTCTCGGGAGGGGGCTGCAACGCCCATCCCATCCCCATACACCTCCGCATACACCCGAATGCATGGCCTATCTAAGGACTGAGGAAGAATTTCAGAATACACATCCCGGTATCATAAATAATAATATTATTATCCTTATTTTTCTTTGTTTGATGATAACTCTTTGGTTTGACTATTTTTCAAATTATGCGTGGTAGGACATGCTATGATAACTCCTTGGTAGGACAGGGAACAGATAATTATGATATGCTAATTGCGAGCGAACGAAGCGAGTGAGAAAAAAAAATGACACCTGTAATCATACCGATAGTTAGGATATTACTTAAAACTTAAGATTTTTTTTTCAAATGAGATATTTTGGCGGGCCGCATGAAATCGTCTCGCGGGCCGAAAGTGGCCCATGGGCGGCACTAATTAAGAACAAGGGGTCTATGCCATTATGTCTAATGATCATTATCCATACAGTCAAAGACATGAGCAAATGATGAGTAAAATGTCACGTAAAACGACTAACAATTTCCTTCTTTTTTATACACTGGTTCAAAAGTGTGCGTTTGACTGTCACATGAACTGTTAATTCACTCTTCGTACGTAGATTATAGACAATTGCAGGTTATGTCGTTACCGTGACATTTATGTTTGAAATAGTCGTGAACAGGCGCGCCAGAAGGTTTTTTTTTTTTTTTTGGGGGGGGGGGGGGCAAACACTTTGAGGGGCCCCACCTCACACGCTTGGTACCTGCTTACAGCCCTACAATATTTGAAGCACTGTAATCATCCATTGTTTTTCAATATCCCTCCTTACACCAGAAATGGGGTTATTTTGTTTCTACATTTTGTGTACAAATTTTAAAAACATTTTGCTATAGCGGCACCTCGCTGCATGAATATGATTATATTCAGGCACCTTGCAAAATTATTTTATTATAAAAATGCGGGGGCGCTGCAGCCCCGCCTCGTACACCTATGGGGCTATTCATGCTAAAAATCCTTAGGAGAATATTGGAACTCAGCCACCAAGAGAATGTTTTAAAGCATATTAGAGAATCATTAAACATTTTTTCTTTTCTTAAGACGAAACAGTTTTAATAGAACAGAATTTAAGCAAATTATGACTATTTTTTCTTCGTATGACTACTTGGTGAGGGGGCGTAGCGACCGAGCGAAAAAGTTGCTTTCGTAATACATGTATTTATAATTAAATATCATAATTGATAGGATTGAAGTAAATTGAATATATCATAAAGAAATGTGAGAAAATTACAATGCCCCGACCGGGGTTCGAATCCCGGTCGGGGCATTGTAATTTTCTCACATTTCTTTATGATATATACGCATGGAATTGGTATGGATGTACCCCCTACGCTCGATGGAAAGAGAGGGGCTATATGTGAGATTGTTACTTTGCTTCGACGGGAGCCCGGATAGCTCAGTTGGTAGAGCACTGGTCATGTAATCCAGGGTCCCGGGTTCGAATCCCGGTCGGGGCATTGTAATTTTCTCACATTTCTTTATGACATGTATTTATATTTTGCATTCGATAGAAACTTTACACACAGGCAGGTCACAGCTTACTTAGAATTGTGACTTACATAACATGAAATATAGTTATATATATATATATATATATATAACTATATAAATTAGATAACATTCTTGCGATAGGGTGGGAACAAAACGAGGAAAGCCCCTGCCCCACAAATACGTGTTAATAGGCCTAAACACTGCATTTATTGAAATGCGAGAGATCGTAAGTATCGATTTAGATTTGGATTATTCAATGTTGAAACTACGTATTTTAGAGCACAAAAATGTTTCCATTAGTAAACTGCAAAATGATTGATGTCATATAACATCTTTTTGAGGAGGAGAATAATAACGACATTTTCCCTTCTTTTTAGGCACAGAAAAGTACCTGCCACACCCATGCGCTTCAGGGCCTTGTAGTATAGAAGAGATATTGTAAAGTCAAATGATCAATGTTGCCATTAATGTGAGAGGGAGTATAGCGACTGAGCGAAAAAAGAGAATGTAGAGGAATTTTATATTAGAGCAAACGTTGGCAAAGTAAATCTTGTTCAACTTGTTTAACTTAAAGTAATATTTCTTGTCTTGGGGCCCCCTCTGAGGGGACAGAACAGATTATTGCAAACAGGAAAATTAAGATTATTGCGTGTTGAAACCTTGCATTTCGCATCGCTAGAAAACTATTCGTTATACCCCTATCCGCCCCTCCTTTAATAGTAGGAAAAATCTGCCACTTTGCTTTTGTCGCCACTGGTGGTAGACAGTATTAATACTGGAGATATACCTTGTTCCTATATATCTGCATGTAAAGGAGCGGAGCGACCATGTGATGGTGATACCTCCCCTTTGAAGCACTAGAAAGGTGATCGCAATACTGCAAGTTTTATTGTCTTATGGTGGGGATAGAGGGGGAAATATACAATAGACAGGGTTTCTAAATGTTAAGAAACATTGCGTCTATCAAATATAGTAGGGACCGTGGTGACAGAGTGCGATTTGTTAAAATTTTAAATACTGAACGTTTGCATTATTATTATATCACTGACAAGGCAGCTTATTATACAAGTCATCTTTGTCATGGTTGTAATGCGAAATAAAGTAATTTTTACTTCCGATGGGATCCGGGAGAGGGGGTCCCCCTTTTTGAATGATGGGTGGGGAAAATGCCCCCTCTGCCCACCCCCTCCCCCGCGCTTCCGGTGCCTATGGTCGTGAATGTATATAAAAAATATCAGTTACATGGTGACATGTCTGATAACAGGCAACGAGCATTTGTAAGTTTAAGACTCTCCGACAAACGGGGGCGCCGCTAGCACAAAAACCAGTACATGGACGCCCCCCCCCTTTTGCAAACTCTCTCTTCCTTTAGTATACTTCTCTCTACAAATCTGGAAACTTTGGTAAAAATGACATGGATTTTGAATGTACAGAGTTTTTTCGAACCCATCCCCTTCCGACACAGGTTCCCAGCCGGCAGCCATGCACAATATTTTCACTGGTTTTGCGAGTTTTTGACTTTTCCGCCACCTGAGGGCGCTGCTAGCACAAAAACGAGTGCATGGACCCCCTTTTTTAAAACTTTCTCCTTCTGCAGTATATAATTTTCTACAAATCTGCAAAAATTTACGAATCTGGCATGGATTTTGAATGTACAGTAGAGTTATTACGAACCCATCCCCTTCCGACACAGGTTCCCAGCCAACCATGCACAGTTTTCACTAGTTTTGCGAGTTTTTGACTTTTCCCGCCACCTAAAGTTGCTGCTAGCACAAAAACGAGTGCATGGACCCCCTTTTTTTAAACTTTCTCCTTCTGCAGTATACAATTCTCTACAAATCTGGAAAAATTTACGAATCTGGCATGGATTTTAAATATACAGTAGAGTTATTACGAACCCATCCCCTTCCGACACTGGTTCCCAGCCAACCATGCACAGTTTTCACTAGTTTTGCGAGTTTTTGACTTTTTCCGCCAACTGAGGGCGCTGCTAGCACAAAAACGAGTGCATGGACCCCCCTTTTTTAAACTTTCTCCTTCTGCAGTATATAATTTTCTACAAATCTGCAAAAATTTACGAATCTGGCATGGATTTTGAATGTACAGTAGAGTTATTACGAACCCATCCCCTTCCGACACAGGTTCCCAGCCAACCATGCACAGTTTTCACTAGTTTTGCGAATTTTTGACTTTTTCCGCCAACTGAGGGCGCTGCTAGCACAAAAACGAGTGCATGGACCCCCCTTTTTTAAACTTTCTCCTTCTGCAGTATATAATTTTCTACAAATCTGCAAAAATTTACGAATCTGGCATGGATTTCGAATGTACAGTAGAGTTATTACGAACCCATCCCCTTCCGACACAGGTTCCCAGCCAACCATGCACAGTTTTCACTAGTTTTGCGAATTTTTGAATTTTTTCCGCCAACTGAGGGCGCTGCTAGCACAAAAACGAGTGCATGGACCCCCCTTTTTTAAACTTTCTCCTTCTGCAGTATATAATTTTCTACAAATCTGCAAAAATTTACGAATCTGGCATGGATTTTGAATGTACAGTAGAGTTATTACGAACCCATCCCCTTCCGACACAGGTTCCCAGCCAACCATGCACAGTTTTCACTAGTTTTGCGAGTTTTTGACTTTTCCCGCCACCTAAAGTTGCTGCTAGCACAAAACGAGTACATGGACCCCCTTTTTTTAAACTTTCTCCTTCTGCAGTATACAATTCTCTACAAATCTGGAAAAATTTACGAATCTGGCATGGATTTTAAATATACAGTAGAGTTATTACGAACCCATCCCCTTCCGACACTGGTTCCCAGCCAACCATGCACAGTTTTCACTAGTTTTGCGAGTTTTTGACTTTTCCCGCCAACTGAGGGCGCTGCTAGCACAAAAACGAGTGCATGGACCCCCCTTTTTTAAACTTTCTCCTTCTGCAGTATATAATTTTCTACAAATCTGCAAAAATTTACGAATCTGGCATGGATTTTGAATGTACAGTAGAGTTATTACGAACCCATCCCCTTCCGACACAGGTTCCCAGCCAACCATGCACAGTTTTCACTAGTTTTGCGAATTTTTGACTTTTTCCGCCAACTGAGGGCGCTGCTAGCACAAAAACGAGTGCATGGACCCCCCTTTTTTAAACTTTCTCCTTCTGCAGTATATAATTTTCTACAAATCTGCAAAAATTTACGAATCTGGCATGGATTTCGAATGTACAGTAGAGTTATTACGAACCCATCCCCTTCCGACACAGGTTCCCAGCCAACCATGCACAGTTTTCACTAGTTTTGCGAATTTTTGAATTTTTCCGCCAACTGAGGGCGCTGCTAGCACAAAAACGAGTGCATGGACCCCCCTTTTTTAAACTTTCTCCTTCTGCAGTATATAATTTTCTACAAATCTGCAAAAATTTACGAATCTGGCATGGATTTTGAATGTACAGTAGAGTTATTACGAACCCATCCCCTTCCGACACAGGTTCCCAGCCAACCATGCACAGTTTTCACTAGTTTTGCGAGTTTTTGACTTTTCCCGCCACCTAAAGTTGCTGCTAGCACAAAAACGAGTACATGGACCCCCTTTTTTAAAACTTTCTCCTTCTGCAGTATATAATTTTCTACAAATCTGCAAAAATTTACGAATCTGGCATGGATTTTGAATGTACAGTAGAGTTATTACGAACCCATCCCCTTCCGACACAGGTTCCCAGCCAACCATGCACAGTTTTCACTAGTTTTGCGAATTTTTGAATTTTTCCGCCAACTGAGGGCGCTGCTAGCACAAAAACGAGTGCATGGACCCCCCTTTTTTAAACTTTCTCCTTCTGCAGTATATAATTTTCTACAAATCTGCAAAAATTTACGAATCTGGCATGGATTTCGAATGTACAGTAGAGTTATTACGAACCCATCCCCTTCCGACACAGGTTCCCAGCCAACCATGCACAGTTTTCACTAGTTTTGCGAATTTTTGAATTTTTCCGCCAACTGAGGGCGCTGCTAGCACAAAAACGAGTGCATGGACCCCCCTTTTTTAAACTTTCTCCTTCTGCAGTATATAATTTTCTACAAATCTGCAAAAATTTACGAATCTGGCATGGATTTTGAATGTACAGTAGAGTTATTACGAACCCATCCCCTTCCGACACAGGTTCCCAGCCAACCATGCACAGTTTTCACTAGTTTTGCGAGTTTTTGACTTTTCCCGCCACCTAAAGTTGCTGCTAGCACAAAAACGAGTACATGGACCCCCTTTTTTTAAACTTTCTCCTTCTGCAGTATACAATTCTCTACAAATCTGGAAAAATTTACGAATCTGACATGGATTTTGACAGAATAATGGGGATTTGTATATGACATTACGAATTCTGAGGTCTATCAATGGCCAAAAACCTGCGTTGACGTCATTCTACCTGACACCCAATCATGGCACACTTCAGTGTCCCATAGAAAAAAAGTAAGCACATGGACCTATACTTTTCTATGCGTATTTGGGCTTCTCATGGACCAAAGTAACTGTGTGCAAAATTTGGTGAAACTGACATGGATTTGACTTTAACTAGGGAACGTCCTTAAATCTTGCTTATTTTGAATATTCATGATTTTAGTCGCCAATGAGTATTTTCTGAAGTAACCATAGTTCCAATTTTGTTTGAGAAATGTTTTATATACCTTTATTTTTCCGAAGTCCTGTATTAGTGCTTTTTATTTTTCCTTTTCTAGCTAAATAAAAATAAAAGGAATAAATTAAACTGAATATTAATAAGCAAACGATAGAAAATGTATTCCCCATAATGCCCAATCATAAAACGCCTAATATTAATAACATAATAGTGATGCATCATTTTTAACCAATCAGAACTGTTAATACTCTTTATTGCCGTTGAATGGAAGTGAATTTGTTGCGACGTCAACAATACAGGTATTCCTTCACCCATGGCATGCAAGCGCATATCCGGGGGGGGGGGGGCAGGGTTACAGTGCTTTCACAAAGAGATTCGATCATACACAGTATGCCCTCCGAAGTGCTTTCAGTAATACTTTTGTGTGTGTACCTACTCCCCCCCCCCCCCCCCTCTCTCTCTCTCTCTCTATCTACTCATCTATGCCTCTTTCACTCTCTCTCTCTCTCCCCCTTCAGTCTGTCTCTGTCTGTTATACCCCCTACCCTGTGCCCCCATACCCCTCTCTTTATACATGCATGTATTTCTCTCTCTCTCTCTCTCTCTCTCTCTACCTCCCTCACTATTCATTATCTGCTTCTACCCGGACGGTCCCAAAAATAAGCGGAACGGCGGATTTTCAGAACTTTGCCTTCGAAAAGTATATATATTTTTTACATCATTGGGTAAAGCATCTTCTATACCGAAGAGAATCATTGAAGTTGTTTTTATAAAGTAATTTTTATTCTATGCTCGTTTCTTGAAATACAGTCATTTTTCGGTCATTTTCAAATTTCGCATGGTTTTTGCGACCAATTAGAGTAGAAATGTGTCGGGAATGGCCTTTTATTTTTGTGGCATGTACAATAATTAGCGTCGTTTCCACTTTTCCCGAGCTACAGTTCACTAAAAACCCATTCCCGATACGATCTTACACTCATCGGTCTAAAAAATCAAGCTAAATTTGAAAATGACTGTGTTTTAAGAAACAGGCACAGAATAAATTACTTAACCATATTCAATGATCTTGGTATCATTTTCTTCGGTAGTAGATGCTTTACCCAATGATGTAAAAAATGATATACTTTTTGAAGGCAAAGTACTGAATTACTGAAAATCCGCCGTTCCGCGTTTTGGGGGACATCCGGTATATCTCTGCCTCTATAATATTCCCTCACGGTTGTATCTCTCTATACATCTCTATATATATTCTCGCTCTGCCCCCCCCCCCCTCCTTCTATCATGCCCCTTCCTCTCCCCGCCCCGCCGTGCCTCCCCCTCCCCACCTAAAACTTCCCCACCACACTACACCCCTCTGCATGCACTGCCCACGTGATTTCCATGATTGCTCAGAATAAATATTGACAAATTGATGACTTCCTTACAGGCAATCCTTCCACCTCAAAACCACACACCACCCATCATTGTCACGATATGTCGTAAAAGGGAAACAATATTAAAGCAGATAATTATTATTCTGCGATGGAAGTCCCGAGTACAATAACCGGGCCAATGCCGAAAATACGTTTTAGTTGGGTGAAGTTAATGACCAAGAAAAAAAAAGAGATAATGACTATAGTAAAAATAACTTTTGTTGGTTCGATGACTGCGAGAAGGACATGATAATAGCGACCTGGGGAGCGTTTCATCAAGCGTTTTGTCAGTGATTTTTTACCGACAACTGTTATAAGCTACTGAAATCCTTGCATCTGATTGGCTGAGAGCAAATTTGTCGGTAAAAATCACTGACAAAACGCTTGATGAAACGCTCCCCAGTTTAATTGGCGTTCTTTATAGCGATCACTTGTGTAGGCTATTAATTAAGTTGTTTTGAAGTCGCTATTGGAAAGAATTAATATCTTTATCGCAGTACCATTATGCGTTTCACTTTCATAATAGAGGTGAACTATAGAATTACACATCTATGCTAGGACTATGCTAATTCACCTGTATTGTGGGCATTGAATATTCTATAGGACTGCATACGGTATTCCATTATGCTTTCATTGTAATGACTGTTTTTATAATGATGCAGGATTATTAAGTCGGACGAGCATCAGGAGAGACAGCCAAACTTTATAGGAAACGAAAACGCCACTGCATAGACAGGTGATCTTATATTTGAGGGCTTTTGGAGGTAACTTTCAGGGAGTAGATGTTGTGTAGTATAGAATAGACTAAAACCTGTCTGACTATATAAAAAAACGAAATTGATTAATGCTCTTTTAAGTTTACTATTTTCATTTATATTTCGTTAATGTATTATGACTCATCAAGAACAAGAATAAGCGTCTCATTAATTAAACACAACTTTCTCATGAGCCAAATTGGAAATATCAGTGTCGGCGGCTGATGTAATACAATAGCGGTCAAATAATATAGACAAGGTAAAAAAAAACGTAGATGAAAAAGCAAATGTTTTGAGGTTGACAAAGAGATATTTCGGGGATTTCCTATGGTCTGATTAGTCAACAAAATGCAAACATCAAATACAATGGGGTGAACAAAAATAATCAGGGGACGCGCGCCCCCTCCCGTTGAATAAACGTACAAGGTTTCAACTCACGCACTCTCTAAAAGACCGCTAAATGGAAACAAGAAACGTGGTCTTTCTATATAGGCAGGTGGCCTTTATATACATGTTCATGTTGTACCTGTTTTAGTGTGATACACTGATCAAGGGGGGGGGGGGGGGTGTCTTTATAGACAGATACACAGGTGCTCTTTCTGTACATAGGGTCACCAGTGGCGGCACCGGGGGGGGGGGGCATGGGGGCCTTTGCCCCCCCCCCCCCCCCCCCCCCCCCCCCAGTTGCCCCCAATAATTTTCGGAGTGAAAAAAAATAAAAGGGTGGAAAATGAGAAAGAAAAGGAAAGAAAAAAGTGAAAAAGGAATGGAGAAAAGAAGGAAAAAGAAAGAAAACGGAAACAAGGTGATTCCCTGGACCCTACCCACTCGCGCTTGATTTTGCGATGTACACGCAATTTTTTTTGTCCGCCCTTGCCCTCCCCCCCCCCCCCCCCAACATTTTCTTTTGCCCCCCATTTGCCCCCCTCCCACTTTAAAAATCCTGGTGCCGCCACTGGGGGTCACTAAAGCACTTTTGACTACCGTGTATTTCAGCTCCTTCATCACATTACAGTTACTGCCTTCGTTTTACTTTCGAACCGTTTCCATCTTCATCCTTGTTACATAATTTCACATGTTTTGAACTATTCTTCTTTATGGTGTGGCATTTTCAACCTTGTTTCCTTCCACATATTTTACAAAGGTGGACCTTATTTTGATCCTTTTCGACACAATTACTATGTAAACATCACAACCAAATCATAATCATTCATATAATGCAGGGGCGGATTACAGGATTTTCAGAAAGGGGGCGCACACTGAGGAACCCTCCGTTTGACGAAGCCAAACGGCCATCTATGGGGTCTTGGGGCATACTTTGTCAGACAAAACAGGGGGGGGGGCGCACGCCCCTTGCGCCCCTCTCTGGATCCGCACCTGTAATGTCAAAACCTTCTTGGAAAAATTAATGATGATGATGAAGAAAAGCACATATTTCATCGTAAAGAATACCGTCTAAATAATTACCAGGAGTCCTGATAAGGAAATGCTAGCTATAATATGCAGTCCTGCTCATCTTTTGGATACAAGCATCGGCGTATCGGGCGAACCAAGTCCTTTGAGGGGGACTCTGGCATCATGGGGGAGGGGGAGGGACACCTGTCTTTCTCGATCGATAAAAATACTAATTAACAAGGATATTGGTAAAGGGTAGGGGTAGGGATCGTATCAAATTTTGTCACGTTCCCCTTCCCCTCTCCTTTTCTCTCTAAACAACAGCCTCGTTTCTTCAAAGATTAAAAAATAAGAAATAAATCGGGCCTCGTCTCGGAGTTTGTCCATGACTGTGTCCTCAATAATGATCATCCTCTTCTTTGATGACGTCAGGGCCCCGTTTCATAAAACTTGTTATCAATATAAGCTACGGAAATACTTGCATCTGATTGGCTGAGAGCGAATTTGTCATAGATCTATGGAAGTTGTTATTGATGATACATTTTGATATGAAACATGGCCCAGATCAATCCCCTTCTTCAGTGAATGGCTTCAAAATGTACATTCCATCCATGCTTCAAAAAGGTTTCCACCAACTTTCAAAAGCGTCATAACTGAAGCTAACGTCAGGTGTACATGACTTTGTAATCCCACATTGCGCAGAAAGGCTCTTTCTCAAAGTTTTAAATGGCTTCAAAATAATATCTTATCGACTGTCTATGCTCTGAAGACGAGAGCCCTTCGATTTCTTCGTCATTTCATTAATCCCAGCAGAATGAAGCAATATAAACATCAGTCCAGAGTTAAATTACGTCAGGTGTACGCCTATAATTATGATCTTGAATCATTAAATGTATGGCTTCAAAATATGTTTTTGTTATGGTGTAGGCCTACTCTACAACATGGCAAGTTTTCCGAAGAAGTAGAATTGTGAATGCGAGTGTGGGCATTATTCTAATAGTCTACGGCAGTTTGCAGGGGCGTATTCTCAGCATAAGGTGGAGCCGGTGCGGCGTATACGTTCCCTCCCTTCTGCTCGAAGTCCCAGAAAAATAAATTCAACTGGGCAATATAGTACGAGAGTTTACCCAGGTATATCATCATCCGTCCATCCCCTCCCCTCCCCCCCCCCCCCCCCTCCTCCTATAGCTTCTGTAGCACTAGCCCTATAACGGTCTGTTTGGAGCTAGAAGGACGTTAACACATATACTTTAACACAGAGTTAACGCCATTCTGGCTCTCAACAGACGCTTATAGTGCGGATCATGCATGGGCCCTCTTGCGCAAAACGCTGCGATTAAACGCAACTCGAAAAGTTAGACCAAAGTCAAAAATACGCGATCCTGATTGGTTGAAGGTCAGGTTTCGTTTAATTTTATGAGTTTCGTTTAATCGCAACTTTTATATGCATTAAGAGGGCCCATGTCTGGAAAAAAATCAGGGGAAGCGAAGCAAATAGGGAGGTTTCAACTTCTTCTAACCACCCCCCCCCCCCCCCCCCTCCATTCCTTAATTCCTTTCTCATTTTTCATCCTCGTTGGTTGGGTACCTTTTTTGTTACTTAATATCATTGGGGAATCACCCCCATGCCTCGGTACGTACCTTCTTCGCCAAGAGTATTATTAATTTGCAATACCTTTGAAGTTATTTTCCCCTCTAGTATCATAAGTCATCATATTTTGTTCTACTCCGATGGTTATAAGGGCGTAGGGGGAGTTTGTACAAGCCAAATGTACACACAATATAATGAGTCTTGTGCCCACTTACCCGTTACCAATATCCGGTCAAAATAACCGTTATAATAATGACTCGACTGCCACGAAGGTCAAAGCCAACACGATACTCCAAATAACGGTGAAAAAGTGGATACACGGGGGGCGCTGAGCGGTTGAGCTCTGGAAACTGCTCCAAAAGATCTCTGCGGAAAACCCCAAAAGAGCTCCAATGGTATAATTAAACAATAAAAGACATAATTATCATTATGGCCGAGTCTTCCTCGTTCTATACCAAATACAAATAGGGCTCGTGTAAAGCAATACACTTACGCATTTTTCATTAAAGGTACACCTAGAGCTGCACTATTATTATGAACAGACACAAGCATACATAATATAAGGATAAATTACATGATGTACATCTATCATTGTTTGATACGAATGTTTCCAAGCTTTTTTGCAAATACAGACTCTGAAAGTAAACTATCAAAGCTCTAACCGTGAAATGCATTGTTACGATAAAAATCAACACAAATTGAGGTAATAGAAAACAAAAATTACTTGACTGGGAATAACAGAGAATGTCTAAAACGTATCCATCCAAGTTACTCAGCTATTTTACATTTTCTACCAAAATCGTTTAGGGAAAAAACGATAAAAATATTTGTATAGGCCTAGTAGTCTAAAGTTTATGGTGTCAATATCGTTTAATTCCATAAAAAAATATTATGCGTCTTTGGCAGAACTCATGATTACTAGTACCTTTAAGCTAGAAAAAAACAAACTTGATATTCTTCTTCGACGTCGTAATTGACGTCACAAACTATCTGAAGGAAAAAAAGGAGATACGTGGCTTCATTGGACGATGCAAGATAACAAAAACTTCCTGAATCCCCATAACGAGAAAATAAAGATAATACCTCATTTGATTCTCATTATAGGATGTAGCAAATGAAATCTATGTTATTGACGAAGATATTGACGTAAGAATGATCGAGTGGTCATCTTGAGTGATTTCATCTCTTAAGGTCACCGCACACCTTACGATCGGTCTGCGATCCGATTTGTGAAATAAATCGCTATGGCATTAGCTATTGGCATTCTAACAAAATTAATGAAATTTAACCTATTCAGGTTCTGAAAAGTAACATGAATACTAAACATAGGGTTTGGGTGAGCTGTCAGCTTTCTACAGGAAACAAGGGCAAAATTAGTTTCAAATCTTAGGCAGTCGTACGATTTTTGTGACGTCACAACGACCAATTTGGCCATTCCACCGACTAGAAAACTCGGCAAAGACCGTATTATCGATTGTACTATCTGTATGACAATTCACACCCTCAATCAAAAATATTTTTCGTTTTTAAATGATTTGTCAAATGATATTACATTTTCTTCTGAAATCGGATCGCAGACCGATCGTAAGGTGTGCGGTGGCCTTTAGAAAAGGGTGATTTTGATGATTTTGTTAAATGTTTTCATGATGACCCGGCGAGTTGCTTCGGCGACATGTGTGCTCTGTGTTTTGTTTCGTCATAATAGACTTGGGTTGGATTGGGTTTTCGGTGAGGGCTAGTGTTGTAAATGCCCAGCCATTCCCCACATACGCCAATGCATGCCCTATAGAGGGGGGTATATTGGGATTTGACCAATACACCCTATCCATTTTCAGTGGCGTATCCAGGGGGTGGCGCAACAGGCGCGCCCCCCCCCCTATTGGTCGTTGTAAAAAAAAAAAAGTTGTTCATTAAATAGGCTTCAAAATTGGTCACATATAGGATTATTTTGCATCTCAGCCCTTCTTCAGAAGCAAAAATTTTCCAAAGGGGAGGGGGCACCTCCTCCCCATAGACCCCCCCCCCAGGACGGTGATCAATAATGCCTGGCGCCCCCCCCCCTATTGGGAAACCCTGGATACGCCCTTGATTTTAACTTCAACATGAAGAAGGCAAAATTAATCATATCTCAAGTTGTCATCGCCAAATACTTATTTATCACCCTTTTTATTGTTCAGAAAAAGGAAGACTTTCGTAACTGTTATCGGCAAAGCTTTAAATATGAACGCTTTGGTATCTTCGTAAACTTTTCGGCAAAATTAGTCCGAATCCCACCCGCTTAAAATAATAATCGCCGCCCCTGTACAGGTGTACGTATACAGACACACACATGATGTTAACAACATGCAAAGTAGGAGTATTTTCCACAAAAAAAATGTCGAAAGACAGACGACCCCTCCCCCTTTTCCTATCCCGTTCCAGACGACTGGACCAACCAGCAACACATGCAGTCATCTCGATTCTGACGAACATTACAATAGTGTCCTCGACCATGTTCGAATGATTGAGTATGTTACGGAACAAAGAGAAAACATTTTCATTGTTACAGCACTGACTGAAACCATTGTTAAGTTACAGACAGTGAACGCTTGCTCGCTAACAGCTGATTATATACAACTTTGTCTATAATACCTTACAAATTTTTTTTCTCACGGTCAAAAAAGTAGGGGAAAATTATGTGATGATTGATGAAAAAAAGATGTTTGAAATTAGTTGAATATAAAACACAGCATGATGTATTTACAAGTGTAATTATGAATTTAAAAAAATGATTCATATTAGTGGTATCACTAACATTACATCCATTGAAAATATTCGTTAGAGTTAGACAAGTTAGAGTGGACAAGTTAATATTTAAACTGTAGGCCTAGTACGTAATACCTTTCTAGTACACTAGCATATTTTTATCATTATTTTCATATACTTTTCTTCCTTCAAAAACCATAAGGCTTATCATTTGCAACCTGTTAAGTATTTGTTAAATGATATACACGCGTTATGACCCGTATATTTTTTCAAAAGATGACATAAAACAACAAAACAGTTAGACAAAGAGGAAACACGGGTATTCTTAAACACAAATTGAACGATGTATGGTAGTCTGTACTTTCTGATCACGCAGATATAGAGTGAATGAACTGGGCGTTGTGGCGTGCGCCTGTAATCCAGCTACCAGTGGAAGTTATAAACTGATTCAGCGGACCCAGGTTCGAGACTGAGTCACGTCTTTCGGATGGTGACGTTAAAGGTCGGTCCCAGACGTAAATAATCATATCTGATTGATACACGTCTGTAAAAACCCAATTACACACATAAGAAGTAAACAGTATAACTGAAAGAAAGAAAGAAAAACTCTTGAGATAAATATTACAATAAATATTGTAAGATTGTAAATAATTTATACCAGTTTATTGTGCACTTTCACACATTATAACGAATGTTATGTTTATGGGACACAATGATATACAATTTCAAAATGATATCATCAAATTCAAAAGCGATAACCTTTCTTGTTCCCTTCTGTAAAACATTTCGAAATCATCTCATTTTGTGAATGGTTATGTGAAGAAATTAGCTTTCATCCTATATATTGATCCCGCAATTTTGCTACTTGTCAATCATTGTTATTCGATTCCCTTTGCTTGTTTAAGCTAATCCTATAATTTAAGAGTTTACAAACTGACTGTTACTTTTTACTTTGTTTACAAATGAATACTATGATTATACTTCGTAAGGTACTGGTATAAAGTACTACTCAAGATACAAACAGGCTGCAGTTTCGCGCGCGAAATGTTTGTCTCATTATTCACTTATCCCAAAGCCTGTTGTTTGATTTTTATGAATGAAAGGCCCAGTGGCCATTCATTCACTCAGTCAAGATCAGAACGAAGAAACAGAGCACCTGTAATATTCCCGCCAAATTTCGAAAGCGAGAAGAAAGGATGAAAAACTATCATCGCGCCCTAACATGTTGCTTCGCCACATGACGGCAGCATAAGTCGGTCGACTCGGCCGGGGAAGGGGAAGAATGGAGAAAGGGGAAAGAGAGGAAAAAAAAGAAGAGGGGGAAAACAATTGTTTTGTTCGAAATAAGCCATATTATAGTAGTAAGCACGTGTGGGGATTACGATGGAGGGTGGAACAAGGCGAGCGAGTCGTGCACCTGCCGCAGGGGGCCCTGAGAACAATCATTCATTCATAAAATATAAATCGAGATTTGTAGTAAGGGCGCGCCGAGTCCGTGGCCGGTGCGCACACGCCGTCCCGAACAGCACCCGAAAATGTTGTCAACAAATATTAAAAAGGTTGTATGGGAATGAGGAAAAGAATAATAGCCAATGCTCGTGTGCCGTCCATTCATGCCGATGCATGACAATGTTGGTCGAATCGCTGCCGAGAAGCTGGGGCTATTATCCGTGGTGGATTGTGTCTATTTTACTAGACGGGCGACAATAGAGGAGAACAAACAAGTCCGTCGACTTGATGGGTTTGCTTGGAAAGCGGGCGATGCGAGCAGGTGCAGCCCGCTCGAGCTGTTGCACTCCATCCGTCGCCTCGCCGCTCGCTCGCTCGCTCGCTCCGACTGCATCGGATCGCGGCTGTCTTGCAGAGGAATGCACTAGCGTGTCTGCAGGCATCTACGGCTAACCGCGAACGCTCCACTCCACCACATGCCCCCATCTCCTCGCAGACAAAACAACAAAAACACCACAACCTTTCTTTTCACTCCATCGCGAGAGAAAAAAGAGAAAGGTTCACGACGACACCTGCCAGCCAAATGGAGTGACCTCTTGTCAATGGACCCCCGATTTGGGGTCTATTGTTCCCCGGCACGTGGCAGAAGGATAGCCATTTTTTGTCAGATTTACTAAAGTTTTGTTATCTACAACCGATCGGAGGGGAAAAAAAGAGGAGAAAATAAGCCCGCAAAAACCGCGCGCGCGAGCCAGAGTCTCGTTTAGTACGCGGCGTGTCACCTGTTGCGTGCATTTCTTGGATCTTGCTAACGAACAAAGACATGGAAATAATGGCTAGCAAATAGAGGATGAATGAAGGAAGAAAAGAAGTGCTTCTTCCATAATAAAATACTTTGTGATTTACGGTTGGAAATCTTAACACAAATAAAAGAGCTGGTCGAGCTTCGGAATGGGGTGGTGTAATAAATTGTTATTTTTTCGAACATGGCACGCGTACGTTCAGTGTCGCCTTAAGTTCAACCCGAGTGCACGCGTTTGGATTTCTTGAAGAAAAAAAGAATGGAAGGGTAAAAAAATAAAATTGGGGAACGCGGGCTTCAAGAAAAGAATTGAAATCGTCTGCAGTTAAAAAAAATAGAATGAATGAATTTTGGGAAACAGATGCACCTTCACCCTCCATTTTTTCATTTGATGTAAAGAAATGTCAAGAAAACAAAGGAATGGTTTGAGCAATCTGCTCTCTATCATTCGCCATGTTGGGTTATCAACGAAATAATGGAAATCGGTAGCAGATTATTCAGCATAAATCAACGCATAAAATTAGTATTCGTTTCACTCAAATTTTATGAGAAAATATGATGGGTCTTAAATAATACTATAACACACAATTAAATCCAATATTTTATTTCAATAATGAATGTATCAACATGCACCCGACAAGTAACAGAAATCCGACTGAAAGCGAATCGAGAATAATCTAACAAACCAACAAAAAAACTACGATACAATTTTTCTGTAAATTCTTAATTCTTGGCCAACTTTTCAATCTTTTAACAGGTTGCATTCTGCTTAGAGTTTCCTCTTGATTCATCATTCTTCATCACTGTTTTCAAACTGTTAAAATAATTTGCGCAAGTAAAAAAAAAAAAAAAAATGAAGGGGCATGCATCAAAATGAGCAAGTCAAGGAAGTTTCCAAGAAAGAAAACAGTTTGTCAGACTCTGTCCAGGGTATTACAATGATTATATCTACTAATATTGATAATCAACATCTAATTAATGCAAGTTGCAATTTGGCAGGTAAATTCTATTTAAACAAATAATAAGAGAGTCACCTCTATTTCGGGGCACAATCCATCAGTTGTTGTGAGAACGGGGAAATATTTTTATCATTCTGCAATTTTTCAAATTTTTGCAAATTTCTTCTCTGAGCACTTATAATAGTGACAAGCTATTCTATTAACCTGCTTTTTATATATGAGCCTCAATGCTTGGAATCCAGTTTGCGTACATTACTTGTTGCTATGTCCGGCAAGCTTATTACAGGTTGTCAAAAACAACCTTTATTTGAAAGGTATGTATACAATTTGCATATTACCGAAGCGGTCTATCGACATCAAACACATTTACCAGAGCTATATAGGGGGATCTTGTAATCTTTAGAATATTGGATAATGCATTGGACAATATGGAGGTGGAAAAAAGAGGGGTAAAAAGGAAGTGATGATATATTTTGTGAAGTGGAAACGAAAAAAAGAATAAAAATCCTTTGAGGTGATCTAAGATGGAAGAGAGAGATGAGAAGAAGAATGCGAGGAGGATGACAAAATGAAATACGAAAAAGATGAATCAGAATCGCAACACCAGTAATCTTTTCTGAAGATCATTCTAACTCCGATGAGAACTGTAAGGGCGTAGAATTAATTCTAACGCCCTCATGGCACTGAGCAGACATTGTGGGCTGGGGACTATGGAGAATAGTTGAAGGGAACGAACAGACCTCTTCGTTGTTTTATGCTTTTTTATCTTGAGGAGTGTTTTAAATTAATTACTCAAGCTCCATCATTTCGCTGACCACTGCCTCAAACTCCTGCTTTGCCTTCGAATCACGCCCCACACACGTAACTATTCAAAAAATAATATTGCCATTTGCGGACGGTCGTTAGAGACAGATGGGGGCGGGGTAGGGTCAGCGGTGACCCCTGAAGGTTCGTAATTTTTGAGGTCGACAATCATTGTGAAGGGGTTATTAATACGCACGCGCGTTCGCGTGTTGCGGATTATCGTCGACAGTGTCCTATAAAGCTTGCGCGGTTTTTCCCGCCCGAAGTTGCAAAATTCGATTCGACGTTCTAGATTTGTATAGCTTTATTCTCTGAAATAACAAGTGAAATTCTCAGTGAGTATAATTAACAGAATCTTAATTTCAAAATAACTTCACGAGGTTTTTGAGTGAAATGAAAATTAGCGATAATAATTCAGCTAATTCCGGGGAAATACTGTTATTAACCCTCCCGTATGAAACGAACGCGCTTCTTCAAGTTTAATAAAATGGTTCATGATTGTATATTCTGGTAAAATTAACAAGCCTCGTATGAACTTCGATTCATGATAACTTGCTAGAAGTATGGTAAAACTGCGTTCAAATAGACCTTTGACTAAAACATGTTATAAATAAATCAATTAAAACAAATGAAAAAGAACATCAAGAACAAAAGCAAAAGAAATAATGAAAAAAGGGAATTTAAATGCCCCTCGGCCTCCATATACTCCCTTCCTAAAGGCCTGCTTCCGAGAGCAGGCAGAAGGACGTAAAATTCATACTTTTACATAGAGTTAACGCCCTTCAGACTCTCATAGACAGATCTTGCTACAACGTTTCTAAGTTTTGTCACGCGAAAGCAACAGCAGATTGTCTTATTTTGAGGTTTCTTGAGCATAGAATTTGATGTTTTCAAACAAAATATTAAAGCGCGTGAAGCTCTAGAGTGATTAATTTCTATCCATCTGCGTGATGTCCAGCGTTTTTGTGACAGATGTCCAGTGAATGTGGTCAGTTAATTACACAAATTGGACAGTGATTAGGGCCATTTGAGCCAAATGAAATCAAAATTAATGCAAAGTGGACATTTTTTCATTTTTTCATTTTTCTTTTTTTTTCTTTCAAACGAAGTGAAGCTGAAAGACGATGACTATTAAATCATGCAATCGCTTGGATTTGTTTCTGGTGGCAGTGTTTTTCATGACAACAACCCACATCGAAGATACGGAGATGAAAAATAATGAAAAACACATTTGTGGGGGAAAAAGTACATTAATGAAGCCAAATAAAGCATTATTTGAAGAGAGAGAGAAAATGAGAGAGGGGAGAATGTGGAAGAAAGGGGAGAAAGAAAAAAAAATATCGAAAAGAAAATAACTTTAGATCCGCTTAAGAAAACACGAAGTGTCATCGAGGGTATAAGAAATTGAGGTCTCAATCTGTTCGTCAGTGGCGCGCGAGCGGGGCGATGTGGTCAGAAATCAGTTGAACAATGACCCAGCGAACAAAAGGTCCCGGCGGGGCGGGGTGACGGCGGGTGAGAGATTCGCTGAGCAGACGACAGGTGCAGAACAGGGGCAAAAGCGCGCGCGCGCGGCTGGTCAGACTAAATTTAGTGTAAGCTAAGACGATAATCATTGATAATGGAATAAGGGGGCGGAGAGCAGTAAAACCAATGAGGCTATACAAGCACAACAATTGTGTTTTCTTTAATCCATATGTCATAAAAGGAACATTAGGCATAGTATTCATATCGAGCAGCTCCTATACAATTGGGGATTGAAGTTTGTATTTTGTGGTTAGGTGAAATTATTTTGGCCGTGTGAGATTGTGGTCATTTATTGAATTCCTTTCCTTCGAGGGAAGAAAGCTGCGAAATAATATTTTTAGAACTCATCTGGGGGTGGGGTCTTCCATTTTGTTATCTAAAACTTGCTATAAACTTTACCTAAAATAAATTTCTTTATGATAATAACAAATAATAACATAATCAGCTAAAAATTGAGCGCTCTAAAAATTTCCAACAGTTCAGAAAATGTATACCTTCAAAATTCCACTTCAACTTTCATATTCCACAAATTTAGAATAATACAAAATGGTGTTATGTATTCGAAGACAGTTACCTCAAATGCTTTCCAGCACTGTTAAGCAAAAATATACTTATGATCAGTTTTAATCACGTGAAAGTCAATAAATTTCGCCTTTAAATGTTCTTTACGAAAATTATTATGGAGCAACGAAAAATAATTATTGTGAATCATCAACAACAACAACAGACTCATTATATTCTCATGAACGCTGTTATAAGGACAATACTCATATTTTCATAATCATGCCGGCATGCATGAACGGGGGCACTAGTTTTCCGAAGGTTCTTAAATTCGGAAAATGAAATAGGGTTCATAATTCCATGAAATGGCATAATTTCCATAGCTTAATTCCGAAAATGAAAGGGTTCGTAATTCCGAAAAGGAAATAAGGTTCATAATTCCGAAATAGGTTCATAATCCGAAAATGAAATAGGTTCATAATTCCGAAATGAAATAGGTTCATAATTCCGAAAATGAAATAGGGTTCATAATTCCAAAATGAAATAGTTCTAATTCCGAAAATGAAATAGGGTTCATAATTCCGAAAATAAAATAGGGTTCATAATTCCGAAAATGAAATAGGGTTCATAATTCCGAAAATGAAATAGGGTTCATAATTCCGAAAATGAAATAGGGTTCATAATTCCGAAAATGAATAGGGTCATAAATCCGAAAATGAAATAGGTTCATAATTCCGAAAATGAAATAGGGTTCATAATTCCGAAAATGAAATAGGGTTCATAATTCCGAAAATGAAATAAGGTTCATAATTCGAAAAGGAAATAAGGTTCATAATTCCGAAAAGGAAATAAGGTTCATAATTCCGAAAAGGAAATAAGGTTCATAATCCCGAAAATGAAATAAGGTTCATAATTCCGAAAATGAAATAAGGTTCATAATTCCGAAAATGAAATAAGGTCATAATTCCGAAAATGAAATAAGGTTCATAATTCCGAAATGAAATAAGGTTCATAATTCCGAAAATGAAATAAGGTTCATAATTCCGAAAAAAATAAGGTTCATAGAAAATGAATAAGGTTCATAATTCCGAAAATGAAATAAGGTTCATAATTCCGAAAAGGAAATAAGGTTCATAATTCCGAAAATGAAAAAGGGTTCATAATTCCGAAAATGAAATAGGGTTCATAATTCCGAAAATGAAATATGGTTCATAATTCCGAAAATGCAGTACATGTAGAACCGTACACCATTTTCTTTTTTTTTTTAATTACGAACCTTCAGAAAAACGACATGTAACCTTAACAATCAATTGAACAAAAGCCAAGAATAATGATAATGAATTAATCAAAAACTTACAGAATTTGGCTTGAGAAATAGACTGTTAAAGATGATAACAATGAGTATGACGAGCAAGATGTCTTTTGTTAAGAATAGAAATTGCTTTGTGTTTTGAGTGACTAAAAATATCTTGCTTTCACGGTGAAGTTTGTTTGAATTTAACAGTGGCCTCAGAGCATTCTTGGCTGAGGGTTAATCGTGGAAGGGAACTTCGCTAAATCCGTCGCTAATTGATTGCAGAACACGATCGTTTTGTATTTCCTAATGTTCTTATATAGTAAACAATGATTTTAAAACCAAACCATGGAATTCTTTATAGTAACATCATCATCATCATCATCAAAATAATTTCCTATTGTTTCAAACCTGATAATGGACAGATGGATCTCATTACTATGGACCTGCTAAAACTAAAAAGAGTCAAGGAATAACAGACCCTTAGATAAATACTTAGTTTCAAACCTAACAATCATACAACGATTACTTGAGGATTGCTTGGGATCACAAAGCGCTCTAAAAGGTCCATACAGATCGTCACATAAGAGCGATTCACATTTTAACTGCATGAAATATCTTTCCGTCCCTTATATAAAACATGGATATTTTACATTTAAAAAAAATCACTCGACAGATGACTACTAACTAATGTTTTTTCTGATATCTGTATATGATAATCACAAAGCAAAATTTTATCAACTTTATCAACTATTTGTGTAAGGCTCGAACGTCGTCAAAATGACATTTCTTCCGATATACGTAATCACCCATCAGGTACTTGAAATTGCTATATTTCACACCAATATCGAAAAAGTTCAAGGCTCTCATATTATATTAGTTGACTTGGTTCTTTGTTAAGCGTTAGAATACATATTGGATTACTGAGAATTTGCTATCCCGTTTCAATTCGGTGTATACAATTCCTAATTAGTAATTCCTGATGACCAATACCATGATCACGTATCACTTGATTTTAGCTCGGATTTCTTTTGGGAATTTTAAGTGACACGATTTCAATATCAGGCCTACTGTTGCACAAGTTCGACTTAAACAAGTGTAAAAGACATATTCTCTTTAATTGTGGTATAGCTTTATATTCATATTGAAAAATAGCTTGTGAACTCCACTCTAATAACGATTTTAATTTTAGGGACAAAATATGCCTGTCAGCAAAGGTACTGTATGATCAAACTTTGATTAATATTGTATCTTTGGTTACAGCTCTTTATTTCAAAGATTTCGCAATTCCGAATGTTCGTTATTCGAAAATCCGTCATAAACAGAAGATTCGTTACTCTGAAGAATCGTTATTTCGAAGGTTCATCATATCGAAAATTCGTCGCTTGGAATGTTCGTTATATACTCCGGCGGGTGCTGGTAGCCAAAGTTATTCCTGAATTTTCGTTTAACCGAGGATTCATCATTCAGAATGCTCGTCATTCTGTTCCTTATTCCGACGATTCGTTCATTCGAAAGTTCGTTATCAGAAGATTTCATTCATTCGAATTTCCTGCATGTGTTGACCAAATTGTTCTTTGGCCTTTAAATCTCAAACAACTTAGAAGAGCGCCTCTTAAGGTTATTGGTACCCCCATGAACCCAACTGAAAAGTCCAAAGCACAAACAATTAATTAGAGATTGTGTTAATTGGATAATTTGTTCCATATTAGATATCGAATCTCAAATAATCGGTATAGGGACTGAAATTTCATAGCCCGACGAAGAGACACGCCTTTAATGTTCCAAGCATTGGATCTAAGAATTAATTAAAGCTGACCACAAAATCTGTATCGTGTCATTGGTAACCTGTACCAATATCATAAGATGTTGGTATCAGAAGATTTTATGTTTTTTAATTCTTTTAAACTTTCTAAATGAACTCTTGGCGAGAGAGGGGTTACGAGAAGATAGTGGTTAAAACAGGGATTTTTCCTTCTTCTTTTTCACCACTTTATAGTTACTTACAGGAACTTTGTAACTGCTTGGAGCAAGAAATACCCTTTCTCCTCTCCATCTCCCCTCTCCACTTTCCCCTCTGTTCCTCTTCCCTCCGGTCTCCTCCTCCTTCTCCCAAGGCCTCTCCTTCTCTCCCTCTCCTCCCCCTGTCTTCCTTCCCCATTCTTGTCTCTCCTCTCCTCTCCTCTCTCCCTGCTCTCCCCTCTTCCTGCTCTCCCCTCTCTCTTCGGCTCCCCTCCCTTATCTTTCGCTCCCTCCTTAATTCCTCCCTTTCCACCCCACTCCATTTTAACTCCTATCGCTCTCAGTCCTTCTTTTTCAACACATCCACATCATGAACATGGATAATTCTTCCATCAAAGCTACTTGACCAACAACAGAGATCAAGAAGCTTAGAGGTAAAGACAAAAAAAGATCCCTCGTTTCCTGAACATAAACAATGAAAACGACAAAATTTCCTGTTCAAATCGTACAAAACAAAATCATTTGCTCATTTTCATGAATCAGAGTCCGTTACAGCATTACCAAGAGTCTATAATGTGGAAGTGTGCAATACTCGCTACCCTTGACTATGGATTAAGGCGGACTAAACTGCGAGCCAAGTTTCTGCTCTTGGTAAAAGAGTGGTTACAAGTCGGATGTATGACGTCATCCATATTGCAGGACCCGAAGAACAATGTTTGCCTACAAAATAGGAAATGGGGGGGGGGGGGGGTCCAGATTACAGTTTTACCGTATTTCATGATTTATCAATAAATTACAGGTACAATAGTTCGATGGTATCCATTTCTAAATCCATGGCAAGTGCAGCAAACTTTCGAAACATCACAATTTCTAGAAAAAGAATGAGGCAAACTCCAAACTTCGAAAATTTCTCTTATTTCTCCATTTCGTCAAAATTTAACATGAAGGAAGGACTTAGTCGAAAATTATATCTAGAAATTATTCAATGAAATTTCACATAATTTTTATACTGTATTAGGAAAAATGATTTAAATTTACTTAACATTCTCAATAATAGAAGACGTACTGTTTTCTCTGAAAAAAATATTCATATCAAGTACAAAATGATATAAGCTTGGAAGATGAAATAACAAATACCTGCATCTTCATACTAAAAATAGTAAGAAATTGATAATCAAGCGAAAAAGAGAAGGAGAGAGAGAGAGAGAGTTGTTTCGATACAATGACGAAACAACGTGGAAAAAGTAATCGAACTTCGCGGTTTTCGTTTACAGCGCAGGGGGCAGAAATGTTGGCAGCAATTTGCAACAGCTGAAGATTACAGCTATGGGCGTGCAAGATACATAAATAAATTTAATATGAAACGGGAAAAAATTATCAACCTGTGTAGCGTTCACGGCCACTGCTCATACATGCTGATGAGCTATTGTTATTGCGTGGCATCAACGAGAGTCATACAATGAGAGCTTGCCAAGTTATATTTTTGTTTTCCTTTTTTATGAATCTAAATCCATTCTCAATGAATTTCGGGGGAGAGATGTTTGTGACAAGATTGTGATGGTTTTCGCCATCTGTTGAGGTTCGGGTGTCGTTTTAAGGATTAAACAGAGAGCAGTTGTAAAAAGATATGTCGTGTAGTTATGGATAATGTCTCGTCCTTTATTAGCATGACGAGGCGAAACATATGCGACACTTAATTGCAAGTGTTTCTTTCAAGTGATTCTGATTTGAGTTGTGTTAATGTGTTAATGGATAAATTGATAAGTGCTTTGAGCTTGAGCAATTGAGCAGGCATTTGAATATCAGTTTCCTATGTATTAAAGTATTTATTTGGAAAACTTTATTTTATTCTGAGAGAGGTTTGTCTTGGTGACTATAGTGCACTTGATATTGTGTAGTGACTGTCATTTATTTGAATATACAGTTAACAATTCACTTTCCTATAGATTATGATTTGTTGCAGTTACGGGGAATATTGTGTATTTTTTAAGGGGATTTTATTGGAACCGTAAGCACTACGGAAAATTTCACCAAGTAAATGGAATGTTTGGTCTTGTAACACAATACTTATCAAAATTATAGAGGAGAATAAAGATTAGCATTTTGACATTCTTGTTTAGTTTTAGTCAGTTTAAAGAATGCAAGAGAGAATTATCACAATTCAATCGAAGTTAGATAATTTCAGGGATATCAAAACAATGTCATCATGGTAATAATACTTTTAAATATTTGAAGTTTCAAGATAGAAAGAAAGAAAATTACAGTATCTCAAAAAGGTAAAATTATATAATCTAATATGAAATGATATTATTTGTTTGAAGAAAATAAAAGTTGTCTATTGTCATTAGAACAGCTCGACGAGTGTCCAATCAACCAATCAGAATGAAGATTCCATCAGTGTTTGGTATTCTTATTGAAAGACAATTACTGATTGGTCGAGAAAGAGACTCTTCAGAAATTGAATTGAGATAAATCTTGTGTTTTTGTTCAAGGATAAGTTAAATATTAGTTGATCTTGCTGGTCACACCTAATACGATACGCTGTTGCAACAAATGATTATGGATTAGGTTTCGCCTCCAAATTAAAGAAAAAATATTAGTCATGACAGCTCCCGAGGGGGAAATGGAGAATGAAATGGTAATTATTTGTAGGGCTGTCTCTTCAAATATCAATTATCATCGCCTGTGCCATTTTGGAAAAAAGAGAAATACAACTGTTATTCCTCATAATCCGGCCTCAAACAGAATGAAATGTGAGGTCTGAATCTGATGAGGTTGTGCCAAACAAGTGCCAATAATTCTTCACGGTCATGGTTACTATCGTCCGATCATAATTATACATGCATGGACTTGTGAGCTTTTTAGGGAGGGAAGAATAAGAAGAGGAAGTAGAGGAGAGATAGACTGAAATGGCGAGAGAAGGAGAAGAGGAGAGGAGAGAAAGAGAGAGAGAGAGAGAGAGCTTGTGGGGAAAGGCAGAGAGAGGGAGGGGAAGGGCAAATGCAACAATTCAATAAAATCATACGAAATCGTAGCAGTTTTCGACATTTTTATTTTGAAATATAGCAGTAATCAATTACAATAATTAAAAATGCATTAGAATGTAGCCCAAAAATCGTCCCCAATTTAAGAACCTTTTGTATTTTAATTACTATAAAGATTCAAAAGACCCTAAGAACACTCGCACTATCTTACTTCTTCTTTTCAAATAATCTGATTGCTAAATAATTGTTCATGAACAGGCAAAAGAAAATCAAGTAGTATTTTCGATATGAGCTTGACTACTACCATAATGGGCGTCCACGATTTGAAAATAGGGCGGTTGACAAAAGTCTGCTCTTTCTCTAGACTCGGTGGCCTTGTATACATGGGTTTCTATTTGTTATGATTGCGGCGCAGAAAGTAGGACTCCTTTTGGCGTTTTCGAGTATGCATGGCGACTAACCCTGACCGTGACGGTGTATAGTTTTAACACCGCTGTGTCACATCGGGGTTAACGGTTCACCTGTAAAGGGCCGTTAGCTTCGTGGACAGGCTAACTGGTAAAAGCGCTTGATTGTAACCGAGATTCGAGGCTAAGTGAGTGCGCTGGTGCCCTTGGTTAAGGAATTTATTTATCCCCATGATATTCACTTAGGTAGGACTTAAATTCATAGGTACCCTGAAACTACATTACAAGTGTGCATATTTGCTTTGGTATTGTTAGGTTCAGGTAAGCGAACTTTCATCAGTTTTTTGCTTGTCGCCTAGAATATTTATTTTTATCATAACGTTTATATTAAAACGGTGCCCGAAAATTCGTCACTTTTAACATTCTCACCTTGATAAACGCTATGCTGAAATTCAAAAACATTAATTTTACAATTATTAAAGCTGGGCCTAAAGTGAAAGCGACTAGAATTTTGAGACAAATACGAACGATTACAAAATAATTGATCATTACTGATGATTCGGCAGTAATGAAGATGTTATGATGACAGTTATGATCACACTCCCAAGACTAAAGGTTTCATCAGAAATACTTTTATCAATGCTTGATACATATAGACGTACACATTACATGGAATTGACCGAGTCGAATTTATCTCAATTACATTGACTGAGATACCGAAACATATATCAATAAGTCAAAACTAAATCATCGCTAGGGATGATTTGTGATGGTTAAGGATTATGTCATTTCATATCCGGGTCATTCCATTTTGGAAAGTGCACCAAAAAAGAACAACAAGATACAAAACAACTCGAAAAAACAAACATACGGAGTCGACCGCAGTGACCGAAAACCTTAGCGGACCGTGGACACAAGAAAATCTTTTCTGATCTTTGGTCGGATTTCTTTCTCAAGGTTTTGTGTCTTTTTTGTTGATTCATTTCCTATATCTATGAGCAAAATTTCTCGGAAGCTCGGATGTTTTCCTTCCCAGAATGTATTTTTCATACAGCATGTTCTGTATGTTTCTAAACATTGATTTGACCTGTGACATCCGCTCCATGAATATTTTGTTTAAATTTCCTCTGACGATGGTAATGTGGTCATAAAAAACATAGTTATATGACTATACGAATCTAAAGTCATATATCATAGGTCTTATAAGTCGATATTCCACGAATATTAAGCTTTTAAAAAAAAACCAAAGAGAGATATGACATACCATTAATAGATTTTGTTTATTTCTTTTTGTACTGTTTTGTTTGTTTGTAATGAGCGGCTCGATTCCGCCAGCTGTATTTAAAAATAACTTATTTTGAAATAATCTACCCAAAGAACTGGAGGTACACCCCTTCTTATTCCCTGTAATTATATTCTTATCTTTCCAATATCCATCTATAACCATAAATGTGTTTCACTACTAAATATGTATTGAATCTAACAATCATCAAAAACAAGGACAGTCTGCACATTCAAGTGCTGATTAAAATTGATAATTCAATTAATTAGAATCAAACGCGAACTGTCCAAGATGGATATCAATGGACAGGCCGTATACAGAGTACACCTCGAAACAGGTCAAATGTTAAATAGGGATAATTCATTGATTATAAATGAAGGCTTACTAATACAATCCGCATGGTAAACATCAAAATATATGACAGCTGCCGAATTTACATATTGCAAAAGGTGATTGTAGGCGAAGAATGGCAAAAGAGATATATTTTGATTAGATCTTTATTTTCTATTGTATACGTATTTGACATTTTACACAGCATTTTCGGATAAACGACATTGAAGTAAAGTGTATACAGATCACGAGTATAAACGAAGACATGTTTGATGCCAATAGCCGACAGGTATAACTCGTCATTTCCGGTCATTATTATCATTTGGATGTCGGCTTTGATTTCACTTGGACCATACGTAAATGACCATGACCATTCCGACAATTAAATTTTTGCACGCTAATTAAAAAACTTCGGTCAGCGGACATCTGTGTAATGTCCAAAAACAATAAAAACAGTGATTGGCAAGATGATATTCAACTGGTGAGTGTCCGCGACCTACATAGGACGACGGGCTTTTTTTTTGGGGGGGGGGGGCACACAACCGCCCCTTTTAAAGCACAGTTGGCATACTTCTAATTACACAGCCCAAAAATTCCCTCCTTTTAATTGTTAGACCCAAAAGGTGCCTGGAAACTGGAAATATATGACATTGAACAATTGTTTGCTTTTATGATATTCTTTTTAGTAAATTAGCACCGAAAAAATTACTACCTTCACCCCCCCCCCCCTCCGCTTGTCAGGTATGTTTTCGAATTGTGTCTTCACCCCCCCCCCCCCCCCCCCATTTACAATATCCTGGTTCCAGTGATTGATTGATTGATTGACGATTCATTGACGATTTGCTGGTAGGGAGAGGTCTTTGCTGAAAATAATGGAGTCGACACTATAAATATCAAATCAAATCTTTATTCGTTTTGCTGTAAAAAAAAAGGCTCAGTAAGTTCTTTTATCACAGAGATATTAAAACCACTTTAGAATAATTGCGTCGACATTTTAGAATCAAGAAATGAAGCAATGAATACAATATGAGATTTGTAAACTGCATGCCATTCCGATCAACCCGATGTGGAAGGTGACAAAATAAACAGCAATGCGAATTGCTCCGTTTCGTTTTGGGACTCGCATTGGGGGCAGTTTGACCGGAAGAGATGTCAGGGAGACCTGTCGCAACAATCTTATTTTTCTAAGAGGAACATTTTCCTTTAACCAAATTTAAAAAAAATAGGGAGGGGTGTGGTGGGGCACACGAATTGATAGAAAAAGTGGGCTCCATATTATATATATAAATGCAGAAAAATCAACTGTCAAAGGCACGGGCGGATTTAGGTGGCAGAACCGGCCCGTGCCCCCCCCCCCCCTTTCAAACCCCTTATGTTCAAAACCCTCAAAAGGATGTGTCCCTTCCTTTTTTTTTAACCAATAGGCATCTGAAAAATAAGACCATTTTTTTTCCTTTCAACTTGCCACATATTTTCCGGCATGGTTCCCCCTTTTTTAAAAATCCTGGATCCGCCCCTGATCCAAGATAGCACGAATGTATAACAGTTTCTAGCAGTGCGGACAGATCCAAGCTCGACGTCACAGTCTTATGATATGGGTGACAATGGATGACTTCCTTTCTGCTTTGTGTTCATTTGTGGCACAAAGTCATTGGCGTGCCCCATTTCGTGGAATATTGTATTTTCGGGGAGGAGGGGGGTGTTGGGAGGGGGCGTACAAAGGGATCATGATTGGTGAAAGGGCAACTCCCTCGAGTCTCGTGCTCCAGGACTAAGCCACCTGCCAAGGTCTCAATGTCAAACACACCTAGTAGTAGGTATTTTGTCCGTACCGTCCCGATAATAAATAGATATCACGTAGTCTGCCTTCATGACTGGACCATCTTGAGATTTAATAATGATAATGGTAATAATAATAATGATAATGATATTGATGATAATGATAATGATGATGATGATAATGATGATAATGATGATGATGATGATGATGATAATAATGATAATGGTAATAATAATAATAATAATGATAATGATAATAGTAATAATAATAATGATAGTAACATTTGATGATGGATAATAACAATAACAATACTAATAATAACAATAATAATATCAATATTTGATAATGGATAATAATAATAATAATAATAATAACAATAATGTTGATGATAATATAAAGAAAGAGGGAAGAGGTAGGGAGGGGAGAGGGGTGAGAGAGGGGCTAGACAGAAAAAAAAAACAGAGCAAAAGAAAGAAAAAGAACTGAAGAGGACATGATCCTTCCAATACTCTCTCCCATCATACATCCATGCATTTAGTGCATCTAGAACAAATATACAAAGTTCCCCCCCCCCCCCCCATGACAGCAGCCACACTACGCCACCTAGCCATGTAACTCTAATAATTCTATTTTAAACCAGAAGTTAACAAATAAACAAAGTTCGGAAATCAAGACTAGAATACATTAATGAAGAGATGAAAGGGCGTGGTAATTTTTAATTAAAAAGGGGCCACATTATTGAGGCTGCACGTGGTCAGGATAAATCCCAAATCAATTGTCCAATGTTAAGGGCAAGCCTGTTCCTGCCTCTATACACTGATTTGTATATGTTTACCATGTAACGTAGTCATATGTGCGGTTAACCTGCCTTTGATGAAAGGCTGTAAGGACGACGTTCATTAATCAGCACTGAATCCCAATAGATCCTGTATTTCCCGTCAATAAGTTTGGAGCATCAGCACCTGACACGACTCCCTTCCCCTCCCTCCCTTCCCCCTCCCTCCCTCCCCTTCCCCATCATGCCCATAGATAGCTAAGAGAAAGGGACATTTTGTCGGAGAGGTTTGTCTCGAGAGCTGGTGTCGTAGTCGTCCGGTTGAAGGTAGATGAGAAGGTGTTGTGTTCGAGCCCCGGCATGCCACTAAATGTCTTTTATAAAGATCTCAATCTTAATTTGCCACTCTTCTCCCATGTGTTGTAAATGGATACTTGGAAAGTAAGAAAAACTTCCTTGAATGCTTATAAGCATCGAAATAGGTAGCATGGCTACCAGCGGGATGATATTGGAGCGCCTTAAGCACCTTGCAGTGGTGGACATTTCTGAGCGCTTTACAATCATGAAGCCAATATAATCATTGCAGTATGTAATAAAACTTAAGTTCTTCTCCTTCTTCTTTTTCTTCTTCTCCTTCTTCGTCACCATCCTTGTCACTGTCTTTACCGCCATCTTCTTCACTTTACAAGTCACCTTCTTCATGTTCTTCGTCACCACCCTCGTCATCGTCTTCGTCACCTAATTTGTCAGGACTTCTTCTTCTTCTCCCTTTTTTTCTTGTTGCTGTTGTTGTTGTTGTTCCTTTTCTTCTTCTTCTCCTTCTTCTTCGCCACAGTCGTTGTCATCATCTTCGTCATTATCTTTACGACCATCTCTTTTTCCTATCTTGGTCCCATCTTCAATTACATCATTGTCACTATCTTCGTCACCTCCTACGTCAACATCTCCATCTTCGTTGCCATCTTCGTCACCACCTTCGTCGCCATCCTCGTCACCATCTTTGTCATCTTATTCGTCAGTTCCATTGTCACATATTCGTCAACTCATTCTGCACCATCTTCGTCACCTTTATCATCATCTTCGTCACCTTATTTGGTAGGATTCTCGTCCATTTTGTCACCATCCCTACCACCTCCTTAGTCCCCATATTCGTCACCATCCTACTTATCTTTGTCCTCCATTTTTTAAACAACTTCCTCATTTCCTGTATCCTCCCTCAATCTTCCTCGATCTTCCATGTCTTCGTTACCAATCCGTCACCATTTTACCACCGTTCTTGTCTTAGTCTTCGTCGATTTTGTATCGACCTCAGGGGAGCGTTTCATCAAGTGTCTTGTCAGTGATTTTTACCGACTAATTTGCTCTCAGCCAATCAGATGCAAGGATTTCAGTAGCTTATAACAGTTGTCGGTGAAAATCACTGACAAAATGCTTGATGAAACGCTGCCCTGTTTATGATTAGTCATCCATTTCTTCACCATCTTTATTACTATATTCATTACCATCATCATGATCTTTTCTGTCACCCTCGTTATATTCTTACTTTTTATCGTTTCTTCTTCACTCACTGGAACTTTGATTGTAAAATGAGGATTGGTATTAATCTGTCAAAGATAATCCTCTGCAAAGTAGAAATTCAAGCTTTCAGTCCTATCCGACAAAATTTGTAATTTAGGATAGATGCTTTATTTATGCGCACACATAGTTCTTATTATTCTGTATCTCTAATTTGTCAATTTTGATTGTAAATATTATTTAAGTTTCTCGAGTTAAAAATGCGTAAGACTGTAAGAATCGTTCTATCTCTGTGGATATTTATCATTGCATCAACGGAAATCATTCCATAACATTAAGTGAAGAAATCTTACGCAAGAAACATTTTCTTTCTTTTTTTCGTGAAACTTGATTGGCGTGTTTCGTAGAACATCACTGGTGTTAAAATATGTACCTCTGGTTTACATGATCTTATGGAGTTTGTTTCTTGTTTATTTCATTGAAATAACAACACAATTGTAATTTTGTTATCGACATTGCTAGAGGGTAGTGCATCGTCACAAAATGAAATATCAGTAACAGGTATCAATTCAAGTTATAAACATTCTTCCTGACCTTCAAAGTACTCTGCAAAAATTGCGACAGATCGCAAGCTCTTTACACGCCCAAGGGAATTAGCCACAATTCGTTATTAATTGACAGGCAGTGCTCCTTTATAACCCACACCACTCTTGTTGCTGTTTTCATAGCTGCTAACCCACGGTACAGCGGCCCCTCTGCACCATGTGTTAGAACGAGGGCTGCCCTGCTACTATCCGGGCTCATCGCGCCAACTGTTCTCATGAAGTTTGGGCGCCTTGTCGCAACTAATTAGACGGACATAGCAATATTTCGTGACAGCTTGTCAGTATAGTTTCACCATCGTCTATGGTTTCCAGTTCATACAGAGGAAAAGGGAGATATAAATTTATATTATATTTCCATTTACTTGATACTGGCGGATTGAGATTCTTTACCCACAAAAGGGGCGGGGCGGGAACGGTTGCCTGTGTCCCTAACCCTGCCCCACATCTCCTACTTCTTGGGACTGCCATCCGAGGCAAACTAAGAATGTTAAGTTCTCATATTTCTATCATTTACACATTATCATCAAGGTCACACTCTGGGCAAAATTACCACAACGTGATAAATCATACATGTTGTTTAACTTCTTTATATTTCTTCTTTCCACTACATGTATTTCCTGCAATGAATTTGAGAATGCAGGATGTCATGATGACGTCACTATACATCCCCCACCATCCTTACCTTCCAACAACCCGCTACCATTTATCGGAAAAGAAGGCCTACAATATTGGACTGTCTTATAGATAAACAAAGGAATCGTATTTCTCATGAACATTTATATTCATATTGCATAAAGTATTGACGTCGCGTCCCAAGAATTATCACGATGATCCGACGTAATATCCTTCTTATTTCTTTCCCCACTCTGACGTTTTCAGTCAATTCGTTGTAATTAGTGACTAAGAGTATTACACTTTGCGCTGTTCGTTTTACTTCCTTTCCTTCTTCTTCTCTTCCTTAATCTCACTGTATTACTTTTCTTCTTCTAAAAATGTCCTTATCTGCATATTTTATGCCTTCTTTGAATATGCCTGGTTCATCTCTTTCACTCCATTTTTTATGCTCTTTTTTTCTTTTTCTCTTTTTTGTTATCAATTTGCTCCTTTTATTGCTTTTCAATAATATTGTTGTCTATATTTGAATGCAATTTACATTGGAGAGTTTAGCCGAAAAGTAGTAGAGCAATATATAAGCAGAGGTATTGATAGTAGTAGTAGTAGTAGTAGTAGTAGTAGTAGTAGTAGTAGTAGTAGTAGTAGTAGTAGTAGTAGTAATAGTAGTAGTAGTAGTAGTAGTAGTAGTAGTAGTAGTAGTAGTAGTAGTAGTAGTAGTAGTAGTAGACGACACTCGATAGATGCATTCTATGCATTAACAACCATAGTCAGAAACAAATCCTCTATTATACCACATGTAAATAATAATAATAATATTGGGTATTTTTATAGCGCTCATATCCACCTCGTATTAAGGTGCTCAAGGCGCTCCAACATTACCCCGGCTCTAGCTAGGCTAACGAATTCGGTACATACCTTAACTGGACCTTCTAATACATTGGCGCAGTTGGAAGGGCACGGTGGAAGGGCGGTTTACACCCCCCCCCTTCGAATTTTCTGTCTATCAGTTGCTGTTGCTAATGATCTTTTTCCAGCCTTGTTAGCATTTAAAACCATGACTTTCGTTTATTTTTTTAAATAATTGTTCACTATCTTGTTGACAAATTTGTTCCACCCCCTCCCCTTCCAACTGGATCTCGCGATGCCCCATGTGTGCATACACACGTCAATCCACCTTCTTGACGTATCCACGACACCGGACATTCACACGTATGAAAACCAAGTTGTTGTATTTTTTTTAATTTCAATATATTTCATAAGTCACTTCTCAGAGTCAACTGCCAATCACTTTCATATTCCTAAAAATCAGCCTGAACAACAAAAATATCAATTACAATTTTCTTTCTCACAGGTTAGAGGATGTGGTAAACACCAGTAGATGTTAAAAGAATCTTGGTGTCAAATGAACGATCACTTCCCGCTAAATCCGCCAGCACCTGAGCATGGTGCGTAATTATCTGGGTTTTAACATGGCTGCCTGCTATATACCCCGCTGCTGCCCCGCTGCTGGTCGGCTGCTGACCGGCTCGTGCGCAGGTGTTGGGATTTATGTCAGGTTCGCATGAAGGTTTGTATGGCAAGCCATTTTCTGCGATCCAGCGCAAAATCCTAGATTATGATTTGGAAATGTCTGGTTTTGTAGGAAATGATTAATTTCATTCCATTTTCATTCCATTTATTTCAATGGAATGATAATTGCAGAAAAACATCACCAAGAGCAAAAGAGATCAACAATGTTTGTTTTAATGATATATGACTTCTTTTTTCCTTAAAGTAGAACTTAAATGATTTTAAATATTGGCTTAATACTTATTATTGCATAGATGGCATAAATTAAACAAGGTTATCCAAATTCAACGCTTGGAAACACTTGAAGTAATGATTATTATCAATTATAAAACGGTAAAATACAGCCCCCGATATAGCAGCTGAAGAGCTCCTCGAACGCTGCTGAGATATGTGACGACACACCATGGACCAGTCCTGTCTAAGCAGACGATGTCCCATAACATCTTACACATTTTTCAGAGCCTATTTTGTCATCTCCTCTTCACTTATTTCTCTTCCTTCACTAGCGTCAGTCTTAATGTTAGTCTGTTGCCTCACTCTTAACTTCGTGTATGGTATTATTTTGATGAAAAATGCAGCGTTAAAAAAAATAAAGGAATCAGTCACTTGTAAACAAAATAAGACGCCATTTTATTTTCAGCTGCTTGCACCGGGGCATGTTCGGCGTTTCAAGAGGGAACGAATACCATCCTGCTATTATTCGGAGGGCTTTTCAATTTGAAAGTGGGGTTTATTTCATTGATCATTGACCCTTCTCCTGTGTATTTACAATCAAACGGTTTTAGCTATCAGAATCAGTTTCACTTTCCCTTTATAATGGTGTGAAATAAGGTCATGTTTAAATACACCAAACTCTTTATAAATTGATTAATATTTGCATTGCAATTACGTTCATTCATTATAGGACGTCGTCTGCTTAAGCAGGATCGATCCCGAGTGTGACGACATCAAAACATCGCTATATTTCTGGCGAATCCTCGGATATTCCAGATGCTGAGAAGAGCTTTTATTTGTGTTGTTTTTATAATCATCAGATACGCAGTTGACATAAAACTTATACGATTGCCATCTGTAAGCTTCCCAGTTTCTAGTGATACATTAATTGCCATATTTGTGATTTTCTTTGAATAGCTACTTTAAAGCGGTATACTAGCACCACACGCAGGAAATTGTGTTTGTTTTTATCATAGAACTTGGTGTCACTTCATGTAGTGACACGTACATTTTATACTTTTTATTTCCCTTTTTAAAGCTAATATATAAGGGGAGGGACTCAACTATAACACAGAACCTTTATGTAGTCTATATCCTCTTCTCGCCCCTCCCCACCCCTTTTAGGGATTTTTTTACGACATTAATTAATAGGCGACCATTTTAGATTATAATAGTATTTCTAGCGGTAGTTCTCTGTGATTATATATTCGTGTTTCTTTTTTGCTCAAGCTCACAATTGATCGGGTCATCGGATATTTTTTCACCCCTTTTCCTCCAAAATTGTCTGTCCAAGTAGATAAGCAACAAAAAAAAAAGGGGGGGGGGGTCATCACATGTCATGTTGGGGTCAAAAGAGGGGGACATGGGCCGGAAGTGGGCCTCCCTAAATCCGCCACTGGTTTAGAGGGTTACTAGGAAAAATTACCTTTTTTATATTTCCTTGTTCCTTGTTCAATAACGCTGTTTGAAAAACGTACAGACAAAAAGATGTAAACAATTTGTCAACAGAAAAATGATGTTGTTTTCTTCACTCTCCTAATCACTGTACCAATAGAAACATCGCTCAGGTATTAACAAAATAAGTAAATAAAATAGGGAAACTTGTCAGTACGGGTGCGTGTTTATTTCCGATTCTAAAGAATATCATTATATGACTTCGTTGTTTTTTATCTCTAACTTCATCCGGTTTAAACATAGAAGGGGAAACAAGGGTTGTTTTCTGACCCCAGCAAGGCAAGGTATATCCGGAGAGACATGTTTGTATCATATCATGTATATGAATTATTATTTAATAATTTGACAACGGAAGATGGCTTGAAACACACACACATTGCATCCCGGAATCAACAAATTTGCAAACAACCGAAAAGCTTGCACGTGATGTATCTATGGACAAAAAAGAAAAATTTTCCTAAAAATCCAGGTATTGGTGACGGGGGTGGGGCACGTTCCCTCTTACCCCACCAATGGATCCGTCACAGTCTCTTCGTGTATATAATTTTACACATAAGACTGCTGATAAGATAAGATATTACACCCCAGAATAAACGAACTTCATGTCAACAAAACACGTTTTATAAATCAATGACATATAACCATGCATGCACGGAAAACAATATTCCAGGGAAATGATGAAATCGTCAACACCAGCTGAGCACAAAATTGAAGTAATTCTTATTCCAACTTTTTCGTTTACGTGTTGTTGATGTTTTGAAACATTTTGAGTGCTGTCGTGAATAGGGAGTTATGCTGAAATAAGCAAATAAAATTATCAAATGGTATACTATCAAACTTTTGTGATCTATGACTAAAATGTCATTTTGAAATAGATGTTGGTAAAAGCAAGGCAATCAAAAAACGCATACATCTTTCATTTAAAATGGTCTTAAAAACGTGGCATTACTTCGAAAAGTACGAAAGTAAAAAGTGAATAACCTCCCCTTAATACAAAAAGTGCGAATAATATTCACAATCAAACATTTCATAATTGTGGTATAATGTATAAGAACGTGATGTTGTTGGGGTGTTCATATTTTTGTGAACTTCTATCAAATTGAGGACAGTTAAGAAATAATTGGTACTAAAAAATAAAGCATATAGAATTGGAGAAATAATTATATAGCTTTTGGTCTATAAAACACAGTTAAAGACTTTACGTTTCACTCGTTGATGTTATAATAATAATAATAATAATATGTCCATTTATATAGCGCAGCTACTGTACAATTATAAATAGAAAAAAACAAATATAAATCAAAAAACCGTACAGATGTCAATGATTTATATTTGTCTTTTCTATTTGTATTTTACCAAAACCGACGCAGAACACTTTCTTTACTATACAATTATATTCTACTGCACTTAATACAAAGTATCACATTATTACCCCGGCTTTAGCCGAGCTGCCATAATAGGCATTCAAGGAATTTCTTCCTACCAGGTACCCATTTACTTCACCTGGGTGGAGAGTGGCAAATGTAGATGAATGTCTTGCCAAAGGACATTAGCGCCGCGGCGGGATTCGAACCGCGAGCCATGTGATCCACAGTCCGGTGACGTATCCACTAGACCACGACACCTCTTTCCTTTATTGAATTGTTTCAAAGTTGACACTCTATCATTTCTTATTCATGTATTATGTTATATTCAATGTATGCTTTGTGTGCAGGGCCTCAAAGGATAACAGTGTTTTAATCACCGACTATTATGCTATCCTGGGTAAAAAAAAAAGACAAATATAGGTTTTCCCGCTCGATTTCATATTTCGTCAGTCAAATTAATTTAGATGCTTTCAAATTCAGACACTATCGTCTAACGATCGATATCGGTCTTTCAAATTTTGAATGGAGTCACTGAAATTCTTTTCGAGACAAGCGGATTAATTTATGAACACTGAAATTCATTTATGGACAAGACTATTTCAATTAATATCATTCCATTTTTCTTTTCCGCATTCGATTTATTTTCAGGGCGTTCAAATTAGCGATCGTTCTTACGAATTCGTTTTTGTACTATACGGTTTCAAATTTCGTGCATTAGATTTCAATGTTCGTGCATTCAAATTAAGAAAGTACCCCAGAGGGGCCTGTTTGGGCATTCACTTTCATTTTAAGGAATTAATTTTAAAATCATAGATTCGTTGATCAACTTTCACGGAATTCGTGGTTTTTAATGATGTGCATCCGTGTGCCTCTTTGTCTTTGTATACATTTATGTCTTCTTTATTATATTCATATAACTGACTCAGTGATATATAAGAAAGAGATGGAGCACCTGCAGATATTGCAAAAGTAACGGTGCAATTCTTCCCTCGCTGGCCATGAACGACCCTTCTGGCAGGTTGACCGTGTGGATCCCGTCCAAACAATCGACGGGTCCAAATGTTGAACCCCGTCTCGTCCACGAAAACGAGATGGGCAACCACGCCACGGCGCGCATGTCAAGGACCCGTGGAGCATTCATGGCGTCGGGAACATCTTCTGCCAGCTTATTGGTATACATCATTGCATCGAGAGCACGGGCGATGGTGGTGGTGCTCACCACGGGGTTGTTGGGCATTGAGGCATTGAGGCCTCGAGGTCCGCCTTCATCTGCTGCAACGTCAGGAGAGGATTTTCATCCAGGATGACCTGCAGCCGATGTCGCATGTCGTCATCCACTTTGCTGCGTGTGGTCTCTCCTCTCGCAAGCTTGTCGTGTCGACCTTCTCGTAGGTACTTGGCAACAATCGACCTTGCTGTTGCTCTTTTGATGCTTAAAATCATCGGCTAATTCTAGATAGTCCCTGTTATCGCTCTCAAATGCCTCAATTAGCCTTCTCCTATCCTCGTTTGAAGTTCTCCTGTAGCGAACTGGGTGATGATCTGCCATCTTTTCATTGTGAAGCGGATAGTAAGTAAACGTGGTACTCATAAGCGCAACATGCAGAATGACTGAGGGCTTCCTAGCGCACAATTTATAAGGTTTTTCAAAAAACTTACAATACACATTAAATCGAATGCTCTTATTTAAAACGTGCCAGCCTTTTGATGAAATTGAATGACCGAAGAGTAACAGAAGCGGATTGCAGGTGAAATTGGATGCTTCGATTTTAAATTTTGCTCGTAAGTCAAATTTGAATGAAGAATTTTAAGAATCTGTTGCACAAAAAGTTAATTTGCACGTGTATAAATGAATTTGGATGCTCACTGGTTAAATCGTTTGCTCTTTCTTCAGATGAGAATGAACCATTTGAAGAATTTGTTGCACGAATAGTGAATTTGGACAAATCAAAGTGAAATTGATTGCTCTTTCCTTAAATAGTTTGCTCTTAATAGGAATCTTGATGACCCATTTGAAAAATTCGTTGCACATGATCACGAATTTGAAGGAGCAAAAACGAAATTGAATTTACATGTACCATGGCGATCATATCGTTTGTGAATTCGAATGCTCGAAATGTGAAATAGATTGAACAAATTGTGAAATTGAACGGGAAAACCTATAAATTAAAAATAAATAAATAAATAAAATTAGAAATCCAAAACCAGACTAATTACATGCACTTAAATGCTATTTTTATGTTACATATTGCATTGTATTTTTTCATTAACATGTTATTGTCAAGTTACTGTTTAAGTTAAGCATATTGTTTGCTTGTTTTGTAAAGCGATTTGAAGCAATATGGAAACACTATAAAAAGGTGAATTATAGGATTTAATTATTTTGCCTATTTCAAGTCTTGTTAGAGATTGTTGTCTTCAAAGATTGGTTGTGCAATTACTCTCTACCTGTATTTGCGGGATTATTTTTCTGAGAATGAATCATGGTTTCTGAATAATAGGTGTAAGGGGTTAATGCCCTCTGAACAAAGACAGTCATAATATAGTTGATGTCGATACATTATGTTGCGGGTGGTATAACATGAGTATTATTTCCGTATTACATGTAGTTGACTTTCGAACAGAAAAGCAGATGTTGATTTTTAAAGCTCTATATCAATATGCAAAATCTAATTTCCTACTTCTTTTTTTTCGTTTACATTCATACTTTTCTTCCCGTTTTATTTGCTTTCTTTGTTATACTTCTCCCGCGTCACCATTACATTCTTCTCATCTATACATTTGATTCTTTTTCATCTTCTCCCTGTTCTTCTCTTCCCTTTTCCTGTTCCATTTTACTTTTCTCCTGTTTTCTTCTTCGTCTACATCATTCTCCTTCATTCATTCTCCCCTCTTCGTTCTTGCTTTTATCTCCTATTCTCCATCTTCTTCCCCTCCTCCTTCCCCCTCTCTCTCCTTATCTCTGCACAACCGTATATTAAAAACCTTCTTAACCATGTACTTAACTTAAATCACATGCATGCATCCAGAAGACTTAAAGGTACTTAAAAAGTGAATAACCGATCTTGCAGTAATAGTTCGTGTTAAAATGTCTATATTTTAGGGGATAATACAAACATGAGGTTAACCGCTTTACTTTCCAAATCTCAGAGTTTAATAATCAAAGCTCTTATTTTCTTTTCTATAATAGTGCATTTATACAATCGAGTATTGTTTTCTCTCTCTTGCTCTCTATATTTTGTGTCAAGGCTCTCGGATATCCATATACACGGTCGACCGCGGGTACTTCTATAAACAGGCAGTACAATTTCCTGATATACCTTGTGATATATACCCTCGGAATTTGAAAAGTGGAAGTACGTTTCTGGATGAAAATGACATCAAAACGAAGGTTGTGTATAGATTGGGAGATTAGAAGTTTGTCACGTAAAAATGTGGTCGTTCCTCCTGATTTCTTTGAAACAAAAATACACCAAAGTTTAATCTCCTGTGTATGTTTTATATCGTACTTATTTCCAGTTGAACTGAGAAAATGTATGTTAGTTGGTATATTGTTGTCTGTTTGCCATATTGAACCAGAGGCGGGTCCAGGAATAAAGTGACGATGGGGCGATATGCGAACGTCCGCGATCACTGTATAGCGTACACCGACTTATATCAAAGGCGGGGTGGGGGGGGGGGGGGGGTGGTCCCTATGCAGATCCGCATATAAGTTTAGAAACCTCTCCATTTTTGTGTTGTTATAATGATTATGTTTTTACTGAATGCAATTTTTATATGATTCCAAACCATACTCATCCAGTTTGTACATTGTTAATAATTACGAAGGTGTTGGTACGATATCTTTCTGAGCGGTTCATGGTATTTTTCTTTGTGACATACACCGGACATGCCGGAGGAAGCGGGCAGGAAGCGGAAATGACCGAACATCACCGAACAGTCCACGGCGACCACTCAAAACTGGACATGACATGGATTAACGCAATAGATACCTGTCATGAACAGTTCCATCCCTCTCACGCGATATGTGAAATCTTCATTGAATATTTTAATCCACGAGACTGACTAGTCAGTGTAACGACTGACCGAATAGCTGACAGATGGAAAGATATATATATAAAAAAATTATATATAGATAGAAAGATAGATAGATAGACAGATGGACATATAAATAGGTATCGGAGGAACGTGCCCAGGTACTCCTGCACAGGGGCACGCCCCCGCCTCCACGACCTAACCAATCTACCATCGGTCTAATTTGAGACTTTTTTCTGTCAGGGATTTTTAGACATTATACTGAAGCTCTTATAGAGAATGTAAGAAACTTATACCTTTTTTCCCCTGCTTGTCAGCGTTCTGGACACAATGTGCGCCTCCCCCCCCCCCCCCTTCCGCAGAGAATCCAGGATCCACTATTGAATCAGGGGAAGAGAGGAAGAGAGAGAGAGAGAGAAATGAGCTGGTGCATGGGCTGTAGCCGAACGGTGTTCAACTTTTTTTTCCGACAGCCGGGGGGGGGGGGGGGTATATGGGGCACGGATGAAGGCGAAAGCTAGGGGTATACCATAAAATATGATTTCATCAGCTTGGGTGAAGGAGTAAGTGTGACGTGTATTGCACCACTTGACATGCCCGCCTGTCAAAACCACTAAACCCTATCACGCGAAAATATGACATGGTTAAAACTAGAAAGGAAAAAAAAAGAAATAGGAGGGGCGAGAATAATGGATGGCTCAATTCGACAACAGAGAGGGGTAGGATGGCAGGGGATTATCAGACAGGCGCTAATTTTGGGGGCTAGATTTGAAGGATTGGATTCTGAGCAATTAATCGAGCGATCATGAGTGAAAGAGGGGACCACGCCCATGAAATTAGAGCCACCGCTGCTGAGGGGCATCATGACGTGTGTTTATTATACCAGGGTGCAGCGAGACGCGCGGGCTCAAATCGGGTAATAGTCAGAACAGTTATGACATAATGGAGAGAGAGAGAGGGAGAGTTGGGGAAAGAGTGAGAAGAGAGAGAGAGAGAGAGAGAGGGGGGGGGGGGGGTACAGAGAAAGTGAGAAAGAGAAAAGAATACAAAAATTAATGATACAAAGCCAGGCAGTCACGCAGGAAGAAAGAAGGTGCGAGAGCATACGAAAACTAGGACCAAAATAATACAGGTCTTTAAAAAATTTATAATAAAATAGATTTAATCAGGATAACAAGAGTCAAATATGTACAAAATCTGTCGTACACCATGTTCCTTAACAGATAAAAAGCTAATACATAAAAAGAGCAATAATGAAAATCAAATAATATAAGCATAATACATGTATATAAATCAGCAGGAAAACTGATTACTGTGAAAATAGTAAGCATTACAAATTACAAATGAATAAAGTGAAACAGTTTAATAATTCAAGTTAAAAAGTGCAACTGATTAAGAAAAAACACTTAAAAAGTACAAATAATTAATATCATAAAGATAAAGGGATGAGAGATACATAGGCAAAAATTATAAAAACAATCAATTTGGTGGAGGGTTTGGAGAAAAGGAAGATAAAAGAAAGACAGAAATATCATTGTATATGTTATAATTGATAAAGAATGCAAAAAGTGTAAAAATATTTGTTTTCTTATACTGTTTCGTTTTCTTTCCATAATAAACATAGATCACTAATCGACTTCTTTTGTAACGTTGATACTTACAATTTTACTCAATAAACTGATTGCATGCATTAACAATACGAAAAATGTCAGTGCCATGATGTCATCAAAATGAGAATAAGAATAAAGGGGCGGGTGATCTAAAAGTGCTGGTGTATATATAGGGATCAGGTGTGGGGAAGAAAGAAACACCAAGTTGAATGACCTGTCAGTTGCCATGGAGATCAGTTAGCTCACAGTCTAGCATGGTGGCAACCAACTATCTCTCACGAGCTTTTCTTTCAACTCAAGAAGCGCGTGGAAGTTATCAAAGAGACAATCCGAATTAAGGATGACACTGAACTCTAGAGTCCTAACATGGATGTTCGAGAAAAAAAATGAGAGAGCGAGGGAAAATCTGGGAATGAAGACCTCAAAAGAGAAAAGAAGATCCGAAACCGAATCCCCATTGGCGAGAAACCCCGCCATCATCACTACGGTATGTCAACGACTCCCCGCGGCCACCCGCCCGCCCGCCTGTCGAGAGGGGCACCCCTAGATAAGCATATCACCTAAGGTGCGAGCGCAGCTAAAATCACGAGCAAACTGATCAAACCCTGCCATAAATCTGCCACGCAGCGTCACTCCTCCCGCCAAATATATATATTTCACCTGTAGGTGCTTTTGTTTCATTTTTCATATCTTCGCGATGAGTCAATGTTGATTTTGTAACCAGAGCGCATGGTGAAAGAATGTGTAATGCAAGCAAATCAGTGGTGTGTGACGAACAAAACACAAGCCTTCATGGGACCGAAACGAACCAAGTTTGATGGACAAGTAAGCTCACTTTGATAGGTCCCGGTTAATTCCATACCTTCGAAATTCCGTACCTTTAACCCAAGATATCGATCACAAAAATGTTCGTTGAACTTATTTTGTCATAATTTTTTTTCTAAAGAGGTAATAATAGTTTTCTCTATAGATATCGCAAGTGCACGCCATCATTGAGGAAATAATAGGGGTCTAACATGGGCGTCGACCGCTCCCTCCCGAATTTTTTTTAAAAATAAATATATAAAAAAAGGGAAAATGGGAAAAGGATATTTTTCTCAAGACGTAAGATATTGTAAGTGTCATCTCAATGAGAAAATAATAGGGGCCTACATTGGCCGTCGACACCCCCCCCCCCACGAAAGTGAAGGAATTGGAATGAAATAAGCATAAAATTATTAATTACCGTTAGGGGATTTTATAAGCTTTACATTTTCATTATGCGCTTATTTCTCGAATTTTAAATGTGAAGAGTGAGTTGTGGTAGACATTAATGTAAGCTTTCTTATAATATGTTATTCCCATATAAAAAAATAATATTTTTCAAATTAAACAAAAATAATAAAATGCCCTCATACTTCAAATAAAAATGATTTTTTATAACTTTGGACTAAAGTTTTATGGATAATATTTATATGAAATGGTTTGTGATTTTTAGCAAGATTTAGTCGATTTGTTATCATTTTGATGACTCCAAAACCTACTTCAATCCTAATCAATCATTTAGAATAACCTTGAAACATTTTTTTAATATAATGCAGTATATAGTACTCAAAACTATCTTGAAGTAAAATATAAACAACTTTCACAGCACTTGGGACTTTGGGGTATCTTGTTCTTTAAAATGAAATATGACAGATTGACATTAGGGGTGTTGGGCTTTAAAATATCCTGTCCACATATAAATAAATTTTGGAAGTGTTAATTCATCCACGTATAGGCCTAATTACTATTTGTTCTATGGAAAAACTACGCACAATAATAATTGCAGAGGCCATTTGATTGGCATGTGTATTCAACTAATTCCTTGTTCTTCCCCCGTATTTATTGGCATAGGCAATACTTCGATTTGTAAACAGCAATCAAGAAAAGTATTTCAGAACAGATTACTCAAGGCTACAAACACAAAAGAAAAAGAAAGAAAAACTGACATGATTATGCTGTTCATAAGTTTCTAGGTATCATGCGGTGAGGCAGAAGTATGGAGTTTCTCAACAATATCTTATGACAAGAGATTCCCGAGGTATATCGGTGAAAACTAAAGTACATTGGTAGGGTCACTGTTCTTTTGGGGGTGAGTTGCCAGTGTTGCAACAGGTATTTGTGGCACATTGTACATTTCTGTTTCAAACAATCGAACGGTCTTGAAATCTACCATAAACTATCGCGAATACGCGTAATCTACGAGATCGAATGTATATTTCAGAATGTTGTGCATTTCATAGTCATTACAGAAAAAGTGCAAGACGCTGCACTATAAGAAAGGTCAAATCGGACGAATCCTCATTCGTAAAGACAGAATAATGGCTTTACGCCCTATTCGAAGGAAATGTCGTCGATATAAAGTTATATAACCAGTTACATAACGAAGGTTAAATACTAACATCATGGGGATATCATCATGGGGATGAAACGTACGAAATTTGCTTCATGAATATTAGCAGTTTCTTAAAAATCACGACAATATAAAGATATGGGATATACGTGCAAATTTGTGGGGTTTTAAAAGTCTGAATAATCATAGACAATTAGACCAGTTTCAATCTTCCTTTAAAAAAAAATCACATTCAAATAGTTTTTTTTTTAACGTGAACTGCCTTGATGATACAATGTTTCTTTCTTAATTTAAACTGTTCAACTCTTGATTTCACTACTTACTCAAATGTTTTACACGGTAGACATATTACATGGGTTATTGATTACTTTAAAACTGTAAATAATAGAGTCTTATTTGCCAACTTCGATAGATATTTTGAGAAAAATGGTGATTAAAGTATCTTGATTTAATTGCCAACACTGACAAGTCACCTGTCTAAGCTATTGGCAAAACTTGCGATGTCAAATTTTATTTTAAACTAAATTGCCCTGAAAGTGTTTCCATTACTTCCTCTACCCAAGCTCGCTGTTTGGCATGTTTGGCAGCTGGCTAGAAAACTATTAAAAGTGAACTGCCCACACCCTTTGCGGAAAAAAAATTGAGTGACACTGTTTTGATGTCATGTGGCTGCCCGGGTATTAGATGTAAGAATAGTATGATTCCGTTCATCCTGTTTATGACACTTTATGGGGAGAAAATTGAGATGTAACTATGCCCCCCCCCCCCCCCCCCCCCCCCCCCCCCCCCCCCCCCCCTCTCACTGCTTTTTTGCCCTATCCCTTTTCATCGTACCCGGTCATGTGTGAACGCAGAGTGCTGAAATTCGGAAGAGACTTCGATAATCACAAGCCTACACCTGCCGTACACTAGTAGTACGTGCGTACATTAGCCAGCGCGCGTCCGAGATCTAGCAGCGTCATTGGGCTGACATTACGCTTGGAATATAGTATAAGGACAAACTCTGGTAAACTCGCTCGCCGATTGGTCAATTAACCTTACACTCATTTCGCTCTAACGCTTTTGATTGGCTGCTTAACCTAAAGACTCCCGGCGCGGCCTGCACATATAGCATAGCCTTTGCACTGTATACGTATAATTTTAATGCACTTGTTACGCAGGCATTTATGCATACATCGTATATGTATATAGATTGAGGATAATTTTAACTCGAGCTCATACACTTGTTGTGTGGCGATGAACGTGCACTACCGTATAATTGATAAAGGAAGTTATTGACTCGGAAAGGAACTCTCGGCGGACGACAAGTAACTTCATTTCATTTGCTGAACTTGGCCTGAGAGCTGTGTCGGATTTCTACTGTTTACTACCATAATAATTGGAGATATTTTACCAATAAGATGCCGCGCTCTTTTCTCGTCAAAAAGAACGCGAAGCAAGCTGCTTCAGGACTGAAGAAACTGCAACATGGCATTGCTACCACCGGTAAGAATTTCTCCTCTTCAACTTTTTTCTGAAAATGTTTTGTTTACTCTTCTTTGGCCGGAAAATGAGTTTCATTTTCATAGAAATTGGGAGGTTTATTCACAGCAATCATTTCCTTTGTTTGTTAAATCTTAATGTTATTATTGTGTTTTTAATTGTTTGAAAAAACCCCGGTAGTTTTAGAAACAATACTGCACTCCGCCTACAAATTTTGTTTAATACAAGTTTACAGGAACTGTTGTTACAGTCATTTTGGATTGAATCTTGAAATCAATGTTGCAGCTTGTTGTGCACAGGTGCAATGGGTTAATTTAATATCCTAGACCCTGGCCTAGACCTAGTGCGATGTTGGTCCAATTCATGGGCTAGGTTGGCTAGGTCCAAGACCTGCATTAGGTTACAAATTTTCGACTCTTGGTATGAATTATCGTATCTTATTTGGCTAATTAATGCTCATATCGTCACCTTTAAGTTAGAACAAACAATTTAAATGAACACTTATTTTAAAATGTAGCCTGAAAAGGATTAAGATTAGGTCTGTGCTAAATCTGACGAACGGGTTACTTGTTAGACTGGGACGACTAACTGTTACTTTAAATAAGTTGTACTGTTAGCCTTTAACTTACAAGTACCTGTATTGTTTTTCTTTGACAGGAATTAATTGTAAATTTATCTGTATCAATTTAATAGAGCAAATGTTTAACTCAGGGTCTTCATTTTAACATTTTGATGTAATGTAATACTTCGCATGGTTTCAAAAACAAATGTGTGCAATAAAAAGTGATGTTAATTGCTATTGCTCTTAATCAGATTTATCGAAACCCCAGACAAATAATTTCGTTAAAGACGTGTGTTTCTTAATTTAAAGTATCAATTGTTATATGCTGTATATACGTTAGGCCTAATAAAAAAATAAAAAGATCAATAAAAAAATCGATAAAAAAGTATCAATGTTGTACTTGTAATGTAGATATAGGCTTACTGTGTTGCCATTCTAGTATATAGTATTTACTCTTTAGACAGCTTTCTTTTTGTAGATTCAACATTCACACAAAAAATCTGATCAACTCCATTCAGACAATATCATAGAAACAGCTACGTTATACACCCCGTCATGTTTGTTTGTTTGTTTGTATAATTCGTCTGCTTTGTTTCTCTTTTCCCTTTTTGTAAAGAAAAAAGCTAGACCCTGAATTTATCATTGTAACTTAGAAGGGAAAATAAAGCAAGGTCCGGCACCAACTTTTGAGTCTTCACATTTGCTACTAATGGGGGCATGTAATTTTTTTTCTTCTCAAAATATTGGTTTAAGGTTTTTCTTCTATGGTTACATTACTTGATTCTCTTATATTAGAAGGGGGTAGTAGGCATACTCTGTAATTTACAGGCCTACATGAGCATGGATGCAGGCGTTAAAATTATTGTTTAAATGATAGAAATTAGCTGAAGAATTGGTTAGCACGTATTGGCAGTTGTAATCGTTAGAAATTACTTCAGAATGTAATCTAGGATTATTGACGTCACAACATGACAATTGTAAGTCTGTAATTAATATTTTTCACTCGTTATATATCATGTGTAGTTGTTCACTGATACGTGTACAATTTGATAGTTAACATTCATTCATTTCATTTTTTTTTCCTGCAGCGTATGACCCGTGCCTCGTGACAACAGCTAGCTATCCCGAAATGTCGGTAGCTGCCCCCGTCAATATCCCACATCCTGTCATACACAAGCCGGAGCCTCTGCAGGCCATTCCCAACCCGTCTGCTTACTGGCGACACCACCAGAACGTGATCTACAGCCAGTCGTCACCGTTCGAGGCCGACACTTTCCCGCACATCCACAAGGGCTACAGCCCTCCTCCACCATTCTCCCAGCCGCTCCACGCCCACCTTCCACAGCCGTCGCTCCATCACCTTCTCACCCCGACGCCCATCATCGACGACGAGAACCGCATGATCACGACGTTGCCGAATCACCATCACCACCACCATCATCCTCATCACCGTCAGCAGCAGCATCTTCAAGCGTCGACGAACACAGCGGCGACGCCCAATGCGACCGCGGCGGCGAAGCCCGAGAAAGAGATCAAGAAGCGCCGCAGCAACAAGAGCGGGGAGGATAGCACCAAGTACCACTGCCCGGATTGTGGCAAGGAGTACTCCACGTTCGGTGGGCTGAGCAAGCACAGGCAGCTGCATTGCGACGCACAGAACAAGAAGACCTTCAACTGCAAGTACTGCGACAAGGAATACATGTCCCTCGGGGCCCTCAAAATGCACATCAGGACACATACCCTGCCGTGCAAATGCAAGTTCTGCGGCAAGGCCTTCTCGCGACCCTGGCTGCTCCAGGGCCACATCCGCACGCATACTGGTGAGAAGCCTTTCTCCTGTCCGCACTGCCAGAGAGCGTTCGCCGACCGCTCCAATCTCCGCGCCCACCTCCAAACCCACTCCGAAGTCAAGAAGTACAGCTGCAAGTCCTGCGGGAAGACATTCTCCAGGATGTCACTTCTGAACAAGCACGAGGAGTCCGGGTGCATCTCTTCAAATAGTGACTGAACGACGCTCTCTTTCTGTCCTAGAACTTTGCATCCAGTCACCCGGCGGTTGGTGACCCAAAAACAAAAAACCGTCGCTGTACACAGTTGTATTTAACCCAGATAATTTATTACAAGAATTGTTCTATTATCTTGCCAGAGTTTGAAGAGAATTGGCTGAAGAATGACTGAGCAGCACTGAATAAAACAGTACCAAAGCAGCAGGTAGAAGAAACTGTTCTTAGATACAGTCTAGATAGAAAGAAACAGGTCATCTTAGCGACAACATTAACCATCTCAGCAAATCTTTGTAAAATATACAACCATCAAAACTCCTCATCCAGAAATTAATCAAAGGTCTTTAAGAAGGGAGAGAAAGCGATATCTTCGTTTTTTTCAAATGAAAAGTGTCCCATAACTTGCCACTTAGCGGATATGCCTACAACTCATTATGTCTTAACTATCACCGGGCCGCACCGAAACTGGTTTACATAATTACATTTAGTCCTTTCTGGTACATCGACTACTAGTATTTCGAATCGAGATGCGAGCCGGGGGGAGGGGGGAGGGGGGGGGGAGGGGAAGGGGAAGGCTGTTATTTTGATAATAATAATGCGCTATGTTCCTATCGCTATGTTCCCCCAACTTGGTGGGCAGCCAAACTTGCCTCTTGCCCCCTGCCCCTTCGGCTCCTCTCCTTCAAGGTTTCATTCATCTAGAAATATGGGTGTGGTCGCCGGGCATCCAGCCAAAATAGGGGGCGCTATACCGAAATCACAACTGGAGAGGGGAGGGGAGAGAGGAGGGGTGGTATGCTGTATAGGAATTTGGAATCGAGACTATTTAGTTTGCCGCATTAGAAAGTGCTGAACGGGTACGGGTAGCTTAGGTTATGGTTATAGAAATATCAAATTGTTTTAAACATTTTTAAAGGCGTTTTCTAAACATTCCAATACATTGCGTGACTTTCTGAGGTGCCATTTTCCATCAAAACTGTTTTGTCTTAACTTATTTTCAAGAAAACTGTCATAACCTACAATATTTTTAATGCAAAAAAATGTATGTAGTTGTATGTTCGGTGCTAGCACCTAATAAAGTGGCCAGGTTTTAACGGGTTTGGTTTGAATAGTATGTATTTCTCGCAATTGAGCTACTGGGTTGTATCTCATTTGGAGACTTTTTTTCCTCTCCCATCCATTTTGAGTGTAATGGATAAATATTGATGTACTTTCACTTATTAGTGACTGTTATTGTGATCAGCACTGTGCCACTGTCACATTCGTTATTATCGTTGGTTTTTAGTGTCGTCACTTGTCCAAGACACTTTCAAAGCAGAAAGGCCATGTTACTGTCATGTTTTCGTTATCATGGTTATAATGATTTGCATGCCTTAATAGTTTCTTCCAATGTGGAAGCACCCTAGGCCTAGATTTAGGTGCAATTTTTTGTAATTCTCACTTCTTACAAAGATGTTAGCATATGTGTATACCTCCGTTTAAAATCTTACTTGAAAGCATTCCAGTTCTGTTGTAAAGAAAGATATTTATTTATTTTAGGAAAAAGAGAAACGGATAGGCGCTTTATAGATCTGAAAGAGAGAAAATAAAGATAAAAAACAAACAAAATATTATTACATGGATATATTCATAATTTCCGTTTTCCTCGTGAAGGAAAGAAAAGGAGAGGAAAAAAAATAGTTCGAGGTTGGAAAGCACGTGACACACAGTAAAGTCGTGCGTGCTTTTCGAAGCCTTAAAGGTAAGCAAAGAGTGTAGAGAAACCACACACGTAAATTGAGATGTATATGACGTCACAATGAAACCATAGTAGTAAGTAAAAACATTGGCTCGCAATTAAGTCATTGAATTAATCTCATTCTGGCCAGGCCCTTCTGCGTTATCATACTTCATGGATTCGTGAGCTAACGGAAATATTTTGAACCTTCTCTGTAAAGTTCCCACGTCTCCAATTTCGAAACGCGTATCAGATCAAAAGAAAACTAAAATGTTCTTACTCGCGTTTTGTTTGCTTTATTTATTACGTGTTAATGATATATTAATTTTGACAATTTATGAAATTATCCCAAGTCGGGTAACGAAAACGCAAGATCTCATTTTGAGTCAGAATTACGCTAAGAGTTCTATGAAATGTTGTTCCCTCAAGAAGGAGAAAATTTGAAGAAAAAAAATGTACTTTATTTTGAGGATTTGTACTAAATAGTGTACACACGATGGGTGTTTTGAATGGTATTTTGAGATTTCCATTTTGTTGTTGATTTTTGTGACTGTTTCCTTCGTGTTATGAACAATTCGAATCACACCGTGCCTTGTAAAGATTGTAATTTATTAAATCTATTTCTGTTGAATATCGATGACAAATTTTCTGCGTTTATTGGGAACTGATGTGTCATTGTCACAGTTTCGGAAGTGTTTGTTGGGAAACCCTGTTTGGTGTTGAAAGTTATTTTTATGGTGGAAGCGACTGTAATTGTGAATATTTTTTGTTTTGATGATGATGATGATGATGATGATGATAGTGATTTTGATGATGAAAGAATTACGAAAATGCTACGTTTGGATTCCAAACAATGTTGTCTGTATTAATAATATGGATGAGATTGGTGAGGACTGGGTGAGGACGAGGAGGAGGAAGAAGAGGAGGAGGAGAAACGACGATAAGGCGTACTGATGGTGGTGGTGGTAATGAATATGATGATTATGGTGATGCCTGGTGGTGGTAATGATGATGACGATGATGATGACGATGACGATGATGATGATGGTGGTGATAGTGATGATGATAATGGTGATTATGGTGATATTGGTGGTGGTGGTAATGATGACGATGATGATGGTGGTGGTGGTGGTGGTGATAGTGATGATGATAATGATGATTATGGTGATTGTGGTGGTGATAGTGATGATGATGATTATGGTGATTGTGATGGTGATAGTGATGATAATGATGATGACGATGATGGTGGTGGTATTGATGATGATGACGATGATGATGACGATGACGATGATGATGATGGTGGTGATAGTGATGATGGTGATAGTGATGATGATAATGGTGATTATGGTGATATTGGTGGTGGTGGTAATGATGACGATGATGATGGTGGTGGTGGTGGTGATAGTGGTGGTGATAGTGATGATGATAATGATGATTATGGTGATTGTGGTGGTGATAGTGATGATGATAATGGTGATTATGGTGATATTGGTTGTGGTGGTAATGATGACGATGATGATGATGGTGGTGGTGGTGGTGATAGTGATGATGATAATGGTGATTATGGTGATATTGGTGGTGGTGGTAATGATGACGATGATGATGATGGTGGTGGTGGTGGTGATAGTGATGATAATGATAATGATGATGACGATGATGATGGTGGTGGTATTGATGATGATGATGACGATGATGGTAGTTGTGGTGGTGGTGGTAATGATAATGATTATGATGACGATGATAATGGTGGTGGTGGTGATAGTGATAGTGATGATAATTATGGTGATGATAGTGGTGGTGGTGGTAATGATAATGATGTTAATGATGATGATGACGATGATGATGGTGGTGGTGGTGATAGTGATAGTGATGATGATTATGGTGATGATAATGGTGGTGGTGGTAGTGGTAATGATACATGATGATAATGATGATGATGATGGTGGTGGTGGTGGTAGTGATAGTGATGATGATTATGGTGATGATAGTGGTGGCGGTGTAATGATAATGATGATGGTAATGGTGATTATGGTGATGATGGTGGTGGTGGTGGTAATGATGATAATAGTGATGATAAAGAGGATGATAGTGGTGGTGGAGGTGATAGCGATGATGTGATGATGTGATGATGATTATAGTGATGGTGGTGGTGATAGTGATGATGATAATGATAATGGTGATGACGACGATGATGATGATGATGATGAAAGTGGTAATGATGATGGTAACAAAAACTTCGATGATTTCTTAAGTAAGATCAAAATCTTGGGTAGATGCAGTATTCTTGCCGCCCCCTCTAGGGGAGGGGCCAATGCACAATGTCTAAAATATCTGTCCCAAAAATATAAAAATCATCTCCGAGGCATTATCATTTAAGCACTGACAGTGTGATGCGACAACCCCATCCGTTTTTTAGGCGTTTTTTTTGTAATTTAGCAAAGTATTTAAGATTCAGTATTTAATTAGATAAAAGGCGAGTGAGAGAGAGAGAATGTTGAAATGGCAGATCGAGATTCTGGCGAAGGGGATGGGTGTCAAAACCATCTGACTTTCCAAAATCTATATGAGCTCAGCACGCTTAAGACGATTGAGGTAAAAGCCTCTAGAACAATAATATAGGGGTGTCAAGAAACCTTGTAAGATGCTATGGGGAGAGGCGTCCTGCGTCCCTTCAGGATCCATCACTGAGACCCCCCCCCCCCCCTTCCACATTTTATTTTTTAAAGTAATATCCTGGATGAATGAGTTATGCAGGAAATCCCTGCTATGCAAATAAATTTAAATTGATTTGTACTAAATCGTTTACACTGGATGTCTAATGTCAATTTAACGTATCATATAGATTCCGTGGGAAGTATTTTATGTCCTGTTCATTTTTGCATCAGCGAGTCCTTCACGGACAGCTGCACAAATTTTCTTTCCCTCTCCCTTTCCACCTCCTCCTTGTTCTTTCTCTTTCTTCCTCTCTCTCTCTCCCGCCAAGTCCCCTCCTTCCCACATTTCTCCTTTCTTTCCTTGGCTGTTTCTCTGACATTTCATCATCTCTGTACTTCCCCTCTTTTCTATTTGAAACTTCATTCTTCATTCTCTAATTGAAACAAATCGCAACCCGCCAATTCTTCCCGGGTTTTCTTTTTTGTTTGTTGTTGTTTTGTTTGTTTCGTTTTCCGGCTACCCTTCCCGTCATAATTATCACGTGCTTTATTTTTTTCTCTTCTCAGTCTCCCTTTTCCTTGCACGGCTACTATACAGCCCATGTCCCCAACGGCCCACGAGACCGACAATAAGGAGTTTTCGGATGTGTCGACTAGAACGCCGTCCTAGATCCTCCCAGCGACAATGGACTGCTTTGTCTTGACTGCGTACAAAGTAGGTGAAGCATGAAGCTAACAATGGGTGAAGCGAGGTTCACGTTTTAGGGAAGACGGCAAAACCATGTTTGAAGCGTTCTCGATCTGACCAGTGGACGAGGGAGAAGCCAGTGGACGGGTAAGATGTATTAGGCGCTATATAAAAGCGGAATATTATTATTATTAAGATGTTCTTGCACAAAGCGCGTTATGCAGCTAACACAAAGCAGTCCATTGTAGGTGGGAGGATCTATAGGACGGCGTTTAAGTCGACACATTCGAAAACTCACTAATATAGGTCTCAAGACCTTATGGTACATGGGAGACCGACAATGGCGGTCTTGTAGCCTGTCGGCCTAACAGGATGTCACCGATGAGGCATTTTGTAATGAGTTATGCATGCTATGCAAATAACTGTGAATTCTAATAACTTTTTAAAAAGTTTTTGAGGATTGAAAAAACAAAACAATATAATTAGGGAATATGCTAAAGCAGTACCCACCAAAAGATATCAAATTTAAATTAAATGGTTTTAAACGAAACTAATCGAATGTATATTGGCAAAACTATTTTTACTTATCTGGTGAAGGACACGCAATTAATTTATTTGATCCTTTCTTTCATTCATAAAGGCATTTGTTAACTTCCTCTCAATAGTTAAGCGTGCGTATCAAACTTGACTTTCATTATTTCGTTGTTTGATTTAGCTAAACGGTGGTAAATATTTTGCTCCGTGGTCAAAAGATTGTTACAAGCGGAAATATTCTATGGGTATTTTGTTGCGTGGAAATGACGAAGTACAAAATGGAACAGGTTATTTGGTTAAAAGGGGAACTTTTCAAATCGTGAGTAAATATTTGTCATTTAGCACCACGGAAAAGTGTACTTTTTTTTCTTTAAAAAGTAACTTGTTTGAACCTGTTTTGCATCGGACTTGTTTGTAGAAATTTAAAGCATGAATTAGCACGGCTGAGGCCGGATGTTATTTTGAAATCACCAAACGTTGCATGCATGCATCATTTTATTTTATACGATTTTTGTTTCTTCATTCTATTTTGTACTCGGTCATGCAGTGCCGATCATATTTTCAATGCATTTAATGGTTTCGATATTGAAAATTATTAGTTTATATCATTTTGTCACTCCCCCTATCCATTTTCCCTTTTCTGCTGATTTTTCTTCTCGTTATTATTTATCTAGTTCCTCTCAATGTATTTTTCTACAACTTTTCCTTTTCTGCTTCATATTTATCTCACTTATCCCTTAATCCCTTCTGTACTTTTCTCTCTTTCTTACAATTTTCGAATCTTAAATCTTTCTTTCCGTCGTATTTTTCTTTAGTTTCATTTTCATCATTACCATAAACGTTTTCTTCTTCCTCCTCATAATTATTCTTTACATTGTACTCTTCTTTCCTTTTTCTTAAGCGTACCAATCACCAAAAAATATTTTACTCTGTATGCTAGAGGTTCCATATCGTTATACTATATTCAAAATAAAGGCTTCAAATATTACTTCTCTTTAAAGAGATATTGCAGGTTTAATTACACTCTCTGTAAGCGTAAAAGCGACTCGTGAATAGATAACACGACGCACTCTTAAGTGCGCGCAAACGTAAGGAATAGGGCTCGCGTGATGGAACCCAACTCGGAGTTCGGTTCCTTGCGCGCACCTTCATGTTATCCTTTATTTCCTTCATCATCCTTACCTGTTGACATATTATAGAATGCCAGATAAAGTTCCTCGATCTTAATTTTATACTTTCTAGCTGTGCACAAATGATTTTTTTTCAGGTGTGTCAGTTTATCCTTATTCTCTTTTCGCCTTTTTTTTTCTCTCCTGGGATTCGAACCCGGATCAACTAGTCCAAAGCCCGGTACAAGTACCACTGGACCAAGACAATATATCAGATCGAAGTCAAACCTGCACAGTCACTACTCATCTTTAAAAAAATCCCCTTTTACATGAGAAAAAAACCCCCTCACATTTAGCATTAGTTCCTGGTTCGATCAGCATGATAATTACACAATACAGCCACTCTATAATACATGTATATATTTCTTTTTAACACCTCACTCTATAGCGTGCATCAAATTTAATGGTGCTGTTTATGGTGCTGTTTACATGTAACATTAAACTCTGGGTGTATCGAATTAATCATCAAGGCATGTGTGATTCCCTTTTAAGAAATCGTAAATAGTAAATATGCAGGTTGTTGTTCAGAGATATACGACCAAAATGAATACAGCTAAAGAAACGTCCATGGGTAATATATCTTTGTGCAAAACAACTTTCTGAACACTAAACATGATTTCGCTTTTATTTTCCCCTAGTTTTGTAGCGAGTTTTCAGAGATTCGTTATTGGCTAAAGAAACGTCCATGGGTAATATATCTTTGTGCAAAACAACTTTCTGAACACTAAACATGATTTCGCTTTTATTTTCCCCTAGTTTTGTAGCAAGTTTTCAGAGATTCGTTATTGGCCATGATCTGAATCTGAACTGCATACTTTCTAATTTATGTATACTTTCTATAACCTTAAACTATGTAAAATGTATTAATTATTGAATATTGAATTGTATAATTGATTTTTTTTGGTCTAAATTAAATGTTCTGTTGGAAATAAAACTGAAACTGAAACTGTTAAATAATTATTATGACGAAGCTATGGGGTGGCACGAGGGGCATGAGCCCCCACCCCCAGTCGAGGCAACAACAAAAAAAGATGGAGGGAGATGAGAGAAAACGAAAGCAAGAGGGGAAGGCAATATTGAACGAAGAATAATGACCCCCCCCCCCCCACACACACACACACACACACCCTCCTCACTCCTAACTCAATTAAAGGCCCTATTTTCTCTTGCATTCCATTCACCTAGTAAGATCGATGCCCCCCACGACACTGGCACCCCTTAATGGCTTAGACCCACGCTACGCCACTGAAAAAAAATCAGACGTACTAGAGACAAAAGGCTAATCTGAACGTCGCATTCACTTCAAAGCACACTCTTTATGACTATTTGACCAGCCCGAAAAAATACCACAATCAATTGGAGAGTTTCGGGAGATCTTCAAGACATTTTGATCTGTAAATATCTGGACCATATGTATATGACCTTGAATATATGCAAGATCATTCACAAACAATTCTTCGAACGCCATAAAATTTTGACCATGACCTATCTATATCTATTATATGAGCCGTCTTGGAACAGACAGAGTACTTAAAATTGTATTGTGTTTCGATAAAAATGCTCTTGATAATCATCTATACTTGGATATGCGAAAGAAAATGAGAGAATAAAGGTTCCGTAGCTTAAAAGTTCCCCAGAGCTGTCATCCCAATTTATTTTATTTATTTATTTTTTATTTTTTTTTATTTATTATTTATTATTTGTTTATTTATTTCTTTATTTCTTTATTTCTTTTTTTATTTATTTATTTATTTATTTATTTTATTTTTTATTTATTTTTTTTTTTTTGGGGGGGGGGGGGGCAAAGGGTGAAAAAATGTCTCCGCTGAGAATCGAACCCAGGTCCTTGGCTTAGAACAACAGTGCCTTAATCACTAGGCTACAGAGATGGACGAGTGAGTTTCGACAACACCAGATTCAATTGACCGACAGACCGGATAGTGGTCTGGTTGAACTGGGATTTCAAATAGGGGGGGGGGGGGGGTTACAGTTCAAACCATCATGCTTATGGGTATAAGCCGAATGTAAAGGAAGAGTTAGTCCCCCCCCCCCCCTCTCTTTCTTTTTCTCTCTCTCTCTCCCTCCTTCCTTCCTTCCCCTTTCTTTCTCTGTTTTACTCTCCCTTTCCTGCACCTTTTTTCTATCTCTCTATCCCTCTCCTTCGCCTTTATTCCCCCTTCTCTCTCTCTCTTTCTCTCTCTCTCTATGCGATTCGGTAAGAAAGTCACGTGAACAAACCAGACAATCCATTTTCGGGTAGGCGCCAAATACTAGTGCAGTTTCAAAATTGTGAGGGAACGTACTTTTTTAACGACTTAAAGATAGCATTTCACTTGGAGAGAAATACGTTGGGGCCATGGCACGCAACCCAAAGAGTGATGGACATACAATATAACCTAGTAAAATATCCCTTCCATTTTATGACCATTTGTAGATAATTGCAGCCATTTTGTCTAAATGGATTGTTAAACAGACATATAAGGACTCAGTAAATCAACAAAAGCAATCAAAAGAAAACGAAAAAAAAAATAACTTAAGTTGGCTTTAAACTTATAAATAATATTCAACCGTTTGAAATTTTAAAGAGATATTTATATAGGGCCTACATGTCAATCACTGTCTTTTACGGCAGTTTTTCACCTAAGTTCACCTTAAAGTGTTCGGCGTATCCAGCATACATTAGCGCCGTCGTACGCCACCCCCCCCCCCCCCCCCCCCCCCCCCCCCCCAAAAAAAAAAACACACCAACCAAACAGAAAAAAAACAACAACAGCAACAACAAATATATATAATAGACCGTCTCCGTGGTCTAGTGGTTCTAAGCCAACGACCCGGGTTCGATTCCCGGCGGAGACATTTTTTCAGCCTTTGCAAAAAAATTTCAAAAAGGGAGGACAGCTCTGGGGAACTTTCATTTAAGTTACGCAACCATTATTCTCTCATTTCCTTTCGCATTGTATATATATTTCCACGAGAGCTGCCAAAGCTGTTGTATATGTTATTTCCTCACAATATGGGGAGGGTGGGGGCGTATACACCGGCGCTGATCTATGCTGGTAGTGCCGCTGTCATTATTTAACTCTTTAAGGTGAATTTAAGGTGAACAATCTATGTGAAAGTGATTGACATGATCTCTTTAAAATTTCAAATGCTTAAAGACCTCAGCCTGACCGAATTTTGAAATATACCCTTTATTCATCCACGGGGAGCTATATATTTTCTGAACAAATTGAAACCAACTTCATGAGATTCCGTTTCCTGTGGAATGAGTAACAGCGTCCCGAATGTTGAGCCCCGGTGGTTTTTCTGACGAGGGTCCCGTCTCTGAGGAACGCTACTTTGCGGGGGGTGAAAATTTGATGACGACATATCGTGTAGACGCACTCGGAGCTGTATACATGACATGTCGTCACACGTCTAGCGACCCCCTGCAGTTTCCTCTGTTGTTACGCCATAGGGAGGGGGCGGACCAAAAAAAATTATCTTTTTTATTTTTTATGGATAAACGGAGACGAAAATTTATGAATACCCAGGGTAATTATATTCTTTGTTTACTAAGCTTTACGTCAATATATGGTTGTTTTGGGTCAGGCTGAGGTCTTTAAATAATATCAATGTAGAGGTGTCGTGGTCTAGAGGATATGTCACCGGACTATGGATCTCATGGTTCGCGGTTCAAGTCCCGCCGCGGCACTAATGTCCTTTGGAGAGACATTAAACTACATTTGACACTCTCCACCCAGGTGTAGTAAATGGGTACCTGGTAGGAATTTATTCCTTGAATGCTTTCAGCGCCTTATAGGGCAGCTGGGCTAAAGCCAGGGTAATAATACCACTTCTCCGCTTATAAACATTGTATCAAGCGCAATATAAATGTTATGTATATTTATTATTACTTATAAAGTTTAAAGCCCATTAACGTTATTTTTTTATCGCCCTGGTTGATTTACTGAGCCCTTCATGCCTGTAACAAATCATTTAGACAAAATGGCTGCAATTAATATCTACGAAAAGTCGTAAAATGGAATCGTGCTATATCTGGCATTGAAGCTGTGACTCTGGATTTCGTTAGAAATTAATATTATCCAAAATCAATATTCTGACCTGCTTGATTATTATGCAGTATTCTGGGGTTTTTTTCAATAGCAACAACCAATGCGAAATTGCCTCCAAACCATGTACATCACGCACATTAATAGCATCAACATAGATTATATATATTTATATATATATATATATATATATATATATATATATAAAGAAAACTGCTAAAAGCGTTTGTAATGCATTGTGGCCAATCTTATTTTTACACTCAAATTGTCGGCGCTCCCTGGCGTCTTCTTCAGGACAACAATAAATGCTATATATATATCAACAACAAGGGTCCCAAGTCCTTGTGTTGCCATAAAGCCATTATGGTAATAGCCGGGAGGGCGCATTGTTATACATAATTTGTATATATATATATATATATATATATATATATATATATATATATATATATATATATAGTTTTTGTATCTTTACGTACATACTTAACAATCTGAATAATGGATAAAGAAGAGAAAAGAAGGCGACCAAGTCTGAGTTATGCGATCCTGTATGTGCATTATCTATGTTGATGCTATATCAGTGTGTGTGTGTGTGTGATCTTCATGATTTGGGACAATTTCGCAAAGATTCTTACGGTAGAAAAGAAAATAATAATTTTGCAGTGTGAATGTTGGATTTGGGATAGTATTCTCTCCAAAGCTGCAGTTTCTAGATCAATGCCAGAAACCAGCTTGCTTGTATAATGTCGAAGGGAAAACTCGGAGATTAGAACAACGCAAAAAGAGATACCAGCATGTCGCTATCAGATTTCGTTGGCAATCTGAGGTACTAGTATTCGCCAACCAGGCGGCACGTATATCATATCACTGACATTATAGCACCTGTCTATCAAAACATCTCCCTCTCTCTTTCTCTCTCTCTGTCTCTCTTTGTTTCTGTCATCTGTCTCTCTGTATGTCCTTCCCCTTTCTCCCTCTGTCTCTCTGTCATTCCTTTTCTCTCTCTTAGAGTCCCAATCTCTCCTCTGTCCCCTATTATGTCCTCTGGGTTTCTCTCTCTTTCTCTCTTTGTTTCTGCCATGTGTCTGCCTGTATGTCCTTCCCCTTTCTATCTCTGTCTTTCTGTCTCCCTATGTCTCTCTGTCACTCCCTTTCTCTCTCTCAGAGTCCCAATCGCTCCTCTTTCCCCCTATTATGTCCTCTGGGTTTCTCTCTCTTTCTCTCTTTCACTCTCTCTCTCTCTCTCTCTTTCTCAATCTACCTCTCTATCATGTCCATCTTTCCCCCTCTCTCTTTCACTCACACACTCGATCTCTCTCTCCATTACATATATTTTTATTCTTCATTGTATATAATTATTTTCTAAAATATTTGTATTCATATTAAATTTAATTTTGTATATAGTAGAAAGATATGCTTCACGCGAAGCACTGATATCTCCCCTAAATTATGTAAAGCTGTATTGAAACTCATGACCAGGTAAAATAAAAGAAAGAGCAACCGACAGACATAACTTAAAGACAAAATAATATATAAAACAAAAAAAAACAGACACACACAAAAAAAAACAGAAGACAATTTCAAACACTCGTAACCTGTTGCTTTGAAAATAGTATAGTCAACAACTTGAGAGAAGCAGTAGAATAGTTTGGAGAACGGTGGATTGAAATATCAAATATAATGTACCTGGAAATGTCTTAGAAACCAGTTATGATGACTCCAATAGCTGGTCATGATGTAGAGAGGTTTTATATGCAAATGACCTGCTTAAAACAATGGAGAATCTTAACCAATCAGTGGACCAAAATAATTACCCAGGTATAGATATATCTGTCTATTATTTTCTCGGATAAAACGTGACAAATAGAGCGATCTACTGGGAGGTTGGCGACAGTTGGATTGCTTTAATTCAATTTACTGGTTTCCATAAATATGTATTCTAATCATACTTTTTCATTAACATGAATCAATAGACACAATTCTGTTGCTGTTGTATTTATATAATACTCTATCGAATATGAAATTGAATAAACAAGCGAAATGAACACATGTAGTATAACATATAGCAGAATGCAAGCTTCCTTTGTTCGTTGTGATCGCAGCCCTTGCATAATTATTATTGTCATGAATCTAAAAAAAAATGAAAGAATTTCTTTTGATTTCCGCATGGGGTTAAAGAAAATTGCGATTGTTTGAAAGAGGTAAACGGCGTTTTTATAATTCTTTTTGCTTCTCTTTTGCTCCCCCCTCCTCCACCTCCTCTTCCTCCTTCTTCTTTTCCTTCTTCTCCTCACTCTTCCTCTCCTTTCCTTCCTATATATATCTGCTTCCTCTTGCCCCCAAATCCTTCGTATTCATGTTTTTCAATTATCCCCATCCACGCTCTCTCTCTCTCTCTCTCTCTCTCTCTCTTTTGGTAATTTTCTCTATCAATAATTAAAAGTGAAAAGAGATACGCTAATAAAACAAATTTATGTTTCTAATGTCATTGCACATCTTTCAAATCTTTTTCTCACGGTCTGCCCAACTATCAATTAGGAAGGACATTGTTCGAAAGTGACAAAGAAGTAAATATCGTGCAACAGGTTTATGTGTAAGAGGAAATAGAAGTAGTCACATGCACATGCTAGTTTCACATAATGCGCTACCGCAATTAAAACTTGGAAAGTAAACCGAATAAGATTGTCACGTTTGGTAATTACTTTCATTTTGGAATGTATCGACTCAGATTTCACATTTTATACTGTGGTGCCTGGTTGTTTAAAGTAGTTGCTTTGACTTTCATACGGGAAGAAATACACAAATCAACCACGAAGTGACACGCCACGGAAATATCCGTTTAAAGGGATACGCAACCGGGCGGCCGTGGGGAAATTCAGGATTGCGTAAGACCCGTTCACTCGTATACAAAGTTTGTGCGTCGAACGCGTCCGTCGGACTGCTGGGATTACATTTCGGATTGCACGAAGCCGAACGAATCTCGCACGAGAGCTCGAGCTCAGGCGGAGCGTGCATGTTGTGGGGCCACCAGTCTGGCCGAAGTGTGCGCCCCGCGGGGCAACGGCATGATCACGTAACGATCACGCTGCCCTCTCGCGGCATAAAAACGTCCACAATCTGCGGTTGAGTATCCCTTTAAGTTCACCCTCGTTTTCTTTCTGATATTGAGTATCATAATGATAACTAGAACCGTTACTTTTTTGTGTGGTATTTCTGACTGAAGCTATTTTATAATTATGATCAAAATGAACTTGTTATCAGTCTATTGTTATGACAAATATGCACTAAAATGATAGAAAAGCCATAGAAAGAAAGGATAAAATACTACATGATCACATTCAAAAGACATGGGCCCCGTTTCATAAAACTTGTCATCAATAACAAGTAACAATAATAATTGTTATAAGCTACTGAAATCCAAATTTGTCACAGAAATCGGGCCGTTGTTACCGATAATAAGTTTTATGAAACATGGCCCAGAGATTCTTGATGGTGAAAGTGAAAGAAAAAAACAAAGAGGAAAACCCCAAAACCGACTGCAACATCGTGGCTTTGTGTTGTGTGTGTGTGGGGGGGGGGGGGGGGGGGGGGGCTGCGGTAAAGCGGTTTAGTTACTTGACTTATATTATCAAAAGGTTGAGAATTCAAAACCTTGTCCAGTGCTTATTATGCTGATGTTAACAGACAAAGCATTTTAACTGCAGTTGTCTCTCTCCACCCATGCATTACAGCCGGGTACCTTTAAAGCATTCTTTGAATGAAAATTCTGCATGCGAATACCGTATAATCAATGGCAGCTGTAGCTTATACCGGGATATAATATTATTGCACCACAAACAGACAAAATATACACTTTGTATATAAACACATGAACTTGAAAGCTGTAACATATAGTGGGAACAAGTGCTTCAGGTCTTTTAATTTGATACAATAATTGATAGCTATATCGTCAAGGAAGCTATACGTAAGAATAATCTGCAGCTCAAATTTTACCAGCATTTAAATGCAACATGTCTATTCACATGATATATCACCAATATCATGTTCGAATTAACCGGTGGCAGAAGTAGAAATCACCTTGGCTTTAAAGATGGGTAGCCGATCAGTTCTCGTGAAAATTATATCATGTTCGTGGTGTGGTTGCTTACTCTTGAATCATGAGAACTTTCTCGCTGAGCCACTTCAATTTTCAGAACAATATATGCTCTGACTATAGTCAGAGGTATACTTTTATGCTGTTGTGGCAACGTTGTCTTTAGAAAGATAAAGATCGTTGAAACGACCCTATGAGTATGATTGCCGAAAAGGGGAAATTTAGGTTAAATGTTTGAGTGTATTCACAAAATATAGAAGAGAAGCTTTCATTCTAAGGTCCTTTACTCAACTGCAATTTAATCCAATTATATTCTAAACGCAGCAAGACCCATATTCATAAAAACCTACCTAAACTCGTAATGAACAATTTTGTATGTGGGTATAATTGATAGCTAGGCCTATTATAAAAAATAATATTTATGAATATTGGCCCTTTTCACTTATATCCTATTGAACTAAAGTTGTTCTTTTACAACCCGAAACCCGAAAGCTTGCCTAGTTTTTGTCCGACATAGCAACATCCAGTGTGTGCAAGATGGATTATTTTCCCGGAGATTTTACACATGGTAAATGCCATTTGTAAGTGAAGAACGACCAGCACACAATGTTCAGGAAGGGTATGGGAATATTTTCTATTTTTTTTTTCTTTCTTTGTCTATATAAAGTGCGTATAAAAAAATACATCCAAATTTTGTAGCTTCCTACATCAAATGTTCATATTTTGACCTTCAGATTTATTTCGTGTCAAAAAGTAACTCATATTCTGTCCACTGATACCTCGCTGCCGCTGAATCCACAATAAACTGTCATGGATCGACCAATGTCAGAATGTGTATGCAAAAGCACAGCAACGGTTATACTTTCTGAAAAAGATGTACTCATTTCACGTTGATAGGACAATTCTCCTGTTGTTCTACAAATCAGTAATTGAAAGCGTAATTCTGTCTAGTTGTGTAGTTTGGTTTGGAGCATGCAGAAAGGAGGACTTTAAACAATTGAAAAAAAATCCCCAGGCACGCGAAGGAAATGATAGGCGAAGAGACTAATTTGAATGAGGCATGTACCTCTCTGATTTTGAAACAGGCTGAAATTATCTTTGAAAATACAAATCACCCTCTCCATTCCTACTATACTGTCATGCGTTCTGGAAAACGGTTTCGATCGGTAGGATTTCGTACAAATCGTTTTGGAAACTCATTTATCCCGCTGTCAATCCGGGAATACAATAAACTCAAGTAACAAAGCTATACAATTATCGTCCCGCTATACATGCAACTCACCAGACTAGACATTATTGACTTGTTCAACGTATTATCCTCATATTTTTTTTAATGTTGACTCTATATAGAAAGCTAATTTGTATAGCAATCTAAACCTAAATTGAAAATCTTTCCTTTCTGATGAGTTTAGGCTGAAAAAATATGCTGACTGTAGTACGTATAATTCTGTATGTCTATGACCACATATGACTACATGTTCATAACTTGTGTAATTTTGTTTATTTATATGAATGTTATGTACTTTTGGAAGCCAACAAAGCAAATTTCCTTAATTGGACGAATAAAATTATCTATCTTATCTATCTATCTATCTATTACCGAGCACCAGGGTTTTTAAAAGATCGTGTCAAAATCCCCTTGTACCTAGTTTTGGAGGAAGCAAAACGTACGTGCGTGTCAATAGCCATTCATGAAATCATGCATTACTTTTTGCAGTCGGAAAACGATTGCTAAGTATTTTCATTGATTTTGTGCATTTTTAGAAGCAAATCATCAACAAAACCTCCAAAAATGCTTATTACAAGCAATTTTTTTACGCACTGTATAGGTTGACAGTACTGCCCTATTCTAACAAAAGGAAGTAACTCTGAAATTGCACGAATTTTATATTTTTCTCGTTAAAAATACACAGAAAGTTTTCCAAACACTTACGTTCTGCTTACATTGTAAAACATGGTCATGCAGGCATTTCTGAGTAAACCATCAGTGTACCCTTAGGCCCCAATTCACCAAAGAGGTTTATCGTAACTTTTTCTGTTTTCAGGTGCTTTTCCTTAAAATTGTTGACAAATTTCAGATGTGAGTTGATTTTTTTTTGTTAGGGTAGGACAGTTTAGGCATTGCCATGATTACAGGCTACCTTCTATACTGCACGTACGTGTTGTCCACACTTCCCAAAAGGGATACAAAACGCCACAAAGTGATTCTTCGTAGTATAGAAATTAGCCCATTGTTTCAAGATATTACGAGGGATAATAAACGTCGTTCTGCATTAGTCAAGTATTTTATTACTCCTTAGAAAACACAGTAGTACTTTTAATACGGCTTAACGAAATTACACGGTAGAGGTGTGTAAGGAAAATGCATAATCAGAGTATTGTTTTAGGTCTATAATTGCGGTAAAATCGGTAAGGAAGTCGCCTTCATTAAAATATATTTAGGGCTAAACAACAAGTAGTCAATAATACATTAAAAAATCTCAAAGTAATTTCTTTGTCTTTCGTACAAATGACTGCTACCTTCTGTTTGAATGATACCGTCCACTGATAACGGTTTTAAAGAAAAACAAAAGCTAATCATTATGTTAACACCTAAATCTGGTGAAAGATATCAAAAAGCACAGACTTAAGGAAGACAACTAGCTATGTACTGCCTTATGAAACTAAAATATACGAAGAACTTGCTGGTTGCCAGAAGGCGCAGGTGTCTAATGACACTATTACATTATGGTCATGTTGCGGGCGTATATATAGCATGCTAGTGTACAATAAGTTAGTTTTTGAAAATGAACATGTTCTAATGCACAATATTGATATCATTGAAGCTAACTTCATGTAGTATAACTTAAACGTGAGTGACACGCTGGAAACTAATCGTAAACAATTTAAACCGTATTCTGAGAGGGAAAATTATTTTATCTAGCAGCATTGCTTTAAAAAAAAAAAAAAACTTATATAATTTGGAGCACACACACACACAACAAAAAAAAAAGAGATGCACACATGTGCACAAGTGGGACTACGAGCATGGTTGCTGGTCGGAATTATCTGCTCGATTTCCTCATTTTTCAATACTCAGTTATCATTCATTTTCATTCATATATGTTCGGCACATATCAATTCGTTTTGAAGACTCAGTGGGTGTAAATATTGTTTGATTTTATGCTAACTAGAACTCGGATCAAGAGTGTAGCTTTGAAGATAATGTTGAGTAGCCTACTCTACTGGTCAAGCAAATTCATTGTAAAAGATACTTTCTCTAAGTTATTCTTAATGGTTAAGTGTGTAGGTAATAAGAAAAATGGTGTATTACGAGGTTCTGAAAATATACAAATGATGACAAACTGACAAAAGTCTTGCTAAAATTCACAATGAGTGAAACGCGCAAGACAGAGATATGGGTATACATGGCACTACACGAACATGAGGCAGTAAAATTCGGTCCAAGTCCAACGTTTTAAACTTTTTCTGGTCATATTTTCATGAGAAAGTGCTCCCATAATGTCTAATCACGTGGGATTAAACATGATTGGAAAGCTCAAAATTATTAGACGTTCTCTTCAAACTGAAGTCGCTAGATGTGAATTGGGCCATCGATTGGCCTCGTTAAAGCTGTAAATAACATATTTATGTTCTTTCCTGGGTTAGTTGCAACCTGCAATCGGTTTCCAATTTCAACTCGACCAAAGCGATACGAGTAGATTTCTCCGGAATTCGATACTGAGAATCAGATTCATGCGGGCTTTTTCTCGAAATTAAGGCGTAGCGTATTTCGATACATGGCAGGCTCATACAAACAAAAGCGGCTGTTTGTCTCTTCTATGTATTTCCTTTTGCAGTTGACTAGTATTTCATTCTGCAGAATGACATGATATACGCTCTCTCTCTTCCTTGTGTCGACTTCAAGTTGTTATTTGGTGTTTATTCTGCAGGTTCTTGTGTTGAAAAAGAAAGTCTAGATAGTGCCACAAGATTATGGAGAAGGAAAAGGAGTAGAGTGCGTATACAATGATGAAGGGTTTTAAAGACATAGAAGAGATGGAGATGGATGGAGGAGAGTGAGAAAGAGAGAGAGATAGACCCGCCCCCAAACACACACACACGCCCGCACGCGCACACACATAGGCGCGATACCAGAGTACAATAAGGCTAATCATTTAAGGGCATTTGTGGGGCTAATCACATCGCAAAACGCCCCTTTGCCCCCAACGCGACCCTGCATTCACACCCTCACACATAATATGTAGAAGGAGATAGTAAGAAAAGGTAAGAGGAGGGGTGGTTAAATGGGGAGAAAGCGAGAGGTGGAGAAGGTGATGTAGCGATATATATTTATATATCTATATAGATATACATACACAATCTATTCACTATATATATATATCTTTTATGTATACCTCCCTTCCTTCACACAATCTATGTTTTATTCTTCTTTGTCATTCCTTCATTGCAATCTTAAAATCCTAAGGAACCCTTTTCTTATTTTCTGCTTATCGATACATACAAGCCGACGTGAATAGAAATTATGTAATTTCTGATATCAATAACCAATTTATCAGTTGATCAATATATATTTAAGCGCATTTAAAATCTAGATTTATAGACAAGAATAATTATAATTAACTTAGACAAATCAGATGAAAGCCAGATTTTATCCTTGGTTGACGTAATCTTCAGAGAGCACATTGTTTCTCGAAACCGAGCATTGTCCCCACAGTCCACACCGCGGTCGATCTATCTTTAGGTTACATGGGTTAATTAAGTACGCCTTCCTGATCAACGTTCTATCAAAACCAAGATCACACGCCCCTATCATGATTCGGCACTTCACCGTGACAAAGAGGAAAGGAAAGATCTTCACCTCAAAGTGACGACATATCTATGTTTCCAGGAAAAAGACTTCTCGCTTTTGGTCAAAGTCTAGATAATCAGGGGGCTTTTCATCAAGTGTCTTGTCGGTGATTTCTACCGAAAAATTTGCTCTCAGCCAGTCAGATGCAAGGATTTCAGAAGCTTATAACAATTACTGCAACTTGTCATTGACGACAAGTTTTATGAAACAGGGCCCAGTTCTCAACCACCATCAAGTCAAGACATGTATACGCTCGGGAATTTGGAAGATGTTAGTTTTTTCTGAAATGATAATTTAGTTTTGAAGATTATGAATAGATTCTTAGAGATGATCGAACGTAATGTGGAAATGGTTTTGGGTTAGGCATGGCAACGCCGCAACGGGTGGGGATGGTGGTGAAGTTTGAGCTCTTGGAATAATTAATATCCACTATTTTTAAAGGTTATAAGTTCTGGTAGTGACATTGCTCTTTAAGAGACATTGTCAAGAAGTTATTCTGAAGTGTTTTGTAATTGCTGAGACCATAACGATTATAATGAACTTTTTGAAAAACACATATAAATTATGAATAATTGTAATAACAATTTCATGTGGGACTAAACAGTAATTTGATGGTCCATCCGAATAAACTATCTCTGCCTTTAATTGATGTAGGAGAAAGAGTTTAAAGCCATAAGTTCTTTCTAAGAACAAAGTTATGGTATTTTCATTACCACATTGGAGTTGATTAAGAAGAGGGAGAGAGAGAGGAGGGAGAGAGGGAGAGAGAAAATGTAATACCCTTATTTAAAAAAAATTATACTGACACAATCTTCAAGAGAACACAAGAAGAGAACGTGGGAAAATGAGAGAGAGAGAGAGAGGGGGAGGGAGAGAGAAGGGCAGAGAATAATGTGTGCTCGTGTATGTGCGTGTGTGTGTGTGAGAGAGAGAGAGACAGAACGTGTGTGCCCTTGTGTGTGTGTTGTGTGTGTCAGAGAGAGAGGGAGAGAGAGAGATGAATGGAGGGAGAGGGGAAGGGAGAGGGGAAAGGAGAAAGAGATACAAAAACAGTAGAGGCGTAGAGAGGATGGAGAGAGAAAAAGAGAGAAAGAAAAGTGCGTGTGTGCTTGTGAGTGAGAGAGAGAGAGGGAGAGAGGGAGAGAGAGAGAGAGGGAGAGGGAGAGAGAGAGAAAGATTAACGGCGGTCACCTGACGAAAACTTGTTTTTGAGGTTAATAGAATAATTGAAATTAATCAAGTTCTAAAAGCAATTGCGGAACAACACAAAACCTCATTGTCATTCAGTTCAAACAGGACAAACACTTGAATGTAAAAACCACACACTTTTTTTTCCTCATATTGATGTTGTTATCATGACTGGGTTATAAAAAAGGGAGAAAAAAAATTTCATGGTGCAGTAATTAAAACTGCAACATGACGTCATGAAATCACGAGGTTGGACAAAGTTTTGTCTATTGCAAACTATGAAGACACTTGGTCACTCGGAGACATGCGAAGCAAATTGCGTGCGAGATAACCTTTCAATGATTTTTTTTTTAAATACATTTTTTCCTCTTATTTTTCTTTCTCTCTGTGGGAGTATATTCATGTATACTATATTATCATTACAATATCTTATTCATAAACTTTTGATGTATATTCATTCATACTATTTTATTAAAAGCAGTCATGATTCAGATAATAATTACGACTAAATAGAAAGAGTTGTTGAGTTGTTAACATTACGATAGCATTGTTGAATGTAGTGAAAATTCACGAAAACATTTTGTTTAAATCTCTTTGGGTGGCGCATTGTATTAGATAAGGCTCTATTGGATTCAACCTTAAAATGATAATTTTGTAACAAATCTGAATTGACTATTATGCAGAATACAAAACAAAATCTAGTTAAAGTACATGAATTCCACAGTGCTCTTTTATACAAGGTAGGCATAAGTTTACAAGTGCTATGATATTGGCGAAATTATTTTTTTATGCATGTGACCGAAACTATTAACAAAGGATAATTCACTCAAAACACAAATTAAAGTCATTTGAGAAAGATCGTAAAACAAAATGGTTGACTCCAGATTTGTTCACGTGCTTTCGTTTATGATGGTATATTCACTATTCAGTATTTATTACTTTATCATTCATTCCTCTATGATTAAATAAAACATAATAATTCTCATTTTTATCTTAATTTGAGAAAATGGCGTTGATAAACTTGATATTTGTCAAAACTCACAGTGGGGGTCTAATTCAATTTGAGCAATGTTATTGCAAGCTTCAAGTTCAATTTCAAGTTCAAAATTGTGTTTATTAGCAGAAGGAGAGAGAATCATAATCCAGGACAGAAAGTCCAAAGACTAGTAGTGTCATTATTAAAATGCCCCCCAAAAAATATGGACACATCAATTTAGCATAAAATTTCGACGTTATAAACCGAAATTACAAAACAAATTAATTGACTGATCGTAATAATGCATACACATGTTAGACAATCAAAAATTGAATCGCCAAATTTGCATACAGATATATACGTTACCGCAAGGGAGGATCCAGGATTTTGCAAACGGGGGGGGGGGGGGGGGGGGGGACAAATTTCAGACAATTTTCTGCCAAGCTAACAAAACAACAAGGGCTCCAGATTTTTTTGGTCTCCAGTTATCAATTCTAAAGCGGGGGGGGGGGGGGGCACAATGTACATTTTTTCTTTCAAAAGAAAACAAACAGCCAATCAGCCAATCTGCCAATCCTAATCCTCAATCCTCAATGCGTTATTGCACAAAATCATATCTAAAGCTCAAAGCTAATCTTGATTTCTGGCATTGGGATTGCATTACGAAAGAAACTGACTCTGGCTATGATTAAGCCTGAATTCTTTATTACATAATAAATCCTTAATTTAAGAATGTGTTGTTTGGACATACTATTATCGGGGGGGGGGGGCATTTCATCAGGTGTTTTGTCGGTGATTTTTCCCCGACAAATTTGTTCTCAGCCAATCAGATGCTAGGATTTCAGTATAGCTTATAACAGTAGCTTATAACTTGCCACTGATGACAAGTTTTATGCAACAGGGCCCTGATGGAAACGTCACTCTCTGAAAAGCACAACTCACATTTGAACATTTGAACATAATGAGACAGCGTGTTGTGCACTCGATTTGGAGTAACAGCTCGACGTCCCTCTATTTCTTTGCTCTTTATCTTGGGGAGCGTTTCATGAAAGGAAGTTGTCGGACAACTGTTATAAGCTACTGAAATCCTTGCATCTGATTGGCTGACAGCAAGTTTGTCGGATAAAATATCTGACAAGTCCTTTCATGAAACGCCTCCCAGAAATGATACATTTTTTAATACAGACTCGTTTGCGGTAAATATGATATATTTATAGTCGTAAACATTCAGTGTCAGTTTCGTTTGATTCTCTGAGAATAGTGATATTTAGACCTACCACAAATGAAAAAAAAATCAATCAAAGAAACAGAATTGCAGGAACGAGTAACTGTCTTTGCTACAATCTTGATTCATATTTCTGTTGATTACACCTGCACTGCCTTGTTCTGTTGACGTGTATGGGTGAGTGTGTGTGGGGGGTGGGAGTGTGTTAATCCTAAACAATCTGGAGCACGCGATGTGCATTGCATGGTGGCGTAAACATGAAATCGAAATAAAGGAGAGGGGAAGGAGTGAGAGGGAGAGGGGAGAGAGAGCACTGGTGTGTGTGTGCGTGTGGGGTGGTATGTGCGTGAGGGTTGTGTATGTATGCACAAAAGAGAGAGAAAGAGAATAGCAGAGAGAATAGCCATCTAGCCATGTAGCCATCTACTAAAGAAAGTGAACGTAGAAACAATTAAAAGAAGAACAATATACTTTCTTTCTCAATGTATTCTCCAATCATGAAGCCAAATATATAAACCGTGCAGCATGCGTGTTAGTTGTTAATGTACTAAATATGGACGAAATATCTCTCTCACGGTTCATCCATTAAAAATGAAGTCGATTTCTTTTCTCTTCCACGATCTTCTTCTTCCTTATAATTGCTGTTTACACTTTTGCTAGAAAGGCCGCCAATGTATAATGACCGAAACCAAAGTGTTGGTTTTCAGGACCACTTAAGAGAACATGGAGGTGGATAATGATAATTATAGCTGAAAATGACACCACATCACAGGTGAATTAAAACAAAGAGATCGAGAGGAGGAAATAAGACGAAATTGATAGGATGCACGGTGAAAGAAAAAGGTAGAATGAAGAGAAAAGGTTTCAAAATAAGTGAAGAGCCACCAGCTGAGTGTACAGTTTCCAGACATCCGAAGGTTAGGTGGACAGTTTCGATTCAAGAATTCGGAAGGCGTTGCATATGAGGAATAGAAGAAAAAGAGAAGTTGTGAAGTAGAAATGCTCTCTTCAGATCAATCAAAACCCCTTTAGACCCCACTTTCTAGAACAAATACCAAGTTTTACAGATACCACTTCAGCAACGTTATAATTTTCATCTAAATTCATTACCAAGAGAAACCTGTAAGGTAAATACCTGCTCAAAAGACCTTCATTTTCTAGCATGCAGTATGCTCTATACGATGTTTACAATAAATCTGATAAGCTATAAATTTAAAGGTACCCTAAAGCTCTGGTAATGAAACTTCTTTACAAAGAGAGTCTGTTTAAGTTATTCAAAAAGTCAGATCAAATTGTTAATCATGCAGTAAATTAGATAGCTCGACGATCAAAATGTCGATAAAAAGTATTAAATTATCATTGATTTCTATTCTTCAACTCTCTTAGGGTACATTTCGTTTGATTCTGACTTTGTGAAAATCTTTCTTATTTTCGTGACGGCTACCAGGAATCTAAATTACCTTTAAGTGAGACTGATCCATGAGGCTAAATCTACGACGGAAAACAAGTGATCCTGATTGCAAGGTTGATCGATAGACCAAATCCTACAGATAATCATGGCCCAATCGGATGCAGCCAAACGAGACCACAGAAATCATCGGAAATCATTAAAAACAAGGCCTTAACCTGGTGGAATTCGCATAAAAACTGGCAAAATGCGTCATCTTTTAAATTAATATGAGGCTATACTCATCTGAACTTGGACAAACGGTGGACAATTTCCGTGTTTGTCATAGCAACGCGGTTATTCATTAAAGTTTTGTTTTATTTAATGTTTTGGTTTGTTTTATTGACTTAAGAATAAATTAAATTTAATATTGACTCTGCATGATTTTGATTTCCTTGTATGTTATTTTCATGAACAGTGTCAGTTTTTAAATATGTTTGGAATTTGTTTACAATAATGATTTCCCCAATTTGTTGACAAGATATCACTGTGCTGATCTAAACAAGTCATACGAAACATTGATTTTGTTTTATATTTTGCTTTCATTTTTAACAGAAATCTTTTCCATTACATGTTTAAAAATTGAGAATTGAACCACAGTATTTCAATAAATTGATTATCAAGACATTTATTTACTTTTTCACCTGTATTGTATTATCATACACTGCAATAATATTACTATCCAATTCATTTCTTTTAAATCCCAATCGCTGTTAACAATACCAATATCAATGAAAGCACTTGTTCAAATAACAAGGCCAACACATATGTCAGCATCGACTAAGTCAGGACTAATTCCAATGCCAATATCAGTGAAAATACCGATTTATTTATTTATTTATTTTATTTCAACAGGATGGCTCTCTCTCTCTCAGTAATAACACTATTATCATTTAGTATTTAATATGCCCTTATCCATTACCAGTTAATTGTTCTAAACCAATATCATGACATAAAATTCCATTACGAGTCAAAAGCAATTCCAACTCCAGGTTTAATACTATCTTTAGTACTAATATTGGTGTTCAATTTTTGAACACAAATAAAAATGTAAATACCAATACAATTAACATCGCCAACGTCAATGACAATTGTAAAAATAAGCAAAACCAATATTAAAACAAATACCAACACCAATAACACTACCATAGCAATATCATTGTTTTTTCCGAAAGCCTATACCAGTAGGCTACCTACATGTAAATCCAAACTAATTACAACGCCAATATGAACACCTATACCAATAACAATATCAAAGCAATGGAAAGCAATACTGATTCCAAGAACAAAAACATTTGATCCACTGCAAATAAAACCAGTACCAATATCAATACCAATGCCAATGCCATTGCCAATACCAATACCAATTCCAATACCATTACCAATACCATTCTCAATACCAATACTAACACTAACACCAAAACCAATACCAATGCCCATACCAATACCAATACCATTATTAATACCAATACCAATACCATTACCAATGCCCATGCCAATACCAATACAGGTACCTGTACCAGTAATATTACCAATATCAATAACATTACCAACACCATTACCATTACCAATAACAATACCAATACTAACACCAACACCAATACCAATGCCCATACCCATACCAATACTAATACCTATAACAATACCATTAACAATATCAATACCATTACCAATACATTACCAATACCAAGACCATCGGGCTAACTTAGCATCGCGCGGCAATAAGGCTTTTAGAGTATTCAAGCTACACACCAGACCACAAAATAACTCTAAATTTCATGTTTTTGTCGAAATTCTCTTCTCGACATTTTCAGAATTGTCTTTTTAGTAACTATTTGACACATTTCTATCAAATACCCTTATATGTGGGCAATTTAAAAGATTCAGTCAGTGCAAAAATTCACGCAAGTCTTTGCAATCGATTCAGCTCTTTTGGGTATATCGGCCCCGATTTCCCGCCGAGGCCGAGTTGTCGTTAGTGCCGAGTTAGCCCGGATCACAATATTAATACCAGTACCGTACTAATGAAAATAACAATACATGTTCCTATACCGATGACGTCAGAGGGTATCAATAGCGATATCATCTGTTTTGATATCAATTCATGACTATCTTAATGTTTTTATTTATTTATTTTTGTTTATCTATAAAAATGGTTTTCTGTACATGCATTTTAAAATATAGTAACAAAAAAAAAAACCCAACGAAAGTCATCCTTTGATTTGCCGGTAACTCAAAGATAGACAGTCCTTCCATTAGCATTTTGGAATTTGAGGTCTGGCTCTCGCTTGGGCTTCTCACCAGGCCCTAGAAAAGGGAGTTGGAGACAAAATGTACTGTCTAATAGTAGGATTTGAACTATAGGCATATTCAAAGTAAAGAGGAAACGTCTTCACCAAATTAACCTGCCGTTTTATACTTCTTGAAAACAAATCATTGTGTATTGGATTTTGACGTATTGTGGTCTCTGCACGACTTACCAACCATTTCTTGAGGTGAACGGAAGCTCAATCAAGTCAACAGAATTAAACCCTCTTATACCTTTGGCAGAGGTATGAAGTCTATGGCATTTGGGGCAATGGGATCGAGGGGGTTAACTTATGGCACCTGCAGGAGGTGCCTATCCTATTCTGAAGGGGATGATAGCTGGGTCAATGAACCAATTTCTACATGACTCATTGGCCATCGGTGGTCGGAAATGAAGATGACTATATTTGCTAATTGATCTACCAAATTCATTCCGGTATTGGGTTTTTTTCTTGCTGTCTTTCTCTGTGGGATCATTTTGGAGTTTCTATTTTAAATTGATGGTTGTCCTTATTGTCACGCACTAGAAATCCTTCGATGTCTATGTGCTTTGTTCTCGATCACGAGGCGTTTAATTTGTTTATCTATGAGGAGAATCGTTGCGTGGACGACAAAGCCACGATGAATAACAAAACGAGGTAGTACCTTGTGACAAGGGTGTTAGCATTGAGATGAAAATTAAAATTATAGAAGATTTAAAAAAAGTTATCAATTATTCTGTGGGAGAACAATATGCGTTTGAATTGACTAGTAGACTGATTGATTTGTAAAACAAACAAAAATTAGTTCATTTAGTGTATGATTGCTTGATTATTTGATAATATAGTTATGAGCAGTTGAATGATCGAATAGGTGGTTTATTGATTGTTTGATGATTAAATGATATCTGCACCCCGTTTCATAAAACTTATCATCAATAATAACTGCCACATATCTATGACAAATTTGCTCTCAGTCAATCAGATGCAAGGATTTCAGTAGTTTATAACATTTATTGCAACTTGTCATTGATGACAGGTTTTATGAAACAGGGCCATGATTGATTTTCGGATAATCGGTTGCTTGATCAACTGATTGATTTATTAAATGATTGTTTGATCGATTGATAAACCAATAAACCAATGAACTAATCAATCAATAAATTGATTACTGATTAATAGTTTGATTTGTTTGGCTTATTAACTATTGATTTATTGATAATTGGTCAATTGATCGGCTGTTTGATTGACTGATCGATTATGTTGGTTAATAAGTTGGCTGATTCATTTGTGGGTTGGCTGGTTGTCTGACTGATTGATTGGCTAGTTGGTTGTGTAATAATATTGATCAATAAATTGATTAACAGATTAGTTTTTCGTTTGTTTGAACGATTTGCAATTGATTGGTGTATTAATTGATCTATGGTGGGTTGATTGATTGGTCTGGTTTTTCATTGATATTTCAATTAACTGGTTGATCGCATTTTTTTATTGATTTTTCATTGATTTGATGATAAATTGGTTTGGTTGGTTGGTTGGTAGATTAATAAATTGATTAATTGATTGGTACATTGATTGACTGATTCATTCATTCATTTATTGCCTGTTTGATTGTTTGGTTTTACTTTATTTGATTTACTGATTGATTGATTGATTGGCGGGTACTGTTCGATGAATGTATTGATTAATTGACAGTCTGATCGATGGATTGTTTAATTATTTATTTGATTGATTGATTGATTGATTAATTCATTAATTAATTTGTTCTGACCATAAAGTAAAATTCAGCACAATCAGGGAATCATTTTCCTATACTTGAAAAATGAAAAATATGAAAGAAAATGTAATAGATAATGAACTTAACATTAAACTATACATCTAATTTTTTTTAAGGTTTAGGAGAGATGAAAAGACAAAAGGGTCGCCAGACAGACATGCAGGATGACTGACAGAAAGACAAGATGATAAAGATACGTATGATATATGATTTGGTGCTTTTCGAATACTATGATTACATCTTACATTTATTTTAGTTCATGTATAAAGTTTAAAAAGAAAGTATCATATTGATATACAGGTATTGTCGGTGTTTTTATTTTCGAGCGGTGGAACATATTCGAGAATTTCGTGAAAATTTGATTACCGTGGCACACGTATACGGCGTATGATAAATAACCATATCCCTTAATACGTTTATAATTTTGCATTCTCCCATTATAACGCTATGGTATTATGAGAATAAGCGATAAATGATTTCAGAGGTACTTATCTTTCAACAAATCAATGGTATAAACTATAATGGCCTTTGTTCTGAGGAGATTAATAATGAAAGTTCAAACTGTAACTTGATGTGGAAACTATCAGATCGTCATGCCAAACAAAATTCTCACACAACCTGGCATTCATACACTAATAAATTTTACTTCAGGTGTGATGGATATTGGTGAGAATTTTCTCATAAACAAATAACCTGAAAACGTGTCTGCATGACGATCTTTTAAACGATGGATTTCACTCAAATACGTCAAAAAGATAATGGTAATAGTGAAAATTATAAAAAGATAAGTTGAATTTATAGAGGCGCCTACACGGGTCTTTTAGACAAAGATCACTTGCTGCAGGAGTTAATGGGATGTGAAATCAAATATTGTGGGCTTGGCAGATACACAAAAGGGTGTGAGAAGGTGGAAGGAATAGAGAGATAGAGACAGAGAAAGATAGATAAATACAGATAGAGAAAGAGATGGAAAGCTACAGGAAGAAAGGGAGAGATAAAGAGAGTAGGATAGGGAGTGAGAGAGACAAGGAGAAAGAGAAGAGAGAGAGGGGGGCAGACAGACACAGCAGACACAAAACATCCAAGAGAGACAGATAGAGGCAAAGAGAGAGAGAGAGAGAGAGAGAGTCATACAGAAATAAAGAGGGAGGCAAACAATTTTGTGAGACACACAGACAGACACAGACAGATAAAAATAGAGAAAGATGGAGGGGAGTGAGAGAGAGAGAGAGAGAGAAATATAATATGCACAAGAAATGTTAGATTAAAGAATTGAATTTCACTTTTTCAACAACAAAGAAAATCAAAGACAACATAAACGCAACACATTGGGAACATAAATAACAGTATGCGGTATAACCAATTTAGAGTAAATTCAGTATGTAAAGAAACGATATAAAAACAGATACAGTATATACAGAGAGAACGAGAGAGTGGGAGAGAGATACACAGACAGTATACAGACAGAGGGAGAAATAGAACAAGAAAGGGAAGCGGGGGGGGGGGGGGGGAGACAGAGAGGGTTGAAGGTGTGGGCGTCCGGGAATGGCAGCATAATATTGAGGAGTGTCCAACAAATCAAACATATGATAAACGGAAGCAATCTATCACCACTGATTACCGTAACGAGATATTAGGTGAATTTATAACAGTAACTATTTACCTAGACCCAGATATTCATTAATCGACTCGCAATTATTGTCTGGTATAATTATTGAGAGCGAAAAGGGAAAATCTAATGAAAATAGCTATTCACTAGGTCAAACTGTGTGAATAACACAAACCCTAGATCCTTTGCTGTTGATATAACTACCCCCCCCCCCCCTCCATCTAAAATACCCTTCCTCTCCAAAAAATTGTTCATTTGCCATTCTCGTCATCTTCTATTTTTCTTTACACCTGGAGCGTCATCTGCTCATTCATTTCTCTTTCTCTTTCTTTTTTATTTTTTTTAATTTTTTAAAATTTTATTGCGGGGGGGGGGGTCTCTATCTCTCCTTCTATGTCTCCTTTACCTTTCCAATCTAAAATCTCACTCTCTCTCTCTCTCTCTCTCTCTCTTATTTTCTCCTACATGGTTGCTACCTGTCTGTATGGGGATCCATAACGTATCAATCAACTTCAAATGCCCATAATCCACAATCAACACAATTATTGCACCACGCTTAATCGTGATAAGCTGTCAATTAAAGCCTACACATATTTATTCCAAATTCCATCAAAACAACTTTTTATAATTATTTCAAAGGGAACCTAAAGAAAGGAGGCTCAGTATCAAATCGTTATTTAGAATCCTAATTCGACTTGATTACAGTATTGAGAAGGAATGCCCATTATATTTTGTTGACATAATTGGAATTATTGACAGTTTCAGGTGCATTTGGGGGAGATAATAGTGATTTTTGTTATCATCGTGACGGAGTTCGCAATGATGTTCTCTGGACCAGAAAATGACACACAGTCAGGTTGTTTGCTATAGTCTAATTCCAGTCGACGGGGATTGTTTATAAAGCCTTTCGTACCGCAAAATACGAAGGTGTTCCATGTTGCATGTTGTTGTTGTTGTTTTAACGAAATTCGTCTTAAGACAGAGGAAGGTTAATACAGCTAGGTATCATATTTTATTCTCATAAATAGGACCTAAATTTTCATTAAAAAAGTAACGGTAGTTAAAGTTCGCTTTTTTCAAACTTGAACACGCGTGTAGCGCTTGTATAGTTTGTAAGCTGGTTGCCAAAGAATGGTATTTTCTAGATTAGAATGTTAACAACCAAGCAAAAAGAAAATTAGGAGAACGAGAAAGGGGAAGGAAAGGAAGAAGACAAAAAAAGAAAGAAAACGAAAGAAGAGTAGAGAAAGCCCCAAAGGGGCCTGTATATAGAAAGAAGAGTAAAGGGAGAAGAGGAGAAGGGGGAGTAAGAAGAATTAAGAAGAAGAACATCAACAAGTATTCTAATCGTGGTTTTGCCTGCATATGTATAAAAATGGACAATTGTATATAAGCCGAACAAAATGGGCATATATACACTGAAAGAAACAATTTGCGTGGAACAGGATAAACAACAAATTGAAAATTATATAATTTAGCCTGAAATAAAGCAACGCAGTTTGTGGTCATAGTGTTTTGGTGAATTCTTGGATGTCAATGAACCGACACGGAATTAAAAACACGATTATGTCAACTATCATGGGACAAAAATACATTTTTTGTTATCAAGAGACAAACTTTCTGATTGCCAGCAACTATTTTCGCTCACTGTAAGCTCAAATTAGCACCGCTGCGGTTTTAATTTGTCGAACTTTTAATTTCTAATCCATCCATATTTCCTGAAACGGCGTTACTTAATTTCAATATTTAAATCAGATCACTCGATTGCAAAATTGAAAAAGGCACATGTATCATTTAATATTCATTATTAGGATAGTCATATTTCGATGATAGTCATATTATTGAGTATTTTTCAGGAATTTAAAAGAAAGTGGTAATGATTAGACTATTTTCACAAGTGTCTTCTCAGCATTGCGGGGTCACTGAAGAAATTTCTTTCGGTATCAGACAAGAAAACAGATCTGTTTAACTGAAATCAGAGCGACACATTTCTTTCTGTCACATCATGAATTATGAATCTCAATTTGATATTGTATCAATGAGTTCAGACAATGAGATGGCACTATAGTCCTACGGGGAGGGGGGGGGGTGATGAGGTAAAGGCCTTACGTTACGAAGAGAATTATGACGGTACGATAGAACTGGGAGAGGGGGGTCGTAACGTAATCTCTTCGTCTTCCATTTTGCCTCTCTTTTCTTCCTTTGTTTTTGCGCCGGGGGGGGGGGGGGCATGTATCCAGCCCCATGACACCCTTGACTATGTCACTCATTCTAAGAATTACATTACAGGATGCACAGTCAATACGTATATCAATACAATCTAATAAAATTACCCCACATCGAATTACATCATTCAAAAACAAAGAAGTGATGTAAAATATAATTTTCTCGTACCTTGAACTTCCAAAGTAGCCAGCAGCTCACATTCATAATTTTGTCTTTATTCGCAATAATTATGACCGCATCCCGTGTCAATTAATTGGATCTGATTATTGATGCTGTTGATCCTCGTGGGAGGCTATTTCGGCTACCGCGGCGATTAAAACAAGCGCATCAATTAAAAATAAATCGTGTCTCCTCTTTACGTAGTAACAGGCTATACAGGTCCCTATTTATTAGATTCACAATTATGAAGGAACTCATTTTGTGGGTTTTATAACCACATTGCATGATATTTGCTAAGAATACCACAGACTTCCCAACAAGTCCGATTGTTTTTCATCAGGGTTATAATGGGTGGGGCGTGTGCAGTGAACCAGACCATATAGGGTACCGAGGATTGGGGGGGGGGGGTTAGTATAGGCAATTTTCAGGGTTGCTTTGCTAACTACTTAATGATATTGTCGCCATAAACTCAAACTGGTGTCTCAAATGTAGCAGTCATATATGGCACTGCATTTAATGGTAGTACCAGCTGGGTATATAGGTAACATTCCGCGTATATAGTTCAGCTCAAAAGCAACAACAAAGAAAATCAAAGTAACCGCCGGTATCAGTAGCATTGGAAAAAGTAGTCAACGTAGTAGAAGAACAGTAGTAACTAAAGACACGACCCACAATGTGTAAATGATTTATTTTTTGTTTTACAAATATGAAAAATGCTGCTTATGCTTTTGACAAAATATATGTAGACAATAATAAATGCCTACACTTATCGCGCATATCTTCTGGCTATTGATCTTGAAATTCATCGCTATTGTTTGATACTCTGACAATCGAAAGAGCACGAGGGATGCAGTCCATTACCTCTACAATCGCCACTACTTCTTACACCCCCCCCCCCTCCTCCCCACCCACCTCATCCTCAAGTTTTCAACCACTAAACTCGCACGTGTTAGCCAGCTCTCACCACGTCCGAATGTTTTTCTCACGTATCTCTGTGGCTAATTGTAATGAGGAGGAGTATTTTCATACCGAATCCATTTCGATATTATTTTTATCTGCACAAAGATGACGTAATAATGGTTGACACAAAACCGGGACATCTTCCTGTCTCCGCTCAGTCACGTGGTTTGAATCAAAGCTGTTCCGCTGGCGTGTCTGTCATCTTTTTTTCCGGCAACCCCATGTTCTTTGTCCGATGTTCGCAAACTTCCATCGATATGTTTCTCTGAGGTTTTTTTTCTTCCACTGAACATTCTACACTGTTAATAGGAGTCCGAAATCCACTCTTGGAGTTACATTAGGGATCACTTCCTTTTGGAGTTGAATCCACTCAAATTATAGTGGAATCCACTACAGAGTAGTGGTTGAATTACTCTTTTAAGAGTGAATTCCACTATTATGAGCGTGGCTTTCCACTCCAAAATGCTAACGCATGCTCCTCCAAAAGTAGCCTTTTGACAAGGCCTCGTGACTTGGCTATTTTCCTCGTCATGCTGTGCCTGAGATGAGACTAGCCCGGCGACGAAAAGAATCAACACGGCCCTGGTGAACGCGCGATCGAGCGACTTTAGTCGCGAGGCCTTTTGGAACCTGGGTTTCCATCGTCCGATATGAATTATTCACGAGTTGAAATTGGTATGCTAAAACACGCCTACCGAGGTTTATCGACCAATCACAACGGTATCTGCGGGGCTTGCTTTCCATGATTGATGTACTAGTAGCTTGCACGGCCCGCGCTAGCTCGAGATGAAGGCGAATTTGCATACCAAATGTATGCTGACGTCATGCGAAGATACGTTTGCTGATTGGCTCCTACCAATAAGGTAGCAGATCCTCGCTAGGAACAAAGAATAACATAAGAAATACAGGCCAGGTTCCAAAAGGCCCTAGGACTCACGTCGCTCGATCGCGCATTCACTAGGCTGGGCGGCTAGTCTTGTTATGCAGCCACCACTAGCTTACTTGCCGAGATAAATAGCCAAGTCACGAGGGCCTTGTCAAAAGGCTACTCCAAAGGTGGATATCCAATCTTGTATACTTTTAAAGAGTACGGAGTTTTTAAACACCCTTTGATATTTTGCTATTGAATGCTCTGGCAGCTTTACGGCTTACATCATCGCATTGTGATCTGCTGAACAGATGGATACCGTTTTGTAAATACATGTATTGTGCAAGAAGACTGATACATCAGGAATGTCCTGTGTAGCACGAATTTGATGACAAAACGTAATGTAATCTTTAAACATTATTTCATCCTCCTAATGAAATCAATCCATATCAGCTACCATTATAGTTACAATAATTTTAGACGGTTATTTCTACATTTCTTGAAATAGTTTGTGTGTAATCAGAGAATTTTTGTTTATTTAGCTTTTTGATTAAATTTAATTTGATTTGATGTTCATTTATTTCTATCTACGAAAATATGTAAGAAAATCATATTTCAGACGCTTCTAGCTCTCTGCTGGACGCTTGGTGATGAATCATTACCGACTTCATTTTTTTTTAAATTGTGTGCAAATGTCTCTTAGGAAATAAAAGATAAAAACTTTGGATTTTCCCTCCAGGCTAAACTTAGACTTTCTATTCATATTAATTACATAGATATGTTACAACAAACTCTTGCACATGTGTAATAATTTCGTTCATACCTCACTTTTATTTGGTTTTCCAGCTTAATTCGTTCCGTCATTGTTCCAAATTAGTGCATAGTCTGTAGCCTGTATATACCGCAATAAGTTGTCATCGTCTGAGAATCTAGAGGCGGGAAAATTGATGACATCATGATTTGATGAAGATAATTATAAACGCAATGTCAACATCCATTCTGTGGTTACATCAGTGCCCCAGTCATACCGCCAGATCGACTCCACCCCGACCGATAACCGACCCAATCTTGGCCATTCTAGTCAATGTAATTTTTAATCGGTCTACTATCGGTCTGCATGGGCCCCATTTCATTAAACGTATTATCAATAACAGGTTGCAGTAACTGTTAAAAGCTACTGAAATCCTTACATCTGATTGGCTAAGAGCAAATTTGTCATAGAAATGTGGCAGTTGTCACTGATAACAAGTTTTATGCAACTGACCCTGGTGTCACTCTTGTCGGTGTAACAGGGGTATTAAGATGATGATTATTGAGTCATAGGCGAGCCAGGATTGATAGTGCATTTAATTGGGGTATTATAATGATTTATGTAGCACAAAATACCTGGAAATAATTTATGTCCTTGTCGCACCTTTCTCAATCTTCCCTTTATAGCTGAGTATTTCATTTTTTTGAAATTTATTTAAAGGATAAATTTACCCGTTTTGTTAAATGAGCATCAAGGTAACCACAAATGAAACAACAACACGAAGTGAATCGTTTTTTTTAAAGAGTCCTATTTGTTTAATAGGTCTCAAATTCCTCCATCATTCAATATTGACTTTGGAATAAATTTTGAATCTGTGTATTTTTTGTTTGACCTCATCTAAAAGCTTTTTTCTGTTGTTTTTGTTGTTTCGTTCTTATTGTTGTTGTTGTTGTCGTATTATATTGTACCATGAAGCTACAATGATTGTACATAATTCATCTGAGTTATGTACACTAAATTTCATTCAACATCATCATTCTCTCTTATATTTTTTTAACCAGTTGAAAATTAGCCTTTGGTGTTCCACCCAATAAGAGGAAAAATAGATAAATGGATGAACTTATCGATTATTATTGTTATAATCATTTTTGCACAAACAATTTCTGATAAGCTAAACAATAAACAGCATGATTGAAAAAATTTCAAACAAATAATTATCTTTTTCCAGAAAAAAAAAATCACACCCCACCCACTCTGCCAAACCACAAACAACAACAAACAAATAGAATAAAACAAAATAAATGATCAAGAAACTGTCCAAAGAAGAAAATGACGCAAACGACAAGATAAAACATGTCGAACAGTATATAATAAAATGGAGCTTAAAATAATTGTTATAAATACACAATATAAAATTGCACAAAAAGTACATGATAGAGCTTTAAAAAAACCTATTGGCCTCAGCTTATTAACCGAAATATGTATTTCCAACCTTTTTTAATCCCACTGCACCTGTTTCCTCACCATGGCAACGGTCATAAACAAATGCCAAGGTCCGATGTCACGTGACATGAATAGCTTCGGATGCCAATTTTAGCCCCCAATTCGCTATAAGGAGGGGTAGCGATTAATAACACTTATTGCTACAGGCGTTTACAGTCCATTTCTCCTTTTCTAGTATCCAGTTGGCACAGGCGAAGCAAAACTTTTTAAAATCAAATTATTCTGAGGGAGGGATATTTTAAGGCCAAAATTGGTTGATAATTGGAGTAGTGCTAATATTAATACAGTGTCACATGACGAGAGATCGAGTAGTTATTTTTATTGGACTTTTGATAAACAGGTCCGAATTCGATTCCCATCAGCCGCGACACTAACATCCTTTTACAAGACATATTCCTAATAACTTATGACTGGTTATCTAACAGGGAGAAATGCATTGAATCAGGCTGGAGCGCTTTATCTTGTGAGTTCTATACTAACAACTAAATAGTAATGATATTCAGTGCTTTGTATTTGCAGGAGAAATGAAATCTTGCCTTTTCTTGTTATCTCTGCAATTGCTCTGGACAAAGTTGCGATATTCACACTAATTAAATTGTCAATTACATGTCAATTGTTGTTTTTAAAAAGAAGTTGTCTTGTTGGCTAATCAAATCTCTACTCGTAGTGGGCACGCACTAAATATTTGACACATAAACAATGAAATACTCAGAACAATTATGATAAATCGTTTTCACACCACGGTAATTATGCACTCGACGCAAAATACTATGCTTTTCAATCAATAACTGCTGTGTCACGTGCGAGATAATAAGTCCGACATTTACGAACAAAAGATCAATTAATTATTAAGTTCAAGAGCTCTTTCCTACTTTTAGTTTGTCTCTAAAGAAATAATTAGGACGCACTTTGAAACGCAATAATGGGATAAAGGATTATCCTGACTCTATGTGTGATTTTGATTGGCAAGTTTCATGTTAAGTCCAATAATTACTTCGTCTCTTGAAAGAGTGAAACTGGAACTACTTTCTTTTGGATGGATGGGACGAGTGGCCGTACTTTTCAAATCCCTGGCTTAAGATATCAAACCGATCAATCATTTTCACAGTACAAGTGTTACTACAAGTGTCGTCTCAGTTTCGAGCACGCAAGCTGGTCGCCGAGATAGACTTGCATAAAGAAGAACAAGGTGTCTTGGTTGGTAAAGATTATTTGATTTTTTTCTTCTTCTTCAAATTATCGATAGAGGTGGAAGCCGAGCTTGGACTACGAAAATTATGTGTTCTTTTGTTGTTAAGTTTGAATAGAAATGGAGAATGCAGGATGGAAAGAAGAGATTTTAGGAGTGCTAAACAGATTAAACAAATACAACAACAATTAACAAACAAGTACAAAGTAAGAGGGTGGAGTTGCTAGGTAGGCTTGTCTAGGAACTTTTCGTAATGGTATAAGGATAGGAACAGCGGAATAGGTATTGAATAGCTATTGAATAGAAAAGGGACAAAAATATAAAGCTGTTTGTGTGAGAGAGGGAGGGAAAGAGAGGGGTTGAAAGAGAGAGGGAGAGGTGAGAGAGAGAGAGAGAAAGAAAGAAAGGAGAGAGATGAGAGAGGAAATAGGAGAGAGGGAGGAGGAATAAGAAGAAAAGCGGAAAGAAAATTGCAGAGGTACATTAGCCTAGCCAAAAGGGTCACGGGGCAGGGGGGGGGGGGGGGCGGCGCTAGGTCACCGCTTCCTTCAATACCGAATATTTAGATATTTTCAGGCATAATCCTGTCTGTACATTGAAAATGGTGTTGGGAAATGCATTTTTGATCAATTTGTCTTGGGTTACCCATCCCTTTTCGTACATAAATAAAGAAAAATAAAGGTACTCTCATAAAGAGTTGCGATTGATCCGAATGGATCGCAAGTCCTCCAATCAATGGTTAAATTCACATTGTCCTATCCTTTTAGTACACAGTTGCAATATTGATATCAAGTCGCGATCGATTCCAATCCATCACTACATGAGCTACATGGGTGTTTGTGATCGGGTCCGCTCGCTATTCATAAGGACCGCTATTCATAGAAAACCGCTATTCATTTAACACGCGTTATGAATAGCGGTCCTTATGAACGAATAGCGAGGTAATTTGTCTATGGTTTGCTCGCTATTCATACAAAACCGCTATTTATTTAGTCACGAGTTATGGATAACGGTCCTTATGAATAAGTGGTCCTTATGAATAGCGGTCCTTATGATTAGCGAGGTTACCCCTTTGTGATAGCGTTAATGTGTGTAAGGTATATTGTAGATGGGGCGGGGATAGGGCAGAGATCTGGGATAGACTAGGGGGTAGGGGAAGGGAAGATAAGTTATATCCCTCGTTTCCTTTTATTTTTGTAAAATTTTATTTAGGTTTACTTTTAATCCCTATTAGATCTTTTTCTCTAACAACAGTAAAAGTATGCTTCACCTATTCTTAACGTATCTTTTAAAAGAAATCATCTTGGAAATTTATACATCATTATTTGTTTCAAATATAAACTATCACTTGAATCATTGAAAGGGTGAAGTAACATTGTACTTAGTTTGATGTAATATAAGTTGCAATATTTTGTATTTTGTATTATTAATTTTTTCGATGTTATTTTGAGAGATATATTAAGAGCGAATTACAAAACTTTAAAAAACAACGTTTGGTAAGACGAGGCCCTGCATATAGTCAACGTAATTACACAATAATCACAGGTCAGAATGGTATAAGATGAATGATCAAAACATGCTCAAAAGTCCAACCTAAGACAAATTATTATTATTAGCTGTGACTAAAGGAGTAATATATAAGACTGAACCTCGATGAACGAGAGTAATTTAAACAACCTAAATCACTGGATAAAACAGATTGATAGATATTAATGGGGCATTTCAAAGCGAAACATTTCCTTCTCTTCGAGTAGGTTAAATGAAATAAACATTCATCATAATTAATGCAATACAATGCCAGATCATCATATACCGGAGTGGATGCAGGGGCGTTGCTAGATAATTTTGAATTGGGGGTCAGATTAAATTTGCAGGTATCTTATGGAAACGTTCAATAAAGTTAGATAAAAAAAAACGGTTCACACATTTTCAAATGTGTAAACAAGACATAGAACAGAAGGAGGCGATATACAAGAGAAATACGAGCTTGTAATAGGGACACCATACTTAATCGACAACAGTTTGAAAGACATCTCCAAACAAACAAAAAAATAAGGTTCTCATAGTACCAGGAACTGCGAGTGTTCGGATGCGTCAGGTCACTTCATATTAGGTCTGATCTCAGCTCTAGTTGGGCTATTAACTTGATACAATTGTCAGATATGCTAATATCTAAGATGGGGTCTGTAACTATGTGTGACAAAACAGTTTGATCTTGCCTATACTCCAATCCCCCCTCTCAACGCCCCAGAGTAATTAACGCCCCCATAATCACTGCGCACTTGTGCAGAAACACAGAGTCCTGTAAGATCACACGAGCAGACAAATATGGAAATTAATTCACCTGCATGTTGTCTAATTTATTAGTGTTCAGTGCTATCTTATAGATATCAAATCTTCTTTGTATGGATATTAAAAGCCACATAATAACTTTAGAAATGAACGTCATCAATTATCTCGTCATTCTCTAAAGTACTTGAGCACACCCCAGTGCAGCGTTATATACACTGCTATAAGCATCTCAGAAAGCTTTAGTTTGGTAAGGGGAAATATTATGCTTATTTTCGTGACAACAGTAAATATTATATTTGTATGACCATGATGACAGTATGATCAACAGTAACTCATCTAATTGCAGGAGTAACTTCAAATAAATTATCATTAACATTGTCATTGCATATAATTTTGCTTCACACCATTTTTTATCTTATTTTTCAAAATGTGTTTTGAAAAGTTAGAACCTTTTGCAGGTCCATGCTTTAAGATTTTTTTTTTTTTTTTTTTTTTTTGGGGGGGGGGGGAACCAAAGGAATGCTAATCTCTGAAGCATTTGAACAACATGAACAAGTAATGCGTACGTATTCCAGAACACTCAATCGATAATTTAAGCAAAAATAACAATAAATTTCCTAAAATACGACAACCGACTTTAAAATGAAATCATATTCTCTTTGATACTGTGTAGTTTGAAACCGACATTTAATTGTTGTGTTTATATTGTTATAGTCACGTGATCTTTAAGACAGATCAGATTCTAAAGATGACAGTACAGATTAACTTGCACAGTACTGTTGGAACAAGGAAACAACTTTTTTCTTTTTGTGGATACAGCAATATTTGTGATCAATCAAATGAAACACTCTGCATATTGATCTATGATGACATTCAACATAGGATAACAAAGCTTTGTGAGTTGAGTGTCTTTTCTTTGGAACTGTCATATTTAACAATTTTCAGTCATGCAAGGCAGAAACTTGGATGGAGTAAGACTTTTGAAAATGGGGGGAGGGGGGGGGGGGGGATTCTAATTCAAAACTTTTCTTGAGAACGTGGGTGTATGATGTAAGTTCCCCCTCCCCCCCCCCCCCCCCCCCACCAAAAAATAAATAAAATAGGGAGTTCCTGCGCCCCCTCTAGTTTCGCCATTGCTGTCTTTATCTGTATCGTATTGATGATTTGTAGTAAATAAAACTAAAAATAAACTTGTGAATAATTAAGAACATATTTGTTTACCTTCGTTTAAATCAAACGGAACCCCCCCCAAAAAAAAAAACAACACAACAACAACAACAACAACAACAACAACAAAACAGCAAACAAACAAAAACGGACAAACAAGAGAGGCTGCTTTTTTTCGGTTGTAACATACAGAACGATGATGATTTTTTTTTTCAATTCAATTCAATAATATTCTATTTAGCAAATTCATAAAAAACATTGCAAACAAAAATACAATGCAAGTAATATATTAAAACAACTAAAACAATAAGATACTTAAGAAATTGCAGGGAAATGTAGCAGAAAGACGAAGTCTTATATTGAAGCCGCACCCCATGGTATACATAACTACAGTACATGAATAAAATACAGTATGTAAACACATTTTTGCTTGAAACTTCCAAACAATTTTTAACCTGTATGATTGATTTTCAAACCATGTTTTGCAAGTTTTATAAGAATCTCGCTTCAATTCCTTGCACGGTTATACACAGATTAGCAGCAGAACCCCCCAAAGTAGAAGTTTGATAAAGCCTGCATGCACCTTGCAAGAACAGCAGTACTGAAGGCCTATACAATTTGAGTCACACATCAAAAACTGATCAAGCTATTACTTTCGATTGCATGATAACTGTCTATGCAATCAAACAATAGCTACTGCTAGTTATGTATTTAAAAGGAAGTCGTTATGACACGAGCAATACTGAATACTAAAGACCAACCCTGGATATATTCGTCAGAGGAATGTGATACTGCAGGAGTTGCAAAAGCTAACAAAGAATACAAAAAGTCACGACGATGTTGTTAAAGCAATAACAGTTGCATGATAGTAAACGAATAATTTACCGAAAGTTCTCTTGTGTCAAAATAGTTATGGGTTTATGATAGACTGTTGAAGAATGTGGGGTTGACGAAGTATGGATATTATTAGAAAGAAAGCGAAATCAAAGCTGACAAACTAGATTGGAAATAAAACTAGATCAATACAGGTTATACAACCGTGATACCATTATCTAAAACGCATACAATCAATACAAGTACGCTGGTACCAGAGCCCTGTATATAATAAACAAGTGTTCTTCTAGTCAAGATGTGTTGTAAACAAGTACTTAGTAAAAACAAGAAGAAGAAGAAGAATATGATATAACCATTGGCCTTTCTGAAGTGTCTACAGGTGGCTGCAATCGCACAGGTTGTTTGGGAGCATGTTAAAACTGCCTGAGCATAAAAATTGAGGTAAATGTATTATCTATATCAGTTCAGTATAGTGCAATTACCTCATCCCTATTTTGTCTTGGCGCGGGCGTAGACAGCTTTTTCTCGGGGGGGGGGGGGGGCAGCTCAGGCGAATGAGCTAACAATCTTAAAGAAGAATTATATAGGCGCACATTATTTTGCCGACAGAACGTTCAACGTGCTGACAAAATCACTTGCTATCAATAGGGACTTGCCTCTGCCACCCCAAACTCCCAGCCCCATCGCCCCGGTAGCTAGCCACACTAATGCTCTTGACCTTAACGCAATATCGTGAACAAAAAAAGGTCTCTTTACTTCCCCCAAATTACATCAAGGTTATCATACACTTATTACTCATTAAAGTTATCATGTTGCACTGTATTCACGCGGAATTAAGCCGACAATATTAGTGGAAAAACCACCAAGGGGCGTCGACGACATGTCCCTCAAAATACAGAAGCATCAGTTAAGTTGGATCATGCAGAACATTAAAGGACAACTTCCACTGCCCTTGGGGATTACAATTTGAGGAGACATGCAAAGAAAAACGAAAAGCTGTTGTACAATGCACGCAACTTGAAGTTGATGGACATTTCTTTTATACTTCGTGACAGACGTTAGTATTGTCCAGTCGTACGCTGATATGTCGTTATGTCGTAATTCACATTACCTAATAGTGATATCGTACGTGCATGCGATGCGCACAACTTTTCTTTTTTCCAAGCGCCTCTTTCCCAGACGTAATCGAAATCATAATCCACATTCTTTGGTGCGCGCAGTTCTCGTGGAGGAAAGCTTGACTCTAAATCAATGCGCGCAAAGTTTTGGTAGTGGGAACGGGCCTTCAATCCTGCCTTGTGTTATACCCGCTAGTCAAGTAGGTGTTCACAAGGTACTATTTAATGAAAGACTTCCTCGCTGAGCATGCTGAGGAAGCAATTGACATGAGAAATCTCCTCCTATTGCTCATTACCTAGGCTTATACGTGAGAGAGAGAGAGAGAGAGAGAGAGAGTGAAGGTGAGAGAGAGAGAGAGAGAGAGAGAGAGAGCGGATGAAAGAGAGGGTGTCCATGTCAAGTTAGATCATATTAACATCGTCGTGTTAAAGTTGGAAAGTGGATATGATATCCAGGAAAAATGATAAGGATTTGTGTGTTTATACTGACTGCCACTGATTTCAACATTTCATTTCATGTGACGGGAAATTCTAAACCTCGTTGGGGGGAGAAACAAATCTAGAGGGCAAGACAACTTTATAATTTATTCAACTTGAGACAGAAGGAAGAATGAGCAAGACGCTGAGAGAGATGGAGGGCAGAGAAGAGTAAACGAAGAGAGAGAGAGAGAGAGAGAGAGAGAGAGGGGGGGGGGGGGGACAGAAAGATCAAGTTAACTGAGATAAAGGATTTAGAAGTTGCTCTTCTACGTGGCCAAAAGTACAGCTATATTGGGCAAGCCTTGGCATGCAAGCTTTATTGTCCCCGCGAATAGCGACAGTTGAAGCATAGAGTTGCCTTTTCCTTTAAAAATCATCTCAGTCTGTTCATATTATTCGATTGAGTAAAAACATTTCTTCTAATTTTTGCATGTTTGCATGAGTAAATTATTATATTACAGGGACGCCGGAGCAGTCTTGAAAGCGGGCGGGGGGGGGGGGGGTGCATGCTATAAAAAAGGTTCATTACCTTCAGGAATATAAATGGTTATAGCTTATTTTATAGATTTCATATACGACTCAGCACATAATCCAGTAAGAAAAATACATTTCCCATTCATTTTGGGTAAATTGTGGTGTTAGACCGCACTTTTTATACAAAAAAAAATAAACCAAATCCACGACCTTGGCCAACACAACTGTCATATACCTTTAATCAATTCCCCTATATATTCGGGCTCGAAATAAAAATCAGGGTTTGGTTGGGGCTAAATCGGGGGGGCATGCTAGGTCAGGCTGCACTTGTTGCGAGATCTGTACCACTAATTACTGCTTCCGCGAACGGGTGTCCAATTCTGTACCCTGTGACGTATAAAGGTAATTGAATGTCTTTATTAATAACATCATCATCACACTTGTTGGCCACACGCACGCTCACACACCCTAAACCGCGAAGTACACACAAACATGGGGAGGGTTTTTTTTTAATGGAAGTCCTGTATACTTGGAAAATTAACCGATTGAGACATCAATGTCATCGTGACTTCGCCTCTTTGATACCCCCACGTGCCGAGACCGCCCAAAGAGAGAAGTTTTAGTGACAGGGGCGGATCCAGGGGGTTATAGGGGTCTGGAAATCATGCAATTCATGCAACGATTAGTGTTGTATTACTAGTACGCTGTATCTTCTGTTTTTTTCGGACACTCAATGCATGGTTCTTATAATGATGGCTCTCTTTTCAGGGATACGAATTCCCATATTTTATTTCGCCCCCCCCCCCTCTCTCTCTCTCTCTCTCGCCACCTCTCTCTACAAACCTCCCCACTCACACAAGGTTTCAAGGTTTCAAGGTTTCTTTATTTCCACATGTTTTTTTCAGTATTTTACATATACACAAATTTATATTACATAATATCAAACAAAATTACGATAAGAAGTGTTTACATGAATGGAAAATTTTTAAAACAATTATACTATCATAATTTCGGTGATATCAGGCATAGTAAAGAAACAAAAGTGGAGGAGTCTATTAAAAAGCACAGCTTGTATTTTATAGACCCCTTTGTGAGAAAAAATATACTTACAAATGCTCTAAGTTTATGGAAATAATTACGAAATATATATACTTTGCACTACCCCCCCCCCCTTACACTACAAAACAGAATAATTGTGACAGTAGTATGTATAGAAATAAATATATTGGAAATGATAACAGGCGATGACTTCAGTAGGAGAGAAGAAAGAGAGAGAGAGACAGACAGATAGAGAAGGAAGATGAAGAAGGAAGATGAAGGATGGGGACGTTATACATTTTAATCCTTTCTGCAATGATGTTCTTTTCATTCCAGCTCAATTTTTGGTTAGAAATGAATTTTCCCTGTTATTTTTTACCATTTAGCAGTTACATGTATATCTATTCAGCAGGAATTTTTTTTAGTCTACGTTTAAATGAAAAAATGGTGGGAGCTGATTTAATAGTATTATTTAAGGAGTTCCAGAACTGTGGTCTGGTATATATAAAAGTCTTTTGTGCAGTAGCTGTCCTGGTCATTGGTAGATGTAGCATATTTGATTGTCTGTCTCTGTCTCTCTCTCTCTCTCTCTCTCCCCTCTCTCTCTCTCTCCCTCTCTCTACCCTACCCTCCCCTCCCTCTCTCTCTTAATCAGTCACTCATTCTCTAGCTCTCTCTTTCCCCCTCTCATTCCCTCATAGAATACAGTACCTGTCTTTATCTCTCCAATGTTTTTTTCATGTCTTGTCAATCGCCTGCCTCCCCCTAATCTCCTCCCCATATAATAATAGTAAATAAATGCAATGCTGTCATTTATTAACGTGAAGCTAAATTGTTGTGTCAGTGTCACATCTATTTATTTATTTATTTATTTATTTATTTATTTATTTATTGAAGGTTCAACAGACGCGCACATGCACAGTGCGTTGCTATGTCTGGTAGGCCTCGGAAAGTTTCCACCACGCACTGTCAATATCTACAAATGCATAAATCTCATTTTATTTAAATTACATGAAAAGATGGCGCATACTGTAGTCACCCAATACCTCATGAACTACAATGAAGCACCTGTTTTTGCGACATGGGTCAACTGCGACCGGGTATGTCTCAACCCCCAGAAATAGTTACAATTACGTCAAACAATTATACACGGGTGTTTACTAAGCATGATTAGTTCGAATGACTATCATCAATGTGGAATTCACACTGTAAATGTGAAATTTACGGTGACAAACACATTCCACGGGTTCTATTATTTCAGGGAGCCCCCGTGACAACCCCGAGAGGCAATATTTATCGACAATTTACCGCAAAAAAGGGGGGGGGGGGGGTAAAAGAACTTAAACAGGTGAGTCGTCTGTCAAACATGTTAACAACAATTGTCAAAAATTGACAAAAATTAATTTTTGTTTTGACGACTTACTCAAGCAGAGACAATAACAGTTTCCAGTTTTTTTTAAAGAGATTGAACAATTATACACTTTGAAAAGAAAAGTGCAATGACAAAATATTTAAAAAATGGTCCCCTTTTCTTGAAACCGTCTCAACCCAAGGGTTTCGCATCCATCCGTAAATAAGTGTTCCAATAATGACGGGCGAACTGTCAAAAAGACAATAAGACATAAATCGAATAAATCATTGAGTCTGTGGTGTTTACCAGATCCTGTTTTAAATTTTCCCTTTTATCACATCCGACGAAAATATTTGCACACCGTTGTTTAGCGAAAATTCCAGTGATGACAATTGAGTTCGACTCCTACACGTTTTTTGTCACGGTACACGCGGTTATGAAGGACTGTTGTCATCAGAGTGTTGTTGATGAGTATGACTGGTCGCAACGTGTCATCAGAGGCGGCGGAATGTCAGGCTCCGACAATGAATGTGGGGTGCACCTTTTGTTGGCGGACAAAAGGTGCCCCTCCACTTCCATCGTCCGAGCTCGACGTCCCGCCGCCTCTGCGTGTCATATACGACCACGGATGAAAATTGTTTAAAGGAAGAAAAGTATGTGTTTTAAAATTCTAATGATAGAGTTAGTAAAAGATGTATTCTCTTAAATGTTACCTACATCATTAATTTTCATAATTATTTACCTCGTTTCTTTGTGTTACCTCACACGTTCTGGGTCCCGTAGTATAAAAGAGATGCGATTGATTACGAATAATTTACAACTGGTATCAATCGCAACTCTGTACTAAAGGATAGGATATGCGATTGATATCAATTGCAAATTATTTGTAATCAATCGCAAATCTTTTATAATACGGGGCCCAGTCTCATAAATTTCTAATTTGTTGCGGAATCTTGAAATGTACTAATAATATACTAAAATGTATATTTCAAGATACCCATAGGAACTTCATTTGCAAACCATACACACACACACACAAACAAAAACTACACATAAACTATAACCATCTTGCAGGCTTGCCTTTTCTTAATTTCATAATTTATAATAAGTGCAACAAAGTATTTGATTTAATAATTCAAAAGGGTTAATCTAAATTCAGTTCAGATTTACACATAAGGGTAAAGCTGAATACCATAAAGTTTTGCTGGTGCATAGGTGTCCAATCAAGGATAAATTATATCATGTCAATTTCTTTGGTTCGTCACACATGTATTCCCCCCCCCCCCCCAAAAAAAAAAAAAAAAAATAAATAAAAAAAAAAAAAATAAAAAAAAATAAAAAAAATAAATAAATAAATAAAACTAGAATTTAATTCGTCATGAGGACGAATTAGGTGATCTGTCTTTCAATTTGTACGATCATGATTGTAATCAGGATGATTATAATAATGGGGAAATGGTAAACTGAAGATAGGATGTCAAGAATACCATGAATGGAGATGTTTCGTGAGGACAGGAATGTAGCAAAATGTGCAACGGTCATTGTAAAATGTTTATGGTGATGATGATAATGGTGATTATGATGATTATAATGATAGAATGATGATGATGATGATATAATAATAGCGATGATGATCATGATGGTGATGATAATAATGATGATGATACAGGATACTTGGGAGATTAACCATATAGCTCTAATACAGGACAGGAAATCACAATTTCCGTAGGGTTGTACACAAACTACTGTACACTACTTTCTAATAGACATAATACGGAAAATATGGCAGTTTATTACATGATTTGTGATTTTTTATGTTACAATAGTCGAAGAGGATGGTAAAATGACAGGCAAAAAAAAAGCAAAAAAAAAAAAATTGTTATGGACCCACCGGGGATCGAACCTGGGTCACCTGCATGGGAGGCAAGTGCTTTGACCAATAGACCAAAATATTTCCCATAGAGATAACACGTAAACGAAAAACGGGATTCTCAAATCCCATTTGGTAGTTCAAAATTGGGCATGATCCCGACATCTGATCAAAAATTGGAGGGCTTACTAATAAAAGCTTATAGTCTCAGCTACAAAATATTAAAATCTGGAAGGAAATAGACCAAAAATAACTGAGATACTGCTCAGAGAACGATGTCATGTAGATTCATGATTCGAAAAAAAATCATCTTCCATAGACATAACACGCAAAAAGGGGAAATTCTGACATGTCGTTTTTAATTGAAAATTTCAATATGATGACGTCATCAAATGAAAAATGGCGGCAACTGATTTGGTAGGAAATTGCCTCAGCTACAACATATTAAAATCTGGGTGAAAAACGACCAATAATTACGAATCCAGAGCCAAATTTCCATGAATGTGATGACGTCAAAACATGCAAAATGGAAATTTTGAATTCTGGCGCCATTTTGATGACGTCATAATGTTTATAAGGGTCAAATGATACATGAAATGAAATCTATGATTCATACCCTACCTGATGATGAAAAAAAATTGGGGGGTTTGTGGACTATTTAAAGAGCTAGAGTTAATTTTGTAGAGGCATGTTTTTGCACGTTTTTACATTATTTTCGCCATAGATGCGCGCACGGATTTTGAAGTTTGACGCGCCCGTACGACCTTATTATTGATTGAAATTGATTCCAAGTTGATGGAAATGATGAAAAAAAGTGTCAGAATTGCAAATCAATCGAAAAAACAGCGTTTTAACGTTATTTACGACTTGCGCGCGCGTTTTACGCGCGCGCGGACGCTTACGCACGAACATTTTTGAAATGCTGAAAATGACCTGAAACGTGTGCAGACTTGATCCTACTTGATTTTGAGCATTTTTAAATTTTGACGCGCGCGTACGCGCACGTCCTGACCTCTAGATGACCTGTGAGGACATGACTTGATGACCCGTCATGTGAAGTTTTTGTGATGTGAATATGGTTGATTTTTGATGATCGATTATGAAGATATAATCGATCTTGAAAATTTACAAAATGGCGTCTTGATGACGTCACGATGACCTGATGACCTCCAAAAGCTTAATGGATCATGTCCATGATTGACCTCATACATGACATGAAACTCGATGATAGTGACCTGGCCGATTTTGAGATATGGTGGCCACAAGAATTTGTTATAAAAAGAAGAAATAAACTAGAATTTAATTCGTCATGAGGACGAATTAGGTGGTCTGTCTTTCAATTGGTATGATCATGATTGTAATCAGGATGATCATAATAATGGGGAAATACTAAACTGAAGATAGGAAGTCAAGAATGCCACGCATGGAGATGCTTCTTGAGGACAGGAATGTAGAAAATGTGTGAAACGGTCATTGGAAGATGTGATATTAATTTTGTGCAAGATAACAATCATGATAATGGTGATGATTATCATGATGAAGGTGATATAATGATGGTGATGACAATAATAATAGCAATGATGATCATGACGGTGATGATATTATATCATCATCATCATCATCATGAATATCATCATGACAGTGATGATGATAATGATGTTGAAGATAATCATGATGATGATCATTATATCATCATGACAGTGCTGATGATAATGATGTTGATAATCATCATCATCATGAATATCATCATGACAGTGCTGATAATGAAGTTGATGATAATCATCAGCATCATCATGAATATCATGACAGTGATGATGATAATGATGTTGAGGATAATCATCAACATGAATATCATGACAGTGATGATGATAATGATGTTGATGATAATCATGATCATCATCATGATTATCATCAACATCATTATCATTTTGAGAAATTGTGATATCAAATAGGACTAATGATATTGCAGGATAGCTTTAATACACTTCACGGAATCAGATTTTCCATAGGGTTATACATAAACTACTGCACACTACTTTCTAATAGACATAACACGCAAAATAAGGCATTTTATTACTTGGTTTGTGATTGCTTATGTTAAAATAGTCGAACAAGATGTTAAAATGAAAGGCAAAAAGAAGCAAAAAAAAATTTTTTTTTAATAGCCCCACCGGGAATCGAACCTGGGTCACCGAGTGAGAGGCAAGTGCTTTGACCAATACACCAAAATATTTCCAATAGAGATAACACGTAAACGAAAAACGTGATTCTCAAATCCCATTTTGTAGGGAAAAATTGGGCATGATCCCGACATCTGATCAAAAATTGGAGACGACACTTATGAAAGCTTATAGTCTCAGCTATAACATACTAAAATCTGGAAGAAAATGGACTAAAAACAACTGAGATACAGCTCAGAGAACAATGTCATGTAGATTCATGATTCGAAAAAAAATCATCTTCCATAGACATAACACGCAAATAGGGAAAATTCTGACATGGCATCTTTAATTGAAAATTTCACTGTGATGACGTCATCAAAATGAAAGATGGTGTGAACTGATTTTGTAGGAAATTGCTTCAGCTACAATATATTAAAATCTGGCTGAAAAACGACTAATAATTACGAATCTAGAGCCTAATTTGCATAAATGTGATGACGTGCAAACATGAAAAATGGAAATTTCGAATTCTGGCGCCATTTTGATGACGTCATAATGTTTATCAGGATCAAATGATACATGAAATAAAATCTATGATTCATACCCTACCTGATGATGACAACAAAATTGGGGGTTTGTGGACTATTTAAAGAGCTAGAGTTAATTTTGTAGAGGCATGTTTTTGCACGCTTTTACGTTATTTTCACCATAGATGCGCGCACGGATTTTGAACTTTGACGCACCCGTACGACCTTATTATTGATTGAAATTGATTCCAAGTTGATGGAAATGATGAAGAAAAGTGTCAGGATTGCAAATCAATTGAAAAAACAGCGTTTTTAACGTCATTTAAGACTTGCGCGCGCGTTTTACGCGCGCGCGGACGCTTACGCACGGACATTTTTGAAATGCTCAAAATGACCTGAAACGTGTGCAGACTTGATCCTACGTGATTTTGAGCATTTTTAAATTTTGACGCGCGCGTACGCGCACGTCCTGACCTCTAGATGACCTGTGAGGACATGACTTGATGACCCGTCATGTGAAGTTTATGTGATGTGAATATAGTTGATTTTTGATGATCGATTATGAAGATATAATCGATCTTGTAAATTTACAAAATGGCGTCTTGATGACGTCACGATGACCTGATGACCTCCAAAAGCTTAATGGACCATGTCCATGATTGACCTTATACATGACATGAAACTCGATGATATTGACCTGGCCGATTTTGAGATTTGGTGGCCACAAGAATTTGTCATAAAGAGAAGAAATAAAAAGAAAATTCTGACAAAATTAAAAGGTGATCTGTCGATACCGACAGACCACCTAATAAAAAGAAGAAAAATCTTGACAAAACTAAAAGGTGATCTGTCGATACCGACAGTTCACCTAATAAAAATAATAATAAACTAGAATTTAATTCGTCATGAGGACGAATTAGGTGGTCTGTCTTTCAATTGGTATGATCATCATTGTAATCAGGATGATCATAATAATGGGGAAATACTAAACTGAAGATAGGAAGTCAAGAATGCCACGCATGGAGATGCTTCTTGAGGACAAGAATGTAGAAAAGGTGTGGAACGGTCATTGGAAGATGTGATAATATTTGTGCAAGATAACAATCATGATAATGGTGATGATTATCATGATGAAGGTGATATAATGATGGTGATGACAATAATAATAACAATGATGATCATCACGGTGATGATATTATATCATCATCATCATCATGAATATCATCATGACAGTGATGATGATAATGATGTTCAAGATAATCATGATGATGATCATTATATCATCATGACAGTGCTGATGATAATGATGTTGATAATCATCATCATCATCATCATCATGAATATCATCATGACAGTGATGATAATGAAGTTGATGACAATCATCAGCATCATCATGAATATCATGACAGTGATGATGATAATGATGTTGAGGATAATCATCATCATGAATATCGTGACAGTGATGATGATAATGATGTTGATGATAATCATGATCATCAACATCATTATCATTTTGAGAAATCGTGATATCAAATAGGACTAATGATATTGCAGGATAGCTTTAATACACTTCAGGGAATCAGATTTTCCATAGGGTTATACATAAACTACTGCACACTACATTCTAATAGACATAACATGCAAAATAAGACATTTTATTACTTTGTTTGTGATTACTTATGTTATAATAGTCGAATAAGATGGTAAAATGAAAAGCAAAAAGAAGCAAAAAAAAAATTTTTTTTAATGGACCCACCGGGGATCGAACCTCGGTCACCGGAATGAGAGGCAAGTGCTTTGACCAATATACCAAAACATTTCCCATAGAGATAACACGTAAACGAAAAACGGGATTCTGAAATTCCATTTTGTAGTGAAAAATTGGGCATGATCCCGACATCTGATTAAAAATTGGAGACCACACTTATAAAAGCTTATAGTCTCAGCTATAACATACTAAAATCTGGAAGAAAATAGACCAAAAACAACTGAGATACAGCTCAGAGAACAATGTCATGTAGATTCATGATTCGAAAAAAAATCATCTTCCATAGACATAACACGCAAATAGGGAAAATTCTGACCTGGCATCTTTAATTGAAAATTTCACTGTGATGACGTCATCAAAATGAAATATGGTGATGACTGATTTTGTAGGAAATTGCTTCAGCTACAACATATTAAAATCTGGCCGAAAAACGACTAATAATTACGAATCTAGAGCCTAATTTGCATAAATGTGACGACGTGCAAACATGAAAAATGGAAATTTTGAATTCTGGCGCCATTTTGATGACGTCATAATGTTTATGAGGATCAAATGATACATGAAATGAAATCTACGATTCATACCCTACCTGATGATGACAAAATAATTGGGGGTTTGTGGACTATTTAAAGAGCTAGAGTTAATTTTGTAGAGGCATGTTTTTGCACGTTTTTACGTTATTTTCACCATAGATGCGCGCACGGATTTTGAACTTTGACGCACCCGTACGACCTTATTATTGAATGAAATTGATTCCGAGTTGATGGAAATGATGAAGAAAAGTGTCAGGATTGCAAATCAATCGAAAAAACAGCGTTTTAACGTTATTTAAGACTTGCGCGCGCGTTTTACGCGCGCGCGGACGCTTACGCACGGACATTTTTGAAATGCTCAAAATGACCTGAAACGTGTGCAGACTTGATCCTACGTGATTTTGAGCATTTTTAAATTTTGACGCGCGCGTACGCGCACGTCCTGACCTCTAGATGACCTGTGAGGACATGACTTGATGACCCGCCATGTGAAGTTTATGTGATGTAAATATGGTTGATTTTTGATGATCGATTATGAAGATATAATCGATCTTGAAAATTTACAAAATGGCGTCTTGATGACGTCACGATGACCTGATAACCTCCAAAAGCTTAATGGACCATGTCCATGATTGACCTCATACATGACATGAAACTCGATGATATTGACCTGGCTGATTTTGAGATTTGGTGGGAACAAACATTTGTAATAAAAAGAAGAAATATTAAAAATAAAGAAAAATCTTGACAAAATTAAAAGGAGGTCTGTCATAAATGACAGACCACCTAATAAATAAATTAAAAAAAAATAAAAAAAAAAATAAAAAAATAAATAAAACTAGAATTTAATTCGTCATGAGGACGAATTAGGTGATCTGTCTTTCAATTTGTACGATCATGATTGTAATCAGGATGATCATAATAATGGGGAAATGGTAAACTGAAGATAGGATGTCAAGAATACCATGAATGGAGATGTTTCGTGAGGACAGGAATGTAGCAAAATGTGTAACGGTCATTGTAAAATGTTTATGGTGATGATGATAATGGTGATTATGATGATTATAATGATAGAATGATGATGATGATATAATAATAGCGATGATGATCATGATGGTGATGATAATAATGATGATGATACAGGATACTTGGGAGATTAACCATATAGCTCTAATACAGGACAGGAAATCACAATTTCCGTAGGGTTGTACACAAACTACTGTACACTACTTTCTAATAGACATAATACGGAAAATATGGCAGTTTATTACATGATTTGTGATTTTTTATGTTACAATAGTCGAAGAGAATGGTAAAATGACAGGCAAAAAAAAGCAACAAAAAAAAAATTGTTATGGACCCACCGGGGATCGAACCTGGGTCACCTGCATGGGAGGCAAGTGCTTTGACCAATAGACCAAAATATTTCCCATAGAGATAACACGTAAACGAAAAACGGGATTCTCAAATCCCATTTGGTAGTTCAAAATTGAGCATGATCCCGACATCTGATCAAAAATTGGAGGGCTTACTAATAAAAGCTTATAGTCTCAGCTACAACATATTAAAATCTGGAAGGAAATAGACCAAAAATAACTGAGATACTGCTCAGAGAACGATGTCATGTAGATTCATGATTCGAAAAAAAATCATCTTCCATAGACATAACACGCAAAAAGGGGAAATTCTGACATGTCGTTTTTAATTGAAAATTTCAATATGATTACGTCATCAAAATGGAAAACGGTGGCAACTCATCTTGTAGAGAATTGTCTCAGCTATAACATATCAAAATCTGGGCGAAAAACGACCAATAATTACGAATCTAGAGCTAAATTTGCATAAATGTGATGACGTCAAAACATGAAAAATGGAAATTTTGATTTCTGGCGCCATTTTGATGACATCATAATGTTTATAAGGGTCAAATGATACATGAAATGAAATCTGTGATTCATACCCTACCTGATGATGACAAAAAATTAGGGGGTTTGTGGACTATTTAAAGAGCTAGAGTTAATTTTGTAGAGGCATGTTTTTGCACGTTTTTACGTTATTTTCGCCATAGATGCGCGCACGGATTTTGAACTTTGACGCGCCCGTACGACCTTATTATTGATCAAAATTGATTCCAAGTTGATGGAAATGATGAAGAAAAGTGTCAGGATTGGAAATCAATCGAAAAAACAGCGTTTTAACGTTATTTACGACTTGCGCGCGCGTAAAGCGCGCGCGCGGACGCTTACGCACGGACATTTTTGAAATGCTCAAAATGACCTGAAACGTGTGCAGACTTGATCCTACGTGATTTTGAGCATTTTTAAATTTTGACGCGCGCGTACGCGCACGTCCTGACCTCTAGATGACCTGTGAGGACATGACTTGATGACCCGTCATGTGAAGTTTATGTGATGTGAATATAGTTGATATTTGATTATCGATTATGAAGATATAATCAATCTTGTAAATTTACAAAATGGCGTCTTGATGACGTCACGATGACCTGATGACCTCCAAAAGCTTAATGGACCATGTCCATGATTGACCTCATACATGACATGAAACTCGATGATATTGACCTGGCCGATTTTGAGATTTATTGGGAACAAGAATTTGTAACTAGAATTTAATTCGTCATGAGGACGAATTAGGTGGTCTGTCTTTCAAGTCAAGATTGCCACGCATGGAGATGCTTCTTGAGGACAGGAATGCAGAAAATGTGTGGAACGGTCATTGGAAGATGTGATAATATTTGTGCAAGATAACAATCATGATAATGGTGATGATTATCATGATGAAGGTGATATAATGATGGTGATGACAATAATAATAGCAATGATGATCATGACGGTGATGATATTATATCATCATCATCATCATGAATATCATCATGACAGTGATGATGATAATGATGTTGAAGATAATCATGATGATGATCATTATATCATGACAGTGCTGATGATAATGATGTTGATAATCATCATCATCATCATCATCATGAATATCATCATGACAGTGATGATAATGAAGTTGATGATAATCATCAGCATCATCATGAATATCATAACAGTGATGATGATAATGATGTTGAGGATAATCATCATCATGAATATCGTGACAGTGATGATGATAATGATGTTGATGATAATCATGATCATCATCATGATTATCATCAACATCATTATCATTTTGAGAAATTGTGATATCAAATAGGACTAATGATATTGCAGGATAGCTTTAATACACGTCAGGGAATCAGATTTTCAATAGGGTTATACATAAACCACTGCACACTACTTTCTAATCGACATAACACTCAAAATAAGGCAGTTTATTACGTGGTTTGTGATTGCTTATGTTATAATAGTCGAACAAGATGTTAAAATGAAAGGCAAAAAGAAGCAAAAAAAAAAAAAAATTAATGGACCCTCCGGGAATCGAACCTGGGTCACCGGAGTGAGAGGCAAGTGCTTTGACCAATATACCAAAACATTTCCCATAGAGATAACACGTAAACGAAATCGGGATTCTCAAATCACATTTTGTAGTAAAAAATTGGGGATGATCCCGACATCTGATCAAAAATTGGAGACCACACTTATAAAAGCTTATAGTCTCAGCTATAACATACTAAAATCTGGAAGAAAATGGACCAAAAACAACTGAGATACAGCTCAGAGAACAATGTTATGTAGATTCATGATTTAAAAAAATCATCTTCCATAGACATAACACGCAAATAGGGAAAATTCTGACATGGCATCTTTAATTGAAAGTTTCACTGTGATGACGTCATCAAAATGAAAAATGGTGGATACTGATTTTGTAGGAAATTGCCTCAGCTACAACATATTAAAATCTGGACGAAAAACGACCAATAATTACGAATTGAGAGCCAAATTTGCATAAATGTGATGACGTCAAAACATGAAAAATGGAAATTTTGAATTCTGGCGCCATTTTGATGACGTGATAATGTTTATAAGGGTCAAATGATACATGAAATCATATCTATGATTCATACCCTACCTGATGATGAAAAAAAATTGGGGGTTAATGGACTATTTAAAGAGCTAGAGTTAATTTTGTAGAGGCATGTTTTTGCACGTTTTTACGTTATTTTCGCCATAGACGCGCGCACGGATTTTGAACTTTGACGCGCCCGTACGACTTTATTATTGATTGAAATTGATTCCAAGTTGATGGAAATGATGAAGAAAAGTGTCAGGATTGCAAATCAATAAAAAAAACAGCGCTTTAACGTTATTTACGACTTGCACGCGCGTAAAACGCGCGCGCGGACGCTTACGCACGGACAATTTTGAAATGCTCAAAATGACCTGAAACGTATGCAGACTTGATCCTACGTTATTTTGAGCATTTTTAAATTTTGACGCGCGCGTACGCGCACGTCCTGACCTCTAGATGACCTGTGAGGTCATGAATTGATGACCCGTCATGTGAAGTTTATGTGATGTGAATATAGTTGATATTTGATGATCGATTATGAAGATATAATCGATCTTGTAAATTTACAAAATGGCGTCTTGATGACGTCACGATGACCTGATGACCTCCAAAAGCTTAATGGACCATGTACATGATTGACCTCATACATGACATGAAACGCGATGACATTGACATGGCCGATTTTGAGATTTGGTGGGAACAACAATTTGTAATAAAAAGAAGAAATAATAAAAATAAAGAAGAAAATTCTGACAAAATTAATAGGTGATCTGTCGATATCGACAGACCACCTAACTAGAATTTAATTCGTCATGAGGACGAATTAGGTGGTCTGTCCTTCAATTTGTACGATCATGATTGTAATCAGGATGATCATAATAATGGGGAAATACTAAACTGAAGATAGGATGTCAAGAATGCCATGAATGGAGGTCCTTCTTGAGGACGGGAATGTAGCAAAATGTGTAACGGTCATTATAAAATGATTATGGTGATGATGATAATGGAGATTATGATGATTATAATGATATATGATGGCGATGATATAATAGCGATGATGATCAGGACGGTGATGATAATAATGATGATGATACAGGATACTTGGCAGATTAACCCCTTAGCTCTAATACAGGACAGGAAATCACAATTTCCATAGGGTTGTACACAAAACTACTGCACACTACTTTCTAATAGACATAATACGGGAAAATAAGGCAGTTTATTACATGATTTGTGATTTTTTATGTTATACTAGTCGAAGAGGATTGTAAAATGACAGGCAAAAAGAAGCAAAAAAAAAACCAAAAAAAATCGGCCCCGGGGATCGAACCAGGTACCTTGACCATGGTAGTCATGTGCTTTACCGATAGACCAGAATATTTCCCATAGAGATAACACGTAAACGAAAACGGGATTCTCAAATCACATTTTGTACTGAAAAATTGGGCATGATCCCGACATTTGATCAAAAATTGGAGACCACACTTGTAAAAGCTTATAGTCTCAGCTACAACATATTAAAATCTGGAAGAAAATAGACCAAAAATAACTGAGATACTGCTCAGAGAACGATGTCATGTAGATTCATGATTCAAAAAAAAGTCATCTTCCATAGACATAACACGCAAATAGGGAAAATTCTGACATGGCGTCTTTAATTGAAAATTTCACTGTGATGACGTCATCAAAATGAAAAATGGTGGCAACTAATTTTGTAGGAAATTGCCTCAGCTATGACATATCAAAATCTGGGCGAAAAAAGACCAATAATTACGAATCTAGAGCCAAATTTGCATAAATGTGATGACGTCAAAACATGAAAAATGGAAATTTGGATTTCTGGTGCCATTTTGATGACGTCATAATGTTTATAAGGGTCAAATGATACATGAAATCATATCTATGATTCATACCCTACCTGATGATGACAAAAAATTGGGGGATTTATGGACTATTTAAAGAGCTAGAGTTAATTTTGTAGAGGCATGTTTTTGCACGTTTTTACGTTATTTTCGCCATAGATGCGCGCACAGATTTTGAAGTTTGACGCGCCCGTACGACCTTATTATTGATTGAAATTGATTCCAAGTTGATGGAAATGATGAAGAAAAGTGTCAAAATTGCAAATCAATCGAAAAAACAGTGTTTTAACGTTAGTTACGACTTGCGCGCGCGTAAAACGCGCGCGCGGACACTTACGCACGGACATTTTTGAAATGCTCAAAATGACCTGAAACGTGTGCAGACTTGATCCTACGTGATTTTGAGCATTTTTAAATTTTGACGCGCGCGTACGCGCACGTCCTGACCTCTAGATGACCTGTGAGGACATTTCTTGATGACTCGTCATTTGAAGTTTATGTGATGTGAATATAGTTTATTTTTAATGATCGATTATGAAGATATAATCGATCTTGTAAATTTACAAAATGGCGTCTTGATAACGTCACGATGACCTGATGACCTCCAAAAGCTTAGATGACCATGTCCATGATTGACCTCATACATGACATGAAACTCGATGATATTGACCTGGCCGATTTTGAGATTTGATGGGAACAAACATTTGCTATAAAAAGAAGAAATATTAAAAATAAAAACTAGAATTTAATTCGTCATGAGGACGAATTAGGTGGTCTGTCTTTCAATTTGTATGATCATGATTGTAATCAGGATGATCATAATAATGGGGAAATACTAAACTGAAGATAGGAAGTCAAGAATGCCACGCATGGAGATGCTTCTTGAGGACAGGAATGTAGAAAAATGTGTGAAACGGTCATTGGAAGATGTGATGATGTTGATGATAATCATCATCATGAATATCATGACAGTGATGATGATAATGATGATGATCATATCATGACAGTGATGATGATAATGATGTTGATGAGCATTATATCATCATGACAGTGATGATGATAATGATTTTGATGTTAATCATCATCATCATCATCATGAATATCATGACAGTGATGATGATAATGATGTTGATGATAATGATGATGATAATCATCATCAAGAATATCATCATGACAGTGATGATGATAATGATGTTGATAATCATGATGATGATCATTATATCATCATGACAGTAATGATGATAATGATGTTGATGTTAATCAGCATTATCATCATCATCATCATCATGAATATCATGACAGTGATGATGATAATGATGTTGATGATAATCATGATGATGATATGATGATGGTGATGGTGATGGTGATGATAATGGTGATGACCATGACTGCAATGACAGTGACCTTAACCATGCCAAATATGAAAGAGAAATCACATTTCGTTATGAAGATACGACCATAAGTTGATTTTTACAAAATGGCGCCTGGATGACGTCACGATAATCTGATGACCTTGAAAAAGATGCGCGAACTTGACCTTATTAGGACTGATGACTGACGAAAATTTGAAGATAATTGACTAAGCCAATTTTGAGAAATTTCCAAAGGGTTGTACACAAACTACTGCACACTACTTTTCAATAGACAAAACACGCAAAATAAGGCAGTTTAGTACATGGTTTGTGATTGTATATGATATAATAGTCGAAGAAGATGGTAAAATGAAAGGCAAAAAGAAGCAAAAAAAAAAATTTAATGGACCCACCGGGGATCGAACCTGGGTCACCGGAGTGAGAGGCAAGTGCTTTGACCAATATACCAAAATATTTCCCATAGAGATAACACGTAAACGAAAAACGGGATTCTCAAATCACATTTTGTAGTGAAAAATTGGGCATGATCCCGACATCTGATCAAAAATTGGAGACCACACTTATAAAAGCTTATAGTCTCAGCTATAACATACTAAAATCTGGAAGAAAATAGACTAAAAACAACTGAGATACAGCTCAGAGAATAATGTCATGTAGATTCATGATTCGAAAAAAAATCATCTTCCATAGACATAACACGCAAATAGGGAAAATTCTGACATGGCATCTTTAATTGAAAATTTCACTGTGATGACGTCATCAAAATGAAAAATGGTGGCAACCGATTTTGTAGGAAATTGCCTCAGCTACAACATATTAAAATCTGGGCGAAAAACAAAATATAATTACGAATCTAGAGCCAAATTTGCATAAATGTGATGACGTCAAAACATGAAAATGGAAATTTTGACTTCTGGCGCCATTTTGATGACGTCATAATGTTTATAAGGGTCAAATGATACATGAAATGACATCTATGATTCATACCCTACCTGATGATGACAAAAAATTTGGGGGTCAACGGACTATCTAACGAGCTACAGTGAATTTTGTATAGGCATGTTTTTGCCCATATATGGCCTATAGTGAGGGATCACCCCCGCGCGTGCTGCAAACTTTGACGGACGGTAATTTCCTTATTAATTGTCGTAGAAAGATAGAAAAGGTATGAAATTGCTCAGAATTTTGTGTTCTATGCGAGTACACAAGCAAAAACGGCGATTTTAGGCTCCGTCATAGTGAATACGGGAAAACGCGCGCGCACCCGTGTGCGCGCGCAAATTTTTGAAATGCTCAAAATGACCTGAAACGTGTGCAGACTTGATCCTACGTGATTTTGAGCATTTTTAAATTTTGACGCGCGCGTACGCGCACGTCCTGACCTCTAGATGACCTGTGAAGATATGACTTGATGACCTGTCAAGTGAAGTTTATGTGATGTGAATATAGTTGATTTTTGATGATCGATTATGAAGATATAATCGATCTTGTAAATTTACAAAATGGCGTCTTGATGACGTCACGATGACCTGATGACCTCCAAAAGCTTAATGGACCATGTCCATGATTGACCTCATACATGACATGAAACTCGATGATATTGACCTGGCCGATTTTGAGATTTGGTGGGAACAAAAATTTGTTATAAAAATAAATAATAAAGAAGATTCTGACAAAATTAAAAGGAGGTCTGTCATAAATGACAGACCACCTAATAAAGAAAATCTTGACAAAATTAATAGGTGGTCTGTCATAAATGACAGACCACCTAATAAAGAAACAAATATAAAGAAATAAAGTAAACTAGAATTTAATTCGTCATGAGGACGAATTAGGTGATCTGTCTTTCAATTTGTACGATCATGATTGTAATCAGGATGATCATAATAATTGGGAAATGGTAAACTGAAGATAGGATGTCATCAGTCAAGAATACCATGAATGGAGATGTTTCGTGAGGACAGGAATGTAGCAAAATGTGTAACGGTCATTGTAAAATGTTTATGGTGATGATAATGGTGATTATGATGATTATAATGATAGAATGATGATGATGATGATATAATAATAGCGATGATGATCATGATGGTGATGATAATAATGATGATGATACAGGATACTTGGGAGATTAACCATATAGCTCTAATGCAGGACAGGAAATCACAATTTCCGTAGGGTTGTACACAAACTACTGTACACTACTTTCTAATAGACATAATACGGAAAATATGGCAGTTTATTACATGATTTGTGATTTTTTATGTTACAATAGTCGAAGAGGATGGTAAAATGACAGGCAAAAAAAAGCAAAAAAAAAAAAAAAATTGTTATGGACCCACCGGGGATCGAACCTGGGTCACCTGCATGGGAGCCAAGTGCTTTGACCAATAGACCAAAATATTTCCCATAGAGATAACACGTAAACGAAAAACGGATTCTCAAATCCCATTTGGTAGTTCAAAATTGGGCATGATCCCGACATCTGATCAAAAATTGGAGGGCTTACTAATAAAAAGCTTATAGTCTCAGCTACAACATATTAAAATCTGGAAGGAAATAGACCAAAAATAACTGAGATACTGCTCAGAGAACGATGTCATGTAGATTCATCATTCGAAAAAAAAATCATCTTCCATAGACATAACACGCAAAAAATAAAATAAATTAAAATAAATAAAAAAATGTCGTCTCATGATTCGGTAGTCAGTGAATGTGGACATCAAAGGCATTCATAACTGCACAGAATCTCCTCTACTGTCTGTTGAGACACAAATAAGGAATTTACTTAAAAATCAGCTGGGTAGACATTCCTTTTTTGAAAGTTACTTTACTCACACTTAACGTGAATACCTGAACTTCGATGCAAGTGAACAAATGAATACAGTGGCACTCATTGTTTACTTACGTACTTGGTTTGAAATTTAGCTTTAAACGGTTGCAAGTTCACTGCCTACGAACAAACTAAAATCAAAACAGTACACTCAACATGAAAATATGGGGCCCCACAATTTTGTGGAAAGTGATCGTAATTATCAAATCGACCATTTGATTTTATCAGATAGTTTCAACTAAATGTGTACAAATTAGACATTCAGCCGTATATAGCAAGCCTCATCTGCAAAACGGATTTCAGCATTCACGTGCATGAACATCTGGCATCATCCATCTAATGACTTTTGTCATCTTCACATTCGGATTAGTCAATACGTTTCACCTAAAAGCTTGGATTAAAACCCTGCGAAGCGACACGCCCACCTCCGGGTTACAGGTGGCTTAGAAACAACCGAAAAACAGGTGGAAACTCGCCGTGCCCGTTCGCATCATGCGGTGGTGATGGAAGCCTAATACGCCCAGTCATTCAACACGTGCGCCCGAAGTCCGCGGATATAATTCATCAAAAGGAAACACATCCATACTTGTAATTTGCAATTTGCGGATAATTATGTCCCATCGGCTGGAAATACATTAATAATAATCAGGAGTGTGTATTTATGTCTCAATAATCAACTTGACATACATTACCTCGCCCCGGCCATGCGACAGGTTGTGTATGCGTCATTCCATGCTCATGCGACACACTCGCGGTGTACACATCTATTCTTTGTTTGAATATCCATGGTTTGAATCAAACTCAACGCCATTTTACGACGAGTTGAACTTCCAGGCGCTAAATTTTAGAGTTGGTAATAATTAATGTTACACTTTACTTCCAAAAAGAAGACAGGGATCACAGCGTTCGAACTCAACGACTTCTATCGGGTTGAATACGATTAGCACAAGAAATGAACCTACCCGCGGGGACCGAACAAACCATTTCCCAATTTTGTTTTAAAGCATGCCTCCAATGGTTGCTATATACCCGACGGACCCTAAAGTTTACCCGAGGCTTGGCCGACATAGCAACAACTAATGTTTGCAACCTGCATTCTGACTGCATGTTGAAATACAATAATTATGTTGTTACTTGTAACAGGTGAAAGCAATAGTTCCTCACAGTTACTGTTGGGCTATTACAGGGCATCCATAAATTTAAATAACATTTACATTGTCTGCTCTAACACCCCTCAAACATGAAAAAGTGCTGGGTGGAGGAAGTATAATTATATTCCCCAATAGGCCATTTTCGTAATGCATTCAAATTCATACAGGTTTGCCTAGATAACACACTATTATATTTACCTGTGAAAATCTATTCTTTTTCAATAGTCAGAATGTGAATTGCATGCATTAGGCGTTGTTAGCCTTGTTGACAAACATTTGGCTTGTCCAACGTAGCAACACGTAATGTAGGCAATCTGCATTCTGGCTATTGCAATACAATGACTTGTATTAACGGGTGGATGTAATAGTTAATTACTAGGAGTGTTGACAAAGAGGTTAGCATTAAATTTGAATGCATTACGAAAATGGCCTATTCGAATGAATAAAGTATAAATTTAGAAGATGGTTAGAAGATGATAAAGAAAGCCTGAGAGTAAAAGACACTGATGAGAAGATGGGACACCCCTCCCCCCCCCCCTCTCTCAAAGGGGGACACAATTCCCCCAAAGGGCCTAACCATTCCATTTCACATTTTCGAGTGCGTTTTTGGTACACAATTTTAAAGGGGACACGTTTTCAAGGATGTGTAATCAACGTAGGATACTTTCGCGTGTGCCCCCAAATAATCAATGAGTGAAGATCAGTGCCCCCCCCCCCCCAGCCTCTCTCTTTCTCTTTCTCTCTGACTCACTAACAAAGAGAATGAATAAACTAATAATAAAATGGAAAGTAATCTAATTTGATCGATTATGGAAACAATAAGAAAAAGAAAGTAACAATAAAGATGTCGCAATAAATAGTGTAGGACATTCAAAACTGTCAGTAATAGAGTACTCTTGCATATCATTATGAAGCATGCAATTCATTAACAGGATTACTAGTAGTCAATTGCAAGACACATAGTCGCATTCATATCCTTATAATTTTGTTTTTGAAAAATGCCGGAAGCAAAAAAATATAATTCATGTTATTTATATTGATACGGCTTCCTTTATCGCAATGCAAGCCTAAATCGCAAGCAAAGGGGTTTTCTCCATCTCAATGAAATTTAATTGATTACTTTTCAGTTAAACTTATACTTAGAAGAGTAATTTCTACATAATCCAAAACTCAAACTAACACAATATCAGTTCAGTATCGGATCCAGGATAATATAACCATGCAGGGAGTTTTAATTTGTATTAAAACAAATTTTTAGGCATTTTACTCCCAGTGTTAAAGATCGTATGCTCGATCTGTAATGAAAAACACAAGTCAAAACACCAACGTGCGATGAAGAAGAAGCTTCGTGTCATTCGGACAGGGGTCAATGCACTAACACATGACTCGGGGGTAGTCATTCTTCCGAAATGATCGGTTAGCCAACGTCATTGTTGTTTCTCAACTCTCTTTGAAATTGACCAGATGATGGAATGACAAGTCATGAAATAACCCAAGAAGAAACTTTTAATTAACCGGCGGGAAATGGGCGGGAAACACGCCCAATTCGCTTACTGGTTGACATGGACAGGTGTGTTATTTATCACAGTGCGGTTAATTTGGTTTACTCTAAAACTGAAGCTTTGAATTGGCAGTTCATTTATCTGTTTATCTGTTTATTTCTTTTTGAATAGAGTATCCATGATACCTCGTTTGACCTAGCTAAACAGATGGTCTTCGATGAGATCATTTTTGGAACATATAGCGAGGGTTTTTTTTTTTTTAATACTGGATAGTTAATATTTAAGAAAAATTAACATCGGCAAGATAACATTTAAAGACCTCAGCCTGACCGAATTTTGAAATATACCCTTTATTCATCCACGGGGAGCTATATATTTTCTGAACAAATTGAAACCAACTTCATGAGATTCCGTTTCCTGTGGAATGAGTAACAGCGTCCCGAATTTTGAGCCCCGGTGGTTTTTCTGACGAGGGCCCCGTCTCTGAGGAACGCTACTTTGCGGGGGTGAACATTTGATGACGACATATCGTGTAGACGCACTCGGAGCTGTATACATGACATGTCGTCACACGTCTAGCGACCCCCTGCAGTTTCCTCTGTTGTTACGCCATAGAGGGGGCGGACCAAAATAAAATTATCTTTTTTATTCTTTATGGATAAACGGAGACGAAAATTTATGAATACCCAGGGTAATTATATTCTTTGTTTACTAAGCTTTACGTCAATATATGGTTGTTTTGGGTCAGGCTGAGGTCTTTAAGGACGAAGCCCACATAAAGTATCTGTCAGTATAAATTCCAACTTCATCATCCCGGGGGCAGAATACTTCCGTCAAAAGTAACTTTTTTTTATTGAAACAATCAGTACGAAAGCCTTTATCAACTTCGTTAAGGAAGAAATTTGTTTTAAGGACCATTGCTTGCCCGAAATTGCAACATGCATTCATATCAATTCGTTTGTTAACACCATTAAGTGACATTGAATTACATATAAATAAGTGGGAAAACAATGCATTTTATATAGCACCATTTAGCTTGCACGGCAAAAACTGCTCAGTGCACCAGCGGTTGGGGGGCCGACAAAATGTAAACTTAACCTGTTGTTAAATGCCACTAACAATAACATTGCCATTATATTTCATCAAGATGTTTTAACGCAACAGTGGGCAATGGATCCTGCAATATATTCTGCCCAACATTGCAGTCGGCTCGCACTGAGCAATACCAACCTGTAACAGGTGGCGAGGGTATATTGTCACCGGACGCTTGGTGAAGAATCGTCCACTGGCTCAAAGATTATTGTTTACACCGATTTTATGCCGCATTATTTCTCGGAAAATAAGTAAAACCACAGAGGATGATATTTTACCATCAATCGGTTATTAAACATACTTATTAACACTGTTAATTAAAACACGCTAAGCCGCCATAAAACCTGTGGTTTTAAGTGGCTATCAGTACAATCTTCATGCCTGCGTCGCTAGAACCTCCATAGCCAATATTCTACATTTTAAAGGTCTTCTCTTGGAAACGATCTGTGCTCTCATTTGTTTTATATGTAAAAAGGTTTCAAGTAAAATAGTTATGTGCATGTTGAATGATTATTTGTTGTATAATCTTGATTAATTTGCTTTTGCGTCTGTTTACAACGAAATTAGATTATACAAGGCATGTAACAAGGATTATCTACAAATTTTTAGGGAAGGGGAAGCCTATTCATCGTATTTGCTTCCTTGATTATTCGCGTATAGAGATCAATATAGAAATAGTTACATCTTACACATTACACTTTGAACTCTCTTATTTTTGTTTAATGATACTTCTTGAAATTTTTTTAAAAGATGAAGAATAAGGAAACCTAAGTTATACCTATGTTATACAAGCTTTGCTTTTTAATAGGTTCCTCATATTTCACGTTTATAATTGCTTATCTCTTTAATACTACCATTGTTCTTTTTGTGTCATTATCCTTTATCGTGTTGAACTTTTATATGAAAACTGTTTATTTTGTGGAATGTGAAACAATAAAACAAAACAAAACAAAACAAAACAAATTATTGATCGATTGCATCATTTGTTATCGTTCCCATTAGGGGATAATTGTGGTGTAATAATTAGTAATTAACCTAAGATCTAATCACCACTACCCACACTACGGTGCATAAACACCATTTTGTTTTTACCAAAACAAAAACCAAAGTGAAAGAAGTTAGTTCAAACATTGTTTTAGCGTGAGAATCTTGCACGAGGTGTTAAAGGGCATGCAAGCTTTTATTCTGTGATCACAAGAATCAAAGGATGAAATACATTTTCTCGGTCACCTGGCGTTTTCCGAAAGTTCATATTTCCGAAGGTTCATTATTTAGAAGGTTCGTTAATCCCAATTAGGTTCATTATGTCGAATGTTCGAGTTCGTTATGCCGAAGATTCGTAATTCCGAAGGTTCATAAAAAAATCTATAATTAAAATAGGCCTTATACCTCCTTACCTCCATGTTTGAAACCACGTGCTTGAAATTTTTAAAATGTAATTTGCCGCCATTTTCCGAAGAAGATTTAAAGTCAAGGGAGTAGGATTTCAAATTTACGTTCAGAAGTATTAAAAACTTTTTGAAGAGAAATTTTTTAAAATAACCTTTTGAAGAAGAGATTTTCTTTCACATTCTGTTCGATCTTCGTAATTACAATAGAGGAAGATTAATGGCAAATTTGAAAAGGAAACTATTTTGATGTACATCGCTCTAAAACGATATTAATCAGGTTAATGATTTTCTCACCATAGCCTTTATACGCACAACCATAACAACGTTTCACGTAGTGGAAGGGGAGTCGATAATGAAGGGGTGGGGGGGGGGGGGGGCTTCGGGGCAGTTGCCCCCCCCCCCCCCCCGCCATGATAATTATAGGATAATCTGCGTGTATCCCATGAACACCCCCCCCCCCCAATCATTAAAGATTGATTGACGCAGCTGCCCCGCCCATAAATTAATGAAATATTCAGGTATCCTATACGCAGTTTATACTTCCAGTCATCAATGTGCCCCTCTTCCCCCTCTATCCTAAAAAATGGTCGACGCCCCTGTACAATGGCTATATCTGTGGGAGGAATGTAAGCGACCGAAGTATTGATATGTTTTCTTTCAAAACATAATTGAAAATGGTCCACTTAACTTTGGGAGAAGTCATGGGAAAAAACATGACGGTGCACTGGCACCTGTATCACGGGGTCCCAGTCCGATCGTTCGACAGGTATCTGAACTTTGGAAGACAACATCCTGCGCGGCTTGAGAGAGAGAGCGTATAAAATCAAGTGAAATTAATGACCATTTTCCGGCGTGGTTTGAAAGGAAATCCTTTCTCAACACCCGAGTTTAAGTATTATGTTGTCGAGTTGAGAAGGTGAGAATACATGGTGATTTTTTTTTACGCAATCATCTGCAAAATGGGGCGCCCCCTCTCTCTTCTTGGCGTATTTAGGGGGCCCCCAATTAGCACGTCCCCCTTTTAATCCCATTTTTCGTATCCTAAGTTCACAATAACAAAAACTGCCTCTGAATAATCGTATAATTTTTCCCGAATTTCGCCCCCCCCCCCCCCCCTCCTCACCTCATCTGCAAAATACTGGATCCATCCCTGTCCCCTGATGTTTGGCATTTTCTATATCAAAAGACGATGTTTTTGTTAACAAATAGAGGGGATATTGAAGAAGCGCGGGAGGAATTAAGAGTGTATGAAATGTTAACCATCACATTCAATGCTGCAAATCAATTATGAATACATTGTGCAGTTTACTTGAAGAATGAAGTTTACAAATTCGGGCTATAATCTATTAGTCGAGTTCAGCCTTTACTTGATGTTTAATAAGATGGCAGCATTGATAGTGTCACAGCATTTGAACAAGTAACGGGGGGGGGGGGGTGGTTATTGAGTTCGAACGACCCCCCCCCCCCCCACCCCCGTTGGCAAGCAGAGGTCCGCTTAAAAAAAAATAGATTTAAAAAAAAGAAGAAGCGAAGGGAGAGATAATACACTTTATTTCGATTTTGTCCCGTAACTTCCTAATCTAGCAAATTTATATTATTAATGAATTACTCTTTCACCATTCATTTTCGATTTTTGCACATGTTTCAATCGATTTTCAAAGCGTCATTCAAAGAATTATTCAAATTCGTTTGTAGTAGGTCCATGGCAGGCATGTAACGAGGGGGGTGTCAGAGGGTTCGAACACCCCCCCCAAGCTGGCGAGCAGAAATCTGCTTGAACAACAACAAAAAAGAAACATCAGGTAAAAAAACAACCTTCCAAAGTGACAACAAAATAGGGATGTTTAGATTAAAATTTTTAAAACATTTCCATACCAACTGGCTTAGATATATAGGGGAGGGGCGCACACAGGGGTCACGTGAAAGTGGATCGAGAGAGGAAGGAAAGTGGAAAATAATGTGAGATAGGGTTTCCAGTCAATTTGAACACTTGTTTATTTGCTTTTGTCCTGCATCTTCATAATATTGCACAGTCATTTATAAGACCTAGCCAATTTACCTCTTTGGCCATTCATTTTCGGAATTTTGTGTTCATTTTGCTATCGATTTTGTCGACTGAAGGAGTTCAAAGAGTTATTCAAAATCGTCACCTGCTCGTTTTAAGGTCTTGTCTATGTGACGAATTTCAATGAAAGTTCATGAAAATTAATGGAGATATGTTAAAGTTGATTGACCATTGAACTTGTTGAATGTCATTTTAATTATTGATCTTTGACATCTGACATTTGGATGATTATTGATTCCTTTCAGCCTATAAGACGAAATTGAAGTGCTCAATAATGCATTTTTTATCTTTAAAAAGTGTTAGATTGGACAGGAAATCCTGAAAATACAAGGAGATAGATTGCTTAAAACACCATACAAAGATAACGTGGGAAGATAAGCAGTGCTAAGCATGATAAGACTCAAATGAAATCTGTGGTGGTGGAATATAATAGTGAAATATAGAAACCATACTGGAAAAGAGAGAGAGAGCGGGGTATTTAATGTGTCTGTTCACTTAAAAATAGAAAATTTTTCCAGCTCTCAAGTTGCATGGAGTACTCCTGGCAAACCCGGTCTAGTCATTCAGGCCCTTAAATTATGGCCCTCTAATACAGCCTGTTCAACCAGAGTGCCATGAGACTATTTTATATAACATCGACTTCTTGGAAACTATAATCAGAAATAACAAGATTCCCAAATATAACACTTGGGGTGTTTTGGAAATAACATTGGGGAGATAGTAAAATGCGTTTCGGTCGCTCGCTTCGCTCAATCACAAAACTTTGAAACGAGATAGTTTCAGGCAGCGAGGACCATGAATATTTCAATAGTATGTCATTGTAACATGTCTATAAATATTCAATGTTATGACAATTTTCGGGCACGTCGATGCCTTATCGCCATGGCGCCCAGAAATTAGGATTACCTTACCTTCTATATTGAAATGAGCAACAACAAATTAAAGTGCATTTTTCTTCGCTCGCTCGGAAATCTTAGAAACGAGATAGTTTCAAGCAGCGAGGTCCATGAATATTTCCATATGATGTTATTGCAATATTCAGGCACGTCACTGTCCTATCGTCATGACACCCGAATACCTGTTAGGTCCACTCTCGAGATTGAAATGAGTAACAGCAAAGTGAAGTGCATTTTTCCTCGCTCGCTTCGCTCTCTCGCAAACCTTATAAACGAGATAGCTTCATGCAGCGAGGTCCTTGAATATTCAATGTTATGACAATTTACAGGCACGTCACTGTCCTATCGCCATGGCGCCCAGATATTAGGGCTACCCTTCTATAAAAGAACAGCAGAAAAGTGCCGCCCCCGTTCGCTTCACTTCCTAAAAACTTTATTAATATAAATGATTCCTGGCAACAAGATGACCGGAAATATAGCTTTACATTTCACCTATTGGTGATAATGAAATAAAATTTTGCCATTTAAAAGTACATTTTTATTTGTTCTCTCGCTCGCTTTGCTCGCTCGCAGTATTTGGAATCCTACACAGTGGAAGTAAATGTTTGGGCTTCACATTTGACCCAACCCCTGACAAATAATGCTGACTACGCTCGTACCCATACCCTTGGAGGGGCACGCACCCTGACCCACCCCTACTCGGTCGCTTCGCTCCCTCAGAAAGGTCCACTTTTTCCAACGTTGACACCCCCTGCAAAAATCCTAGTTACGGGCTGTAATTCTCTTCCCTTTAAACTTCACTTTTAAAATTGTCTTGCGGTAGCTCGCGATTGAGAAAGAGAAGAAAAGGAAGTGAACGATATGAAAAAAATAAATAAAAAGATAACAAGTCATGCTGGTGGGAATCAGGTGAAACTAGATGCGAAGGATCAAATGAACCAAACAAGGGTAGTTGAACAAGTTTGACTTCCTCGTTTTCCTTCCGTCAAGTCAAGTGTTATCTGTCCGTTCACATGGCCATGATTTCTGATGAAAGATTTCAATAATTATTTTTTTCGACACTCTATAGATAATTTCCTCAATGATATCAATAAAAGTGATGGCGTAATACAGCATTGGGTGGAGCCGGTGTACGCCCCCTCCCCCGTTTAAGGGCCAACAACACAAAATGGTACAACTTGCAATGGGTCTACAATCCGAGCGGCTGCCATGATATATATTACGTCCATATGGGCAGATTCCTATTTCGTCTTCCCAGATAGTACGACCAGTGTCCCTCTGTGGTTCTTGATCTTAACGTTACTTCATTTCCTTTTGCAGCCCTAACCATGGAAGTTGTAAGAGCACGCGATAAATTACAAACAAATGCTGTGTAAGTCTGCAGACGGGATGAAGTACCTTTAAGCTACGCAATTCATGCTTGTTTATAAAGCTATTCAATTATACTAGTCTTCCGTTGGTTTACATCAGTATCTTATCTTGTCAAACAAAAAGCAGGTGATTGAAGGAATCATAAAGGGTGTAGAAGACAGTTTGATCATTTTTAAGAATTCAAGAAATGACTGAGGAGGCAACAAACGAAATAAGTGCGTGTGGCGAAGAATTATTATGATCAAATTGGAGCAGGGAAAACGACAAGGAAACGATCAGATCAATGAAACTGAATCTCATTTCGAGCTTTCAAACGGAAGAAGCTTAAACTTTCTGCAATTCTAAGAAATGCCCCAGGACGCAACAAACAAAGCAATTTCGTTTGGTGAATAATTATTATTCATATTCAAGCAGGAAAAAACGAGGGGGAAACGATATATAAGATCAATGAATTTGAATCTCATTTAGAGCTTTCACACGGACGAAACTTATAATCACTGCCAGTGAGAACAAGACCAATTAATAGTTCAGTGAAAGAGTTGATTTTAAACAACAAGGCAAAGTGAAAGAATGAAAGACAAAAGCGTGAAGAAAGGGGAAAAAAATTCTCGGCCCAAAATCAACAAAATCATGGGATCATTCCCATGATGGTCAAGTGCTAATCGTTCCTGTGTTTTTGCCAGGGATGGTATTTAAACACTTGTTTGTCACCAAACATCATAGGTGTGCTAACTACCTGATTAAAAAAAGAAAATTGGGACTTTCAATTGTTTTAGAGACATGTTATTGAAACGATCACGAGATCGGGGAAGTGAAAACAAATACATGTATAGAAAATTAATAAGTTCAGAAGTGAAGTTAGGGAGATGTCGTAATCGAGTGGTTTGAACTGTTTACTGGAGATGTGAAGGTCGCGGGTTCGAGCCCCGGCGCGGCGCCAATGTTCTTTGGCAAGGTATTAATCTCCATTCGCCACTCCGTCCCCAAGACAGATATGTGGACATGGGCCCTGTTTCATAAAACTTGTTATCAATAACAAGTGGCAATAACTGTTCTAAGCTACTGAAATCCTTGCATCCGATTGGCCGATAGTGAATTTGTAATGGGAATGTGGCAGTCGTTACTGATAACAAGTTTAAATGAAACAGGGCCCTTGTATGATGACGAAAGTCAGTGTGATCGACATTGCCAAATGTCCGCATGGTGACCATTTTGTAGGAATATTCCCTAGGGAGAGAAGATAGTGAACATACTGTGTACATAAATGAATCTGAATGAGGGGGAGGGGAGGGGGAGGAGGAGGAAGAGCAGGAGGGGAGCAGGAGGGGGAGCAGGAACAGGAGCAGGAGGAGCAGGAGCAGGAGGAGCAGGAGCAGGAACAGGAGCAGGAGCAGGGGGAGCAGGAGGAACAGGAGCAGGAGGAGCAGGAGGAACATGAGCAGGAGCAGGAGCAGGAGCAGCAGGAGGAGCAGGAGGAGCAGGAGGAGCAGGAGCAGGAGGAACATGAGCAGGAGCAGGAGGAGGAGCAGGAGGAGGAGCAGGAGGAGCAGGAGGAACAGGAGGAGCAAGAGGAACAGGAGGAGCAGGAGGAACAGGAGGAGCAGGAGGAGCAGGGGGAGCAGGAGGAGCAGGGGGAGCAGGAGCAGGATCAGGAGCAGGAGGGGGAAGATGATGATGATGTTGCTGCTGCAGTTGATGATGGTGGCTACAGCAATGCCAGTGGTAGTAGTGATTGTAATGCTTTGCTATTGTCTTACATTTTGAGAGCAGAATACAGGAGCAGGAGGAGCAGGAGGAACATGAGCAGGAGCAGGAGCAGGAGGAGCAGGAGGAACATGAGCAGGAGCAGGAGCAGGAGGAGCAGGAGCAGGAGCAGGTGGAGCAGGAGGAACATGAGCAGGAGCAGGAGCAGGAGCAGGAGGAGCAGGAACAGGAGCAGGAGGAGGGGGAGCAGGAGCAGGAGCAGGAGGAACAGGAGGAGCAGGAGGAGGGGGAGCAGGAGGAGCAGGATCAGGAGCAAGAGGGGGAAGACGATGATGATGTTGCTGCTGCAGTTGATGATGGTGGCTACAGCAATGCCAGTGGTAGTAGTGATTGTAATGCTTTGCTATTTTTACATTTTTTGTCTTACATTTTGAGAGCAGAATACAAAAGACACCAAGCAATCAGCAAATTCAATTTCCAATTTTCTAATTGGTTTTCTTGACTATTGGCAATGATAGTTTGTACATAATCTGACAAGTTATTACATATTTTTCACAAATTGATGGAATAATAAACTGCGACATCACTTTCTTATACTGAATCACAACTCACAACTTGTTAGATCATGAAAGGCAAATCTGGCAACCTGAACAACATAACAATTGACAACAACGTTTACAAACATTATTTCCACAATGGGATACAATGATATACTTATTTTAAAGTCAATCAATTGTTGAAGCATCAAGTCATGATTTTTAAATCTGAATCTGTGTATGGTAGACATATTTCACATTTTTTCTGTAACAACTGCTTGATTTCATAACAGATCATAGGTAAGGTTGGATGACAGAATTTTTTTAGGCTACTTCAAATTTGGAATTCATGAACCTTACTCTAAATAACAGGACATACTAATATACATGTATATAATTTTATCGGATTCTTTTGTCTTTCATCATACTTAAACTATCATCCAACTTTTGATACACTGAAACAGCATACATATCTTCTCAATTTACCTACCAACAACTACTAATTCCATTCATTCTAATATCAATATAACTAGATATAAGCCTACTCTTCCACATATTATGGGTTACATTTGGGGGAAGAGGGAATTTCATTATTACCCACGCCGATAAAATCGGCAGGGTTATGTAAAGGGCTCCGTATGTTTGTTTGTTTGTTTGTGTACAAGATAACTAGAGAACGGGGGAACGGATTTGCACCGAATTATCAGGGAATGTTCGGATAGTGACAGGAAAGAATCGATTTGATTTTGGTGATGATCGGTTGACCCCTGCAAATTCTGTGTAACCTTGTAGTTTTGACCCCATAGTTAGTATAGTATTGCAACTACTCTGTAGCGCCGCTAAGGCGTGGGTCTGCCGCCTTTGACGGCCTTTCTAGCTATTCAGATATATCCAAAACAATGAGCATCTTGACCCTTGTACTGAGTTTCATAACAAAGGTGATATCAGAAATATTTCATCACAAACAAGACATAACTATGAAAGACACACATCCTGAAATGACCCGCATTTCGAACAAAAAAAAAATATTTATGAAAACAGTACATATTTTAATATAAAATACATATTGCACCCTCTACCTAACCATTATAGTGAGACAATGACAGTGAAGAAGCATTGTCATGAAATTACACAGTTACTTTCTGTACAAAATTATAGAACGAAATATGAAATAACTTTACTGACTGTCGATTAATCAGTACTGAGTATAGATTCATAAGGATGTGTGTCAAGTTTTCAGTTGCTTGATTAAGACAAAAATCAATAATCATCAAGTACTTTTTAATGGGCCTGCTTTAGAAAAATGTAGCTTTGAAGAGCTGTTTTCATGAAGCTAAGGTAAACCAAGGTTGACAAAAAATAAGTCTGATCTTATAACTTAATCAGTAGCTCGGAATTTTGATACCTTGTGTTAGCATTTCATCTGGAATCTAGGTAGTGTTGTATAAAAGCATTGGCACCATGTTCTTACACCATTTACTCAGTTGCACATTGAAGTTGCATTGCAATGAATGGTGTTTAACACCTTGATATCAGCTTCCAGTGTTAGCATCCAAATAGTCCCACTCTTCAAAATTCTGTGAACCACAAACAGAAAAAGAAAAAAAAATCATGATAAACTGAACAAAGTCCAAGATGAATGATTTTTCAGAATACCAACTATGGTAAGGTATCTTATATCACTTTTTTGAAAAGCGTGTCACACGAAAAGCTCATAAAGATTCAGAGTAAGCATTAAAGAAGGACTCTTGTGTCATTTCAAAGATTCCATGGTTGGAAATGTGTATAATGACATTGTGAGGAACTGTAATAAAGTGTGTCCAATATTTGACTGACAAAGCTAATGCTAAATGAAGGTTTTCCTTTTCATTCTGATGTTAAGGAGAAGAATGCGTTCTGGTAAATTTGGAAAGTAATTTGTGAGCTTTCTCATTCTTTTCATGTAAGTTTAGAAGAATTGCTCTTCAAATTCCCCCCTAATTCAAATATGAAGAAAAACAGCTGATAAGTTTGGACCAAACTTTCATGCCACACACATGTGTAGTCCTATATATACATTTTTGTGTGCAGTGTATGTGACCTTCAACAAGATTGTTTTGATGATTTACTACATCATCAACCTTTCCCAATTGCTTTGAAATAGTTTCTTTCAAATGTGATCACATGATTCTTGAAATCATCTTCATGATATCCGGATTAGCCTCACATCAATACCTGTGTCCTTACGTTGAAAAAAAAATAATAAAGACATGAAATGTAAGTACAGACAAATAAGTCAGCCCACATCATTACCAGTTTCCTTTGGTTGAAAAAGAGTAAAGAAATTAAAGTGCAATCCAACCTTGGTAATAAGATGATTTGTGTGAAAGCATAAAAATAAGAAAAACAGGAAGGTGAAAGTTTGAAAGAAATCGGACAAGGACTAAGAAAGTTATGGATGTTTGAAAAATGGATCACTACATCTATGCGAACCTCAAATTGGCAATTTGGTGAGTCGATTGTGACATTTTTGTGGACAACTCTTCCGTTTGTCATGCACAAAAATATCATTAATTTGCGGTTGTCTTCGAGGCGCTTTTACCCTCAGGGCAGTACTCAAAATATATTGGAGATAACATATTGTTATAAGTTCTCATGAAAGAAAAAGATCCTACCAAGTAATACATTTTGAAAAAAGTGACATTTTAGTCATTTTGTGTGTTGGAGCGAATGGAGGAGTTGTCCACAGCTACATCACAGTGACATTACATATTCGGCCAATTAGAAATTCCCATATGTACAGTGATTACAACTTTCAAAAATTCATAACTTTCTTATTGCTTGTCCGATTTCGTTCAAACTTTCACCAATCTGCCTCTCTGATTTTTCCTCTTTCTTTCAAAGCAACTTGCTATTAAGGTTGGATTTCCCTTTAAGAGTAAGAATCAACAGCCACTTAAAGAAGAAGATTTACATCCTGCATCAAAACAAAACAAACTTTCAACCTTGCTATTCTCTACTAACTGACTACATAGACGAATCCATTCATTCTACTCAATTGATAATCCAACCTTATTTTGGTTTGCGTTCAAAAAAAATCTTTAGCAATACATGTATTTCACCTTCATTGGACTCTTACATTTACCGTAATTTCTCTTTCTTTCTCTTTGCTTTCTCATGTTTATTTTTATTTAGTTGTTCTTTTTTGCATCAGGATGTAAGAGATCATATAGATTTCTCTGTTTCTGTCTCCGTCTGTCTCTCTTTCTCTCCATTCCCACTCTTTCTTTCTCCCTTCCTCTCTCCCCATCTCTCTCCAATACATATTTTGATTTTAATCAATAACTAGCAAAAATACAATCACGAGCCTATGTAAAGTTTTGCCCTCTTCAAGTCGAAAAATACGCTAACGAAGGGTGAAAAATAATTCAGAATGATGGTGGTTGTCTGCTACAGCATTTCATTTTCCTCATTTTCCTTAGTTTTGTATCCCAAGTCCCAATTTTACAAAGAAATTTTCAGGAAAACTATTTCACTACATCCAAAAGTTTAACATAATCATGGTGTATCCTCTTACTATTACGACTCTGGAGATTATTACATTCATGACCTTTGAGTCACACTGCAAAAGAAATGCAGGAGGAAACTAGATGAATTCGCGACTGCGCGCAGTCAAAATTTATGCCTCCGCCTTTGCCAGATCAGAAATATTTTGCACAATTATGTTGATTTTTAAAAAATTTGTTCGAAAAAAAATTTGATAAAATTTTTTATCACTCGTTAAAGCTGATATGCCACGTGGTTCATGGGGTTATAGATCACAAGCAGAGTTGCCATATGGCTGAATTTAATCTAATCAGATCACTGTCACCCTAGTATGCATACATGTACCAAGTTTGAAGTTAAAATGTCCAACTGTGCTCAAGTTACTGTGAGAACCATCTATTTCCAGGTATATAATGCTGACCTCTGTGACCTTTGTGACCTTTGAACCCCAAAATCAACTCAGATCATCATCACTCCCTTATGCATACATGAGCCAAGTTTGAAATTGATTTGCCAAATGGTTCTTAAGTTATAACAAGAACAATCCATTTTCGTACATACAATGACCTGTGACCTTTGACCTAGTGGCCCCAAAATCTAATCAGATAATCAACTCTATCATATGCATACATGAGCCAAGTTTGAAGTTGATTCACCAAATGGTTCTTAAGCTAATGTGAAAACACAACAAGCCATTTTCATATACGCAATGACCTGTGACCTTTGACCTCATGACCTAAAAATGTAAATAATCAGACTATTGCCCCTCCCATATGTATACATGAGCAAAGTCTGAAGGTGATACGCCAAATAGTTCTTAAGTTATCGTGAAATAGAAAATGGGACAGACAGACGGACGGACAACCCGGAAACAAAATGGCTCCGGCACCCACCTTCGGTGGGCGGAGGCATAAAAATTGACTTTGCAGTGCTCGTACAGATTCCACAAAGGGCATAATACTAGATTTACGTCACTCTACGTCATTTAAGAATCTCTACAACTCTCATAAACTCAATGAAGGTCAATTGTAGTCTGTGCTTTTTTCTTTTTCTTCCCTTCATTGTTTTCACACATGTGAACGTAAGGAACTCATAAATGACGCACATTGCTTTGCTGTTTTCCTACTTGTTGAGGGTCTTCTTCTGTTTTCCACCTGTTATTTAATTCTAATGAGCATCACCTCACCAACTTCAACTCCAGAGATGATGACGTATGCCGGGAAACTCCCAAGTTCGTCTTGTAAGGTTGCAGACAAATCATCAACCAAAAAAACAAAAGCATAATAACAATAACAATGGCATAGCCTTCCTTGCGCATTTAGGGATTTCCTAACTTCTGGTGCCCAAAACTTTTATGCACAAAAAGAAGTCCAAAGGATGCAGACTCACGCTGGTATAAATTTTGATACACTTGTGGTTAAAGTGTGCTGTGAATTTCAACAGCCACACACAATATTCATTTTTAATGGTTCTTTATGATTCATGGTGTCATTATTACAAAACTGGGCAAGTATAACAGTAGTTTTGAAAAGCATTTATATAGTACTAAAAACTGCTTTCTTTTTTTTTTGTATTTCTCTTGCATAAAGTTTTTGATATCTGAATTTGGAACCGTCTTTAATAGCACTTTCCAAAGCAACAAATAATGGCTATTTGAATTTCTATTGGCCACTATCTTGTCATCTATGTCATCTACAGGAATCTTAAGCAACGTGGGTGGTATGCTAATAATTTCATTTTACTCATTTATTCACAAAATATACTCCATTGACAATTTTGAGAAATCCTTTGCTTTTTGGGGCATATTTTATTTGGTCTATTTAGCCAATCATCATGATCATCATCATATGAATGCAGGGCCCTAATGAAGACCAGCATTAGTACTTATGAGGCAACCATCTGTCAACAAGACCACATTATAATCGTCATTGTTGTTGCTGTCGTTGCCATTGTCACGATTATGGTCATCAGCATCATTGTCAACGATCATTATTCATCATCATCACCATCATCATCATCACTATTATCTATCTTCAAGCTGGGTATGTTTGCTACATATGACTAGTAACTGAAGGCCATTTTTATACACCTACAAATTTAGTAATATCACTAATTTCAGGGTTTCACTATTGGAGACTGGGACAGTGTGAGCCAATAAAAAGAAACCCATATTCAACCCTTAATATTGTTGCAATCAATACATATATATCTATTCCAAAATACTTGCAGTGTAACCCATCATGTGTTCTTTAATTTGACACTTTGATCAATAAAATCCGGGGAGCGTTTCATCAAGGGTTTTGTCAGCGAATTTTACTGACAAATTTGCTCTCGGCCAATCAGATGCAAGGATTTCAGTAGCTTATAACAGTTGTCGGTAAAAATCACTGACAAAACGCTTGATGAAACCCTTCCCATGACAATAACATTTTCCCTTCATGTCAAATTTGGCTCTGCCCAAGTTTTGAATAAACTGGATGGTCAGCCCAATGTATGGTTGAATGGCCTACATTCCAATTGAATGCACTCACACATTATGAAATTAACTCCTGGGGAGCGTTTCATCAAGCGTTTTGTCAGTGATTTTTTACCGACAACTGTTATAAGCTACTGAAATCCTTGCATCTGATTGGCTGAGAGCAAATTTGGCAGTAAAAATCACTGACAAAACCCCTGATCACCATTTATCCCAAACTTGGGCAAAGGAGATTTTGACATGCTTCTCAAACATGGCCATTGTTCAGCCATCCACAATCCACAGCCTATCAAATAAAAGATTATATCATCAACTAATATATTTCATCAATTTTACTTCCTTTCTCACATATATAGGGTTGAATATGGGGTTCCGTTTTATTGACTTACATTGTTTCTAAGGGAAGTGAGTGGAATTGAGGCTAAATGCTTGTCTCCTCCAATGCATCAATATTGTGAAGCCATTGGTTGATTAGAATTTTAGCTGCCAAAGATTATGTGGGTTCTTGAGACAAATTGAAATATATGAGAAGGACAGAAAACATGCGAACAGATTCATTATAAGGGTTGGTTAGACCTTGCCACTAACGATAATGAGATTTTTAATCAAAGGTAGACCCTACTATGTTGTGTGTGCGTGTAAGTATGCTCGTAGCAGGGCAGCTGTAGGGTGAACCTTTAACGAAAAATCTTGTTATCGGTGAGGTCTGATTTCACATTAGATAAACAAGTACAATGAAATGTACTGTTTTTCACTTTTGTCGGAAAAGATCTTTCCTTGCCATTTTGTGCTATTTCATGGTGTCTCATTACTTTAATATATACCTTATATTTTGTGTTCCAAAATTGTCATAAATTCAAGCATTCAGTCATTTTCAGTGAAACTTTTTTTTGTGTGTCAGGTGCTCACTATATGGATTAGAGGTGAGGTGCAAGCTTTGGGTTTTAAAGATCATGAGGTGTTAATGACGAGTGCTGGTCACATGACTGCAATGCAATAGAACAATTGAGAAAGGTAGGTAATGCAGTACACAGGAAAGAACTGTGTATTTTGTGGTTTTGAACAAATTGACAAAATCTCGCTGAAAATCACATACATGTACAGCAAACAGCACGCAGAAATTGGTATGTGGGACTACACAAAAAATGAAGCATGAAAGTCTTGTAGAAACATTTCAGATATTTCTTGTCATATTCCTAAGTGAAGGGCATTTGAATAGCATTCTTTTTCAGGGGACCTTTCTAACTATGGAACTCTTCTAAATTTGACCTAAAAAAAAAGAATGAGAAAGCTCACAAATTACTTTTTATCCATATACCAGAACTCCATCTTATCTTTGCCGTTCAAAAATGAAGTGTTATTGTTTAGGGGTTTACAAATGTAGATAACAATGGAAGCTAGTGAAACAAAAATTAAAAAAACAATAGAAAACACAAAAAACAATGAAGGATGTATTTTCCCATGCAAGCAAGATTACTGAACAGTTATGAGAAAATTTGTTTATGTCAATTTAACCTAATTCCATTAAAAATATGACAGTACAGAAGAAAAGAAACAAGGTATTATACACGTGGTGTTTTTTTCCATTTCTACTATTTGCATAGCACAGATATATTTATTATTTGTTAAATATAGAGCAGTGTATCTCATACAGATTGGTGAATATACAGTACACAAGACCAAAAGTTTAAGTACTAGGAAAGTAGACAGAACATATAATGAGATTATTTATTGTCTCGACTTAGAGAAGAATAGAGGTACATGACAAATACTGACTGCTGGTTTTAAAAATATGAAAACAAAGTCAAAGCCCAATCACTGCTTGTTGCACAGGTTCAAATGTGATTCTTCATGTTTAAATGAAGTTTAAAATATTCAGTTGAAATGTGTAGGCATTTCAACTGGAGCAAGAATGAGCAAGTATTTTATGATCACAATAGCATTTTTTTTTAAATTTGTGTTTCCCCACAGCACTACTTCAACTGCAGAAGTACAATACTGAAAATTATTAAAATTGCTTATAATTAAAGTCAGGAATGTATTCTCAATATGATATTCCAAACTCTTTATTATAAAGAGTATGCCGAATAGCCCATTGGTACATCTACTATTGCGGGAGTGCAGTATTGCAGTACAATAAAAACATGTTTAAGCAAAACATTTTTTATGATGTTAAAGTGTAGTATTAGAATCATGCACAATATTAAGTGAGAAGTTAGATAAAAGAATAAGCCAGTTCGTAATTACAATTGATCATGTGGGCAGACAAAGGTCATCGATACAAAGCACAAATGACTTCTATGCTGACAGAGTCTGCTTTACCAAGGTGCGCATGCCATTATAATTTTAAACAAGAAGTGTGTCCATCAAAACAGATAATCGGGGGTCATTTGTTCCAGCTACTAATTACGAACTGGCTCACAGGTAGACACATCAGCAACTAACAAATTTTTCCGAACACCAAAAAGGCCCGAATTCACAAAGGGTTTTTTAAGCGTACGTGCGCACGGAATCTCATCCAATCATATATTTTCTTTGAGCGCGTGCATGGACAATGTGCGCTTATTTTAGTATGCTTACTGAGCTTTAAACCTTACCCATGGTTTAAACCTCCTTTGTGAATACGGGCCAAAGAGTTTGAAAAGCATGTAACATCTTTTGATCCTAATATTGCACTACTGTAATGAAACTGTCGGTGCAACATTTCTAAAATGACAAAGTCCTGGGGGGTGTTTCATAAAGCTGTTTGTAAGTTACGCACGACTTTACGAACGACTGGTGATCAGTTCTTATGCTAAATGATTGAGAATCTGATTAGTACAGCACCCAAGAACATGTTCCAGTCGTTCGTAAAGTCGTGCGTAACTTTACGAACAGCTTTATGAAACACCCCCCAGTTTTAGAATCATGCAGTTAAGAAGTTACACAGTTAAAAAAAATGTGTGAGAAGTTAGACAAGAGAAAAGTTAGTAAATGTTAGATAGCTTCGCAAAAATCCAGTGGCACGTACATGCATATAGACAAGTGCAGTTTTAACACCATGTACTGTACAAATCCTGTATAGTGTAGTGCTCGTGGCAGGATATTAATCTACATTTGCCAGACAAGACCACAAGGTGTGGTAAATGTATACTGGTAGAAAGAAATTCCAGCATGCTCATTAATAGTGTAGTGTTATGAGTTTGTTCATCACCGCTTTACATCTGAGATAGACTGCAACCTACTGACATGATCTTGTTATTAATATAAACCAATTGATTGTCTCTAATAGCAATACAGAAAGGTACAAAAATATATAAAGCAATATCTTGTTCATTTTAGCGAATAGTTGCACTCATGATATAAAGTTTCTTTATGCACAGAGAATCTACAAGTTTACCGATACAACAAAAAAAATCGGCTTAGACACATATGAATGTGATGTGATAAAGTATATTACATAAACGCACACCAGATTAATGAGCTTTGGGAATTTCGAAGGCAACCTATGAATATTATGGGGTTGTTTTTTTCTTCAATAGACCCGTCCCATACCAAAAAAATGCCGTGTTGACTTCACTTCACATACGTCTAAATTTTGAGCCATTGTCCCACAGAATGAAATAAATATGCTTTATTGGTCACTACCTCTTGAAGTTAAAGTTCACTTACACTGAAAAATTATGACCTATGTTCCATAGTCCTTTACTTTTGTCTCAAGATTCAAATTCTCTTCTGTAGTCCCACTCATACAAAACAATGTTCTGTTAGTAACAGTACAATGAAACCTAACTCACATGGAATGAATTCTGATCTGCAGTCCCTCACATTAAGAACAATGTCCTGTTAGTCACAGCACATCTAACCTATATATGACTTACATCTGAAAGCTCAACGTTGGAGTTCTCTTGCGAGGAGACGCCATTGTTGAGGGACGCCGACGACGGATGAAGAATGGCGTCCAGTTTCTCCTCCATCCTGAAGCCCATGAGGTCCTTCCTCGTGATGATGCCCAAGACCTGGTTCTGGGCGTCCACCACGGTTAGATGACGGAGACCCAGCGTGCGGAAAATGATGTAGGTCCGATGGAGAGAGAAGTAGTCCGGGATACAAGGCGCCGACTGGTTCACGTACGGCATCTGATAAATTTACACGATATATTTATGGAATTGTAATGGTTTATTAAAAAAACACAAGACTTACAGCTAAAAAGCTGATAATGTTTGTTTTTACAAAGTTTGTACAAAATTAATGACATCATAATGAAAACATCAAGAAACAAAAGTAACATACAGAAAACTTTCATCGGCTGGGGGTAATCATACAATTGCAGGTATAAGCTTCTACCAACCTTAAATTTTGTTAGTAAGATAGTAACATAGTAAATAATATTGCCATTGTATAGCAAGGAAACACATTGAAAGATAAAATCTAAATAACAAAGTTTCATGTAGCATGAAGATGTCAGCCAAACATAAATTCTACTGAGCTTCAAATAAAATTGTACATGTAAGTTGACGTTAACCTGTTCAACACCAAAGCCTTGGGTTGGGATCGAAGGCAAATGAATGTCATACCGAAACCAATCGTATCCAAACGATTACCAACTTGAAAACCATGCAACAATTCTATAAATCATCTGCATGAACACATACATGATAAATGATACCATCACTACCATCTGAGAGAGATCATTAAGCAATTATAGAAAGTCAGTATTTCAGAATAACTTGGATAATCATTGCTTGAACAGAAACCTACATTTCTTTGGCATATGGCATCTGATAAATTGAGATGATATCATCTGTTGTGAGCCAGAAGGACTCTCAACAGACAATACATTAAAAACACTAACTAAATTTCACTCTTCATTGTATTTTCCTTGGTTATACTGATGTCCATAATACGTAGAGGTGCCGTGGTCTTGTGGATATGTCACCGGACTGTGGATCTCATGGTTCGTGGTTTGAGTCCCGCCGCGGCACTAATGTCCTTTGGCAAGACATTAATCTACATTTGCCACTCTCCACCCAGGTGTAGTAAATGGGTACCTGGTAGGAATTTATTCTTTGAATGCTTTTAGCGCCTTATAGGGCAGCTGGGCTAAAGCCAAGGTAATAATACTACTTCTGCGCTTAGAAACATTATATTATTAAAGCGCAATATCAATTTTATTTATTATTATTATTTTTATTATTAGAGGAGATATATATATATATATATATATATAAATTCATAATGTTCCACGTATTGGCATAGGCTATGATGATATCAAAATAAAGGATGACATATATATTGGTGGTCAATTCTAAGTAATTGCTTGTCTGCATCTCAAAGTGCTCTTCTTACCAGGTTTACGAACATGTTCTGATATCTTTCATCCTCTGCGTATGACTGGAACAGGATGTCTGCTGACCTTTTATCCTTGAGATGATCTAGCCTCAGCTAAAGGTCAAACACAAAGGAAAGGTCAAAGTTCAATTATGGAATCCTGATACCATGAGAAACCAAACAAGAGTGGGAGCAGCATGGCGTATTGGTGAAGGCTGTTGACTTGCATGTCGTCTGTTTGGAGCCAGAAGGGCGTTAACTCATATACTTTAACACAGCATTAACGCCCTTTTGGCTCTCAGTAGACGATGAAATGTCATGGGTTCAATCCTTGCACAAGTTCCTTTATCCACATTTGCCCCCCCCCTCAAAACAAGGGTGTATTAAATGGGTACCAGGCAATGCTGGGGTAATAATAACAACAGGGCTCTCGGGAAGAGCAGATATAATAAATACCGATGAGGCTACCCTGGGTAAAAAAGACCATATTTGTACAGTCCAACCTGCTTTAGCGACAACCTGTATAGAAAGACCACCTGTCTATAAAGACCACAATTTTTGTTTCCCTTGAAAAGTGTTTCTCATTGAAACGTGTATTAAACGAACCTGTACATAAATACCACCTGCTAATAAAGACTGCTTTTCTTGTCTCCCTTGAGCGGTCTTTATAGACAGATTTCACTGTCATTATTATAGATCTGAGTGAAGAATCAAGATAATATGGCAGATGACGTTGTAATACCATCCCATCAAAATAGTTCACCCAGGTATGCAGAAGTCTAATGTCATACAGTGAGACTGCATGGCAGTAAAAGTTGAAGGTTAAAGGTCAGTACTGTTCATAAAATGGATGGTAGAAAAGTTCCAATAGCAAATTTGAAAAAAAATGGTTCATTCATCTAAAAACTACACATTAAGGTTGAAAGACAACTCACTGGTAAGTCAGTAAGCCTTCATTACCTATATGTCAACAGTTATTCCTATTGTGGCCAATTCACTGTCTTTCAAAAATGTCAAATGAAACAATGGAAAGATAAGACTGAAATGAAGAAAAATATGATGGAAACAACAAATATAACTCATGAATTTTACACATGATATACATGATGGGCTAAAGGTTAGACAGGGCGACAGCCAAATTGTGGCTTGCCCACCTGTGATCACAAATGCCGCCGAAGAGCTTCCCTGACCGAAGTTTGGTTATGCTTGGAACAGTGTATGCAAAGTTACGAGTCATAAGAGTCTTGTGGGTAATAACTTATAGTTAACCTAAAATGATACATGACCTCAAATGACCTTTGACTTTAGCATGTGACCCTCTACAGCACCATAACGTGATGGTCCCCCCAAGAGCATATCTGACCCAAGTTTGGTCACAATTATAGGAATAACTGTTGACAAGTTATTTGTCACAAAAGAGTCTTGGAGGTAAACTTTAACAAATAACCTTTAATAGACCTTAGCATGTCACCCTTGATAGCACTACGACATGAAGGTCCCCCAAGCGCATCTCTGACTCAAGTCTGGTCACAATTGGATTAATGGTTAAAAAGTTATTTGTCACAAGAAAGTCTTGCAGGTAAACTCTAATATTTGTGACGGATGATGGACGGAGCCCATTTAGATCCCTTAGTCTTGACTTCACCTTTCTGTGGGCGAGAAAAAAAAATGAAAGTACAGGGGTCAATGTTCCAAATGAATTACATATGATCGAAAAAGGTCTTACCTTTTGGTAATCTAATGGATTAACTTCAGGATTATCTTGATTATCTTCTGCCGTGGAATCAGCTGACGGCTGGAAGAGATGCTCGTTCAACAATATGACTTGCAGTTCAATTCTGACATGAAAACAAAGAAAAGAGATTTGGTGTATAAAAGAATAATAAATTTACCCGTTCTAACACCACACAAGTAAATTCACTGTCTTCCAAAACGACATCAAAGCAAAGTAATGGTGACAAAGACAATGAATTAATCCATCCAATGAGGAATATGAAATCATGACTGCATTCAACATTATGGGAAGACATTGTTTTTAGATAAAACTGTGTTGTGAATTCGGGCTAATGCCTTTAACACACTTTCCCGGAGCAAAGTTACGGAACATAAAATATGCATGTATCTCCATGCATATATCTCCATACATTATATACTCATATTATTTCCAACCTATTCCGAAATAATAAACCTTCAAATCCTACCTTGTAAGGATACCCCAGAACTGGTTCTTGGTGCTAGGATCATCTCCTCCCTTGACGACGGGATAACCTCCATGTTCCGTCTCCAGCAGGAGTTTTGCTGCCTCCTCCACGGAGACCCTCGGATGGAGTGTTCTGACAGGGGATGCCATAGCGTGCTTGGCCTTATATAACTCTAAATTCACACTATCCAAACAAAAAGACAATGAAAGTGAACTCTTGATGTACGTAAGTTGTTAATTTGAATCCAAAGAAATGTTGTAATCGTCAGCTTTTCAAAAACAGTTCCAGATAATTCATCATACAGGTGGCAGAAGAGTGTATGGGCACTGTGCTGCTATGCTAAACGTGGGCACACACTACCGCGTTATTAAAGCAGAAGGTTGTAGCATTAAAATACCTGTAACTTCAAGGATATGTGCTTATTTGATACAAAACTACTAAAATTAGGTAGTTACCATCCATTTTCACATTTTTTATCAGTCAATAAAGAGAGGAATCCCTGTCATGATTAAAAAATGGTATAACATGTATAGAGCAATCAAAACCTTAGATGCGAGTTACCAGAAATTTGCTATAGGGCATATGTGCATGTTAATTCCCCTTCTGCCAGTCACACAATGATTTGTCAAGCCATCGGATACATATATTGAAAAAGCCTAATATCTAAAGTCTTATAACAATCACAATCTCAATCAACAAACTGCTTGATAGTAATCTGTATTAATACTACGATTTTGTTATTGTGATTTGGTGATTAGATGCAAGCAAGGAAGCACAAAATGTGTGCACCATCACCACTACCAGGGCCCTGTTTCATAAACTTGTTATCAGTATTAAACAACTGCCACATTTCTATGACACATTCTCTCTCAGCCAATCAGATGCAAGGATTTCAGTAGCTTGTAACAGTTATTGCAACTTGTTATTGATAACAAGTTTTTATGAAATAGGGCCCAGAAAGGCATATGAGGAAAGCCAATGAAGTGGCTTCCGGCAACCTACATGTTTCAAGGTTCCTATTTCCCTCTTGGGTATGAAGTGGCAAATGAGAGGGCATTAGTGCTGTGCTAGGGCTTGAACCCATGGCATTCACATTTCCAGTCGTGTTGAAAAAAACTTGACAACACCACCATACACAATAAGCCACTTCGGAGATGCAATCTGAGCATGAGCAGATAAAGGTCATCTGTATCAAATTCTAAAACCCACTGACACTAATATTCGATATGTGCTCATGAATGTCATGTAATCATTATTCAATTATGCACTAATGGTGCATTCCATGATATCCAGGTGGAAGTATTCTTTTTAAAGGGGGAAACAAAAGCTATTCATGAGGCACCTCTATCACTCCCAGAGTTATTTTTCTGAAGTGCACATAAAGGGACCCTCCATGTCTAAAATATCTGTGGATATTTGGGGTCATTTGTACCATGCGGTAACCCCGAACTGGCTTATTATACAGTCACTAACTTTCATCTACAGAGCCCCTCTGAATTGGGAAATGCATTTTTGGTCCAACATAAATTCTAGATCGGATTGGGTTAGATATAGGACTCACTTTTTTTCCAACTGTACAGACATTAACTATAAATCTTAACTATAAAATGCTTCTGAATTAGGGAACAAAATGTTTGTGTTAAGTAAACATTCTACATTAGATGGAGTTAGATATGGGACTCACTTTTTCCCCTGATGCATGATGACTGGTTCCTCATCCAGGAATGGGATACACTTGACCTCAAGGAGGGCGTGGTAGAGGGGATGGGTCAGGTAGTCCCCCACCCACTTGGCAACCATGATGGCTACCATGATGGGTAGTAAGAATTGGATGTCATTGGTGATCTCCATCTGGTCGAGAACAAAAATGAATAGATTTATATGATCTATTAACACAGCAATAATAATACATCATGATACGGGTACATTTGTATTTACAGATTCTATCCAATTATCCACTGAAGTGGCTTGTCGGAAATTGACATTGAACATCTTCTTTTAGCCGGAAGAGGCGTATGATGTCTCAGACTCAAAAGAACTATTCAGTTCTCACGGTCATCCTGCCCTAAATTCTTCTAAAGAACTAGTTAGGACAACTTTCATCAATGCAGTCTTCCACTGAAGAGGATCTGGTTTGTTGTATTTTCTTTCTTAATTAAAAGCATGTGATGATGAATATATTAAATGTACTACATTCTCACGTGTTTGTAAATGTTAGAATGATTTCATGATTTCATGATTTCATATAATACATTGAAAATGAAATTGAAATGTTATTGCTCTAAAGTTTCCTTTGCATCTGGCATAATAAAAACCACATGCTTCCAGGCAACAGGGTAGCGTTTCATCAAACGTACAAGTTCGCCGACATCCCATCGAAACCCGTGTATCAAAATTAATGTGTGTTTCAATGGGCTGTCGGCGAACTTGTACTTATGACAGTTTGGTGAAACGATGCCCAGATTACATTATCAACCATGAAATATTTGTTTCTTCCAAAATGCCACATAACACATCCTCCGCAGTGTTTCTTACCATGATCACTGTGAGAGACATCGTCAACCTGGAAACACCCCCAAAGAAGGAGGCTGCACCGATCAGTGCGAACGCTCCAGGATCCATCCACGCCCAGTACTCCGCAGTCTGGACCCCAAACATGGACACCATCGTCAGGCCAATCAGGCGACCATAGAGACCTCCAATGTACCTGTATGATTTGGGATCAAACAGACAAATTGAATATTAAATACAAGTCAACTGGACTTGCTTAGTTTTAGCTTGCGACGTTTCACATCCACTCCGGGACGCTTCATCAGGCCGACTGATCTTTGACGGCAATTGGTTGTTGACCCGTGACAGGGTCGAGGAACCTGGATGATCGAGAACATTCATAGAAACAGACAAATTGTTATTACAGTGTGTGTTACGAATACTGTGCTCATTACAAGTGCATGACTGTTCTGAATGATATCTGAATGATATAAGTTACCAGAATACATTTGAAAACAATTTTGGAAAATTACAATATCCATGAACATTGATTTAAAAAAAAAACACCTACATGTACTAGTACTTCTCTCAAATGTCCTTCTACAACATCTTACTCTCCAATAGCTTGTATAATCTACTACTTCTACTTTTACTTCTTGTACAACCCTTACTACAACAATTACTACTACTTTTACCTTTCTTGATTCCACAAATATGACCACTATACCAATACAACCTGTACTGCTATTGCCATAATCAGTTGCAAAAGCATGCACTTCGCCTACTGCTGCTGCAAGTATCATTACTATTTCTACTACTCTTCTCGCAGTACTTCTAAAAACACTACTTCTTCCGCTGTAACTTTGTCCCATTATTACTATAAATCCAATCATCTTTTTTCACTGCAACTCACAGCATAGGAACAACGAGACCAGCCGAGATGGAAGGTCCACAGGACCAGCAAGCCATGATGAAGTAGAATGCCAGCACGGTGAGGAGTGCACCGTAGGTGAACTCCCAGTGGGTGTCTCTGGAGAAGAGATGATGGATGGCCTCCTCACCGGTCACAAACAGGAGGGTGGCAACTGTAAGACAGATCAGGGGGGTGTTTCATAAAGCTGTTCGTAATGTTACGCATGACTTTACGAACGACTTGAATATGAAGTGCCAGATAGGATGCCCAAAGTTTTTCCTGATGTTTAATAACAAAGTGTGACTGTATTTCCAATAACCTCAATTAAAAAATGGCAAAAACTATACTTTGCATTAAAAATGTTTGTTATAATAAGAATGTTAATCTAAATCTGCGCATTTCAGCTTTAATTGATGCAGTTAAAAACGATTGAGCATCCCATTTGGCTTGTCATATATAAGTCATTCGTAAAGTCGTGCGTAACTATACGAACAGCTTTATGAAACACCCCCTTGAGGTAACATAAATCTTACCACTAAATGGCATAGGACAATAAACTTGAGCCCCGAATGGCACAGCATTATAAACTAGTCTCTCAATCATGTCAAATGGGTGATATGGATATAGTCAAGACTAATCATTGTCTCAGGTTTTAAAATGTCCCTCTCTCCAAACCCCAAGATCTAGTGCAAATGAAATAAAAAAACACTTTTATTTGGGATTAACCTCAGGACCGCAAGTCTTGACTCCATCACTGTTGTGCAGATTTTATACAAAGGTACACTTGAAGCTATAATATTTCTTTAATTGAATTTTGAACAGCCAAATTCGAACTGCATGGCATGACTTTAATAATCATAGTTCCATATGTTTGACAGTGGAAAAATAAACAAGTGACAAATGGAAGGGCAAAAGAGAGGCCCTCAACATTAAAGACTGGTTGAAATTACAACCCTAAAATCCAATTTTTACCAGGAAAAATATTCCTCTTCTCAAGATTCTGCCACTACAGAGACGAAGTCAACTTTTATTCCATGTTGTTTTCTGACATGTAAGCGTACGTAACATCCCGAATGACCCCATCCCCTCCCTTCCATCCAATGCCCAACTACAGTGAAACCAGTCCACTCAAGGGAGACAAGAAAAGAAGTCTTTATGAGCAGGTGGTCTTTATGGACAGGTTCTTTTAATACATGTTTCAATGAGAAATGCTGTTCAAGGGAAACAAAAAATTGTGGTCTTTATAGACAGGTGGTCTTTATATACAGGTGGTCGCTAAAGCAGGTGTGACCGTACCTTGATTACAAGTCTTGTTACTGTAGGCTATGTAGTAATCTGGGTAACATCCCCAGTGACCCTTCCCTACCCCTCCTGAACCTTAACCCTAAACCTAGCTCACACCTGACATCAAACTTACCTTGATTGAATGTGCTGTTGCTGAAAGCGATGGTGCCATTGGGGTAGTACTGTACTACACCGTCATCACAGGTGTACATGCTGACTGATTTGCCTGTAGAGGAATGTCCGTCCAAGCACTTTGGACTGTATCCTGTAGGTCTGAATATTGAAGATATAATTGTCATTAGACAAAAATGATCATTAGACCGATTGGTTGATGGAAGAAATGAGGATTAGACAAAATAATTGGTCTAATATCCCCATGGTCTAATCATCAATTCATCCAACTGGGATTAACCAAAATGGGTACTGGACCTAATGAATATTGGACGAATTGATAATTAGACCAAGTGGTATTTGCATTAAATGGGTTTAGACTAAATGGTTATTAGACCAAATGGTCATTGGACGAAATGGTCGTTGGACTATATGGTCGTTGGACTAAATGGTCGTTGGACTAAATGGTCGTTGGACGAAATGGATGAATGATATTAGACCAAATGAAGTTAAAACCAGCTGACAATTAGACCAAATGGCAATTTAACTTCATAAAGTCTTTGGCAGAGCTTATTTTGCCAGTCTCTAGCTGTGTCAGGGGTAGCTATAGTACAGAGCCTCTGGAGTGCAGCAGAGAGTGGAGTCTACTAGTCTTACAGTTCAGACACTTTTCTTTTTTCATGTTTTAAGTGACAAGGGTTTGTGCCGGCAAACTACTTGTGGAATGGTGCTGTGATTCCCGTCAGATGAGGACTTAATAATAACCTACTTACGGTTTATTCTCGCCCTCATAGTAGCACGTGTAAGGAGAGCATTTGAAGGCTGCTGGTAGAAACACTGTGCCTGTAGCAACTAAGATCTGAATTGAAAAGGAAGCAAGTCAGAAAAAGCAACATTATTCAAGAAAATAAAGACACGGCAGTCCATTGTTTGGACTTCTGTACCTTCATATAGCAAAGGATTGAAGAAAATAATCTCACTCTAATTATCATCAGAGTGTCTGAACTAAGTGTCATAATGATCAGTTCTCTATATATTTCAATGTGAACATTAGATATTTCATGAGATATTTCACCACTCAAAAATTCTGTCTGATCCTTTAAACCAATGGATACAACATGAGATTGGTATAACATGCAAGCTACAGGCTCACACTCAGTTCTACAGGTTAATTACATACAACAATAACAATTCAACATTACTGAAAACAAAAAATACAAATTCAATTGCTATTCTTAAATTCTTCCGTTTGCAGTGCCAAAATTAAGAGCTGGAACTAAGTAAACAATCATGCAAATATGTCCTTAAGGTAACCAGACACTTTCCATAATATATTGATACATTATTAAATCCCAAATTATTTGTGTAACTATTAATGGTTCAAATTGCAATTGTGATGATAAATAAGAATCACAAATATCACTAAAGGTGATTAATACCCCCGCCGCAATGTGTGTGCCAAATTTCCTAAGCATTGCTCCAAAAATGAGGAAGTGGTTTGATCTACAATATTTTCCCCATTTTATTGCTGTATGTCGTTACCATGGCAACGCAGTTTGCAACATACTGAAACAATATGTCTTGCACATCTTTACCACAAAAACAATATGTGTGCTGAGTTTCATGAGCATTGCTCGAAAGAGTGAAGAAGTTGTTTGATCGCAATATTTTCCCCTGATTTATTGCCATAAAATGACAACGCAGTTTCCGACACATTCCAAAAATATGTCTTGCACATCTTCATCCCAAGACAAAATGCGTGTGCCAAATTTCATGAGCATTGCTCGAAAATAAGGAAGTAGTTCAATCCGAAAGATTTCCCACTAATTTATTGCCATAATATGCCACTGCCATGCTGTTACCATGGCAACACATTTCCGACACATTCAAAAAATATATCTTGCACATCTTCACCACAAGACCAATGTGTGTGCCAAATTTCACACGCATTGCTCGAAAAATGAGGAAGTAGTTCGATACGCAAGATTTGCAAGGGACCGACCGCCCGCCCACCCACCCGCTCGTATGCTGATTCCTATATATCCCCTTCAAACTTTGTTTGGCGGGGTGTATAAGTATAATATCAAATTCAATATATAGTGTTTGACTTTACTATGATAATGCAGGGTTCGGTCAGACGCATCAATTTCTGTTGCCATGGCAGCTGCGTCATGGCGATCATGCGTCGTCTGAGCCTGGCCAACTTGAGGTTACTGAAGACGAACAGACTTCCGAGGACACCCCCGATGATGCCGATGACGACCGTGGGGATGAACATGATGATGTTGACGTCGATGCCCTCTCTAACCTGGCAATGCATGACGGGTGATGGAATATTAAAGGCAAAAATAAATGGCAACGTCATTATTCATGTCAGATTGTCAGCAAGATATGCTAGATGTGCTAATTAGCAAATAATCTCTTCTATCTACAATAACACAAAGGGATACCGATTGGGATTACAAGATAGGTAAAAATCAGGTAGTATTATCCGACACTGCAACAGAATGACTTGTTAATGCCAAAGAAATTCCTCCCACCTGGACTACTGTAACAGTTTACTTTTTGGATTACCGGACTCACATATTCTCCCCCTTCAACACATTCAGAACACTGCTGCACTGGTAATATACCATACCAGAAACCATGATCACACTACCCCTGTAAATCGGTTAGTTACTCAATGTATAATCTTCAAAAACCTGATCTTGACGTACAAAGCCAACATGGACATGCTCCTCTTTACATCAACATCACCAACGACCTCCTATCACTCAAAACCCCTGCATCTTTTATGAGACCTCGTTCATCTCCTAATGCTCATCTGCTGTTTGCCCCAGGACCCGTACAAGATACAGAGATCGTGTCACCTGCGTAGCTGCGCCTAGGCTTTGGAACAGGCTACCTACTGAGGTCTGGGATGCCCCTTCACTTGATTCGATTAAGTCTTCTCAGAAGACTTTTCGTTTTAATTCATCCTTGGAATTAAATTCAAAATGTAAGCTGCATTATGGTAATGTAATTATTTATATTTTGACAAATCAATGTGCAAAATGCTTATAAACGGTTGAATTGAGAGCTATAGAAATGTAATCTATCATTATCATTATCATTTCTACTCAATTAACTTGAATGGAGACGGATCATTATGGAGCCCCATATGTTTTGTGCTCAATGAAGCCTGAAAAAGCCTGAAATAGACAGGTACTTGAGCTTGAAATCAGGCAAAAAAATTGAAAACAGGCATCCCCAAGAACATTAGTCCAACTGGCTAGTGTAGCATCTTTTATGTAGAGACCATGACTAAAACTGCCACTTTCATCAACAAAAACAGCAACAACAACAACAATAATCTTACCTGAAACATGATGTACTTCTCTGCCTTGAAAAGTCCAAAGTTTCCTTGATATCTGAATGCTGAGAAAGCCGAGTTGAAGAGATCGGTAGTTACTGTTGATACCATGCAACAGAAGAATACCTGAAATGACCAAACATAACACATTTATTGAGATTGGAAATTTGCCGTCCATATACGGGGTCAAGTTTGGTTAATTCGTTGAAATTGGAATTCATGGTGGATCTAGATTGTCCTGTTTAAGGATAGTTGTATTTTGGGTTCATCCTTATTGGCCAATTTCAGAAAGTTGCATTTAATCAAAACGTATCTTTACTTGCAAGGAGAGTTTCATAGATGTACTCTAGAATGAGGAGACTTCTTCCACTGGAAACAGGAGACAACTTTGTAGAAAAGTTGCATTCATATTAATTGATGTGAAGATTTTGCATTGAAGGTAGAGACTGATTAGCTTAGGTTAATAAAGTTGCATTTGATGTGGATCCTGACTTGCTTAAAGAATTTTAAAGTGCTACGGTTTCAGGGGGGTCTGGGGGTGAAACCCCCAGCGGGGTTCGAGGGGGCAGAGCCAGGGGCGTTGCTAGAACATTTTGAATGGGGGTGTGACACCCAAATTTGACGACAAAAATGCCATCAAAAATGTTTGATGCCATGACTTTTAAAAACAAAAATAAGCTAAAAAATTCTTAAATTGGCTACACATTGAGAGGATCAAAATCATTGCTTTTTATCAAAATTGGCAATTTTTTTCAACTTTTCGACAAAATTTTGAACCATGTATATTGTTTTCAAAGCTGTTAAACCTTATTAGATCCATATAGCATTAAAAGAAAAATACTATTGTTGCCAATTTGAAAAAAAAAAATGTGATCAATTTAGCCCTAAAAAATTCCTGTCCTGAAAGGGTTAAGCTGGTGATAAGCCTACGATCAGCCTACAATCATGACATTTATCACCCTCCCACCTTCTCTCTTCTTTTATCTTCCCTTTTCTTCTCCCTTTCTCTCTCCTTTTCTCTTCGCTTTTTTTCTCCTTCTCCATCTCTCTCTTTTTTTTTAGGCTGAAAAGTGGTACGGTCAATACCGTACCAGCCGTAGCAGCTCCGACGGGCCTGTTGCACTCAATCACAAACAAATCGCACCTGCCAGAATTTCATACTTCAGAATGGTGAGAATTCTTCCATGGCAGAAAGGAGACCACTTTTAGAAAACTTGCGTTGATATTAACTGATAGGTGGCAAATTTTGCATTCAAGGTGGAGCCTGATTGGCCTAGGTAAATAAAGTTACACTTAATACGGAGCCTGATTGGCTAATTCAAAAAAAATGGACTATTATATCTTACCTGCCAGGAGAGCTTCATACTCCAGAATGAGGAGACTTCTTCCATGGCAAACAGGAGACCACCTACAGGAGCACCGAAGGCTGATGCCACACCTGCTGCTGCTCCAGCTGATATGAAGTTACGCCTTCACAAACAAACCATGTCAAAATGAAATATAAACATCATTCATTCTTTGTTTTTCCAATTCTTTTTATTTCTGATACTATGACAATGCAGAATTTTGGCAATGTCACAGATGTTCTAAACATTAACGTTTTACATACATGTATCTGAGGGACTAAAACTGAGTGTATGGCATAAAATAACTAGATGAATATTCGACCGCGCGCGGTTGGAATTTATGCCTCCGCCATCACCAGATTGGAAATGTATGGCATACATGTACACTCTAAAAAGGACTGGTCCAACAAAATGACAAATCTTTTCACTTAAAATGCACAGGAGACAGAAAAATTTATTTCATTTCATTTTCATATAAAACTAGAAATATTTGATAACAAGGCTAAAAACCAGTAATTTCATGTAATTTTATGTAAATTGACTTCTGTAACCTCTGACCTTTGACCTACTTACCCCAAAATCTAATCAGTTCATCTTTATATGGGTATGCATACTGGTACCAAGTTTGAAGTTCTCACCTCAGATAGTTCTTGAGATATCGCGGTAACGGTGGTAAAAACCACTAATTCCATGTAATTTCATGTAAATTGACCTCTGTGACCTTTGAACTTTGACCTACCTACCCCAAAATCTAATCAGTTCATCTTCGTATACGGTAACATACTAGTACCAAGTTTGAAGTTCTTACCTCAAACAGTTCGAGATATCGTGGTAACGGTGCTAAAAACCAAGAATTTTTATGTAATTTCAGGTAAATTGACCTCTGTGACCTCTGACCTTTGACCTACTTACCCCAAAATCTAATCAGTTCATCTTTCTATGGGGATACATACTGGTACCAAGTTTGAAGTTCTCACCTCAGATAGTTCTTGAGATATCGCGGTAACGGTGCTAAAAACCAGTAATTCCATGTAATTTCATGTAAATTGACCTCTGTGACCTCTGACCTTTGACCTACTTACCCCAAAATCTAATCAGTTCATCTTTCTATGGGGATACATACTGGTACCAAGTTTGAAGTTCTCACCTCAGATAGTTCTTGAGATATCGTGGTAACGGTGCTAAAAACCAAGAATTCTTATGTAATTTCATGTAAATTGACCTCTGTGACCTCTGACCTTTGACCTACTTACCCCAAAATCTAATCAGTTCATCTTCGTATGGGGATACATACTGGTACCAAGTTTGAAGTTCTCACCTCAGATAGTTCTTGAGATATCGCGGTAACGGTGCTAAAAACCAGTAATTCCATGTAATTTCATGTAAATTGACCTCTGTGACCTCTGACCTTTGACCTACTTACCCCAAAATCTAATCAGTTCATCTTTCTATGGGGATACATACTGGTACCAAGTTTGAAGTTCTCACCTCAGATAGTTCTTGAGATATCGTGGTAACGGTGCTAAAAACCAAGAATTCTTATGTAATTTCATGTAAATTGACCTCTGTGACCTCTGACCTTTGACCTACTTACCCCAAAATCTAATCAGTTCATCTTCGTATGGGGATACATACTAGTACCAAGTTTGAGGTTCCTACCTCAAATGATTCTTCAGATATCGCGGTAACGAGAAGTGGGACGGACGGACACACGGACGGACGCACGGACGGACGGACGGACGGACGCACGGACGGACGGACGCACGGACGGACGCACGCACGGACGGACGGACGGACAACCCGAAAACATAATGCCTCCGGCACCCACCTTCGGTGGGCGGAGGCATAAAAATCAAGAAAAATCTGAACCTTTAAGATCTGACAAACAAAAATTTTGTAGGCCAAAAAAATCTTTATTTGAACTCCAATGCACTAGAAAATGAAAAATAACACTATAGAATATGCTTTATTTTTCAGAATCTAAAGAATATGAAGCTTTAGGAAGTTATTTTCACACATTTCTTGAGAAATAAAAAATTATATAAAATATAATTATTATAAAAAATTATATGTTATGATATCTCTGAGATAAGAATATTGTTACTGTATGCAAAATATACATAAACTAACTATTCATGTATGTATTGTATCATAATATAAGCATCATGGCCGTAAATTTACACTAATGACTTCTTTGATAGGGAGAAGGAGGAAGAGAGAAGGTAGAAGGAAGAGTGTGGGATAGGAGACACAAGACTGTATCAACAACTTACCTATCTTCTGGATTTCGAAATCTTTCAAAGAATGGCAGAGCAAATTTCATTGTCTCAGATTTGAACTGGCTGACTCCTGCACCTATCAACGATCTGTACAAAAAAAAAAAAAAACAGGGAACATTTTGTTACAACCGTCAAGGGAAAAACCTTTTGAGGCAATGGACCACATTTTGTGGTTCGACACAATAACTGTTTTGATACAAAATATACCGGATGCATATGTAGAAAGAGCAAATGCATTACCATATTGCGTTTGATGCCCGGAATTTCAAAAATGCAAATAAACTTTAATATCCTTACATTGGCAACACATTGAGAGACTTAAAATCATTGCGTTTTTTAAAATCAACATTGGCAATTTTGTCAACTTTTCAACAAAATTCCTAACAATGTATATTGTTTTCAAAGACATTACATCTTATTAGAACCATGTAGCACTGAAAGAAAAAAAAAATTATTGTTGCCAGTATGAAGAACAAAATGTGATCAATTTAGCCGTTAAATAATTCCTGTCCTGAAAGGGTCAATCTGTATCTTTACCATGCATGCTTTCGCAAGGTCTGCTTAGTCAAGTGAAAAAAATACAGATTCTACAGTAATGATGTAAAACAAGTCATCTATCAGCCTTCCTACAGGCAGTTATAGGTCAAGTCGCCACACCAGTGCAGTCAGCTCTTCTCCTGGTCCAAAGAAATTTGAGAAACTCAACTTCAACAAATAGCTTGATACCACTCCCAGGCAATAAAAGTTATGAAATATATTTTTTTCACACCGGTACAATAACTGACTTGAACACTCTACCCAACCCATGTGAAATCAAACCTTAAACAAAGATAAGTTCAAAATAACAGTCCTTAACCATCTCTACAAGCAAAGCAAACATTAAGGCAAACTTCTCTCTCTAAGTTAGGAACATCAGCACACCCTACCCTGCCTGTTTGACTCCTTTTAAGCCAACAAGATTAGGAAGGGTTGCGGAAGCAAATTATGTCATTTCGGCATTCTTTCTGCACCATACGCGGAAAAAGTGTGTGAATCATCGTTTCTTGGGACATTACTAGGAATCTCTGCGTATTGACTGCAGTCATACCTGGGAGTGTCCTACAAATGAATCGGGAAGGTCGAGAAATGCCGCAGGAAATGCTGATCGTAGCAGGACAGTGCGGACACATCTAGGATCACACCAGGAGTGGTAAAATCACAGAATAGGACAATCAGGATGATTTTCCGACAACCATTTAGATATGCGGACAATATCAGCATGATCAGGAAATAATGCAAGGTTATAAATTTGGTGCCGACCTTACTTATTTTTCCTCATATGCCTGCTAGCCGTCATGGAGATCACACCGCTTGCATTCGTGAAGCTGCCCGGCACCGCGGAGGCTTTCAGAAGTGTTTGCAAAGGAAGAGGAAGTGTTAAAGAAAGGCGGGATGTCCTGAAGATGTCCGCATGACAATGCAGACAAGTTGCCGAAGGTGTCAGGAAGTTCACGCGGCAATGCTGCCCTTTCCCGAAAGTGCAGAAACGCCGGTAAGTGTTTAAGAAATGATAAAGACATTGACCGGAATCTTTCAAGAATATGCGGATAGGTTGCTGAATGAATGCGGATGTACTAATGTTGCATTCCGTGTCTTCTCCGCGCCCTAGTGGACGCCAGGTTTTAGGGGTGTTTTGAAGTAACAAAAGAAGAAGAGTGAGGAGCTACAGCAAACAAGAAGAGTGTATGTCTTGGCTAACTGGAGCAATTATACAGGTCCATCACTTACCCCATGTGGATCATGGGACCTTCTGGTCCAACCGGTAGCCCGCTGCTGACGGCACAGATACAGGAGAAGAACTTGACCACCAGGGTCTTGACATTGAAGATGCGCCGCACTTTGGTGCCATTCAGGAACCCAATTAGTTCCGGCATTCCTGACCCAGCTGCAGAGGGTCTCAAGTACTGTGATAAGAAAAAAATTAATGGTATTAGCCTCTCAGGGGCGGCAAAAACTTTTATATTACAAAATTGTATATTTTTGTAACTCAGCTGTCGGACTCATCTCACTCTGAGGGTCGGCGGGTGGGTTGATTGGTTGGTTGTTGGCCATGTACTCTTTTGCCCCAATACTGTGGGTTCTTAATATTTTAATCTCTGAAAATTGCTTAGCTTCTTGTACACTATTTAAAAGTGCATTGAATCCAATCCCCCAATAATGCAAAACTTGAGACTGTCTGCGACAAAAGCAACTTTCAAATAAAAGGCTTCAATTTCCCCAGTAAGTGTCCATTAGTAGATATTATGCATACTAAACAATGACATGTTTTAAGAAATATATATACGCTTACCACAACTATACCAGTGCCAGCTAAGACAATAGCCAAACTGACACCAGTCAAAAAGAGCCATGCTATGCCCATATTCCTCTCCTGAAAGAAAAACAGGACAGTGATATTATAAACAAAAAAAATTACGGGTGGAGCTTATTATCCATATAAAATTTGAACCATCAGTGAATGTGTCCCTATGTAATAAATTCCAACATACAGATTGTGATGTTGGTTTGCAAAATAACAACCATCAAATTTCATTATTTTTATCTGAAATCTTAGCTCCTACAGTGAAGGCATGGGGTACATGATACAAAGAAGGGGCCCAACTCCTTTAAACAGTTTACTAGTTATGAACAAATATATATTTTGACCAGCTTTAGATACAGAATATTTCTCTCTTCACTAAACTTTTAAACTATGTATTAACGGTACTTTTGCAGATTAGCACAAAATTCTGCGAAACTTTACACAGGTTAGTAGACATCCTGTAGATATTGCCTATAAAATTTCAAGTTCATGAGTTCTATAACTCCTTTGTAAGAAATGAAAATCTTGCTTTTGTCGCAGAGGGAGCTTTTCAAAAATCAAGTACATGTACTAGTAACGCTCAAAAAATAATTTTACAAATTACGCGATTTTTTTTTTTTTAGTTGAAAAAAATAAAGTGTTGCCAAACTGTCATTATTACTTACTTAAAAGCAAAGTATAATCCCTTTCACATCCACATAAGTTTTCCAATTATAATTCTTTTGTAATTTATCGCATACTCACACAACTTCAACATTTAGGGCTGCAAAAGGGATGAAGTACCTTTAAAGGTATTGAACATTCTGTCTCTTGAGGTTGTCAAAATATAATTCTTTTTTCTGGATTACTCAAGAACTGTTTTGATAGAGTTGGGGCCTTCTTCCTCTCATGTATTCCACTACACAGAGAGAGACAGAAAGAGAAATTATAACACAGAAAAGATGGAGAAAAAGAAATGAAGAGAAATTCTAGCTTCTATTAAGACTTCCTTTCACAAAGATAAGAGGATTATCAAGTTATCTTCTGGATATGAAACATAATAAATCACCACTTCTAACATACCTGCAGGTATTTTTCTGTCCTGTCCCATTTGAAGTCTGATATGAGATCTATCATCTGATGGAGGAGAAATCCTACAATGCCTGTGGTGAACCCGATCAGACCCATCATCACCCAGCGATCCCAGTCAAGCCTAATACAAGATAAATGTAAATGATCTCACATTTTAAAGGGACAAGCCACCAGACGTGCATGGGGAATATCCGAATTGCATAATCCGCATTCACTCATACACAAAGTTGGTGCATCGAACTAATGCAATTACATTTCAGACTGCACGAAGCTCGAGCTCCGGCTTAGCGTTCGTGTGTTGTGCAGCGACCAGTCTGTCCGAAGTCTGCGCCCCTCGGGCTACTGCATCATCAGGTAACGAACATAGTGCCCTAAAAAACAATCTGCGGTTGAATTTCCCTTTAATCACTCATCCTTTCATACTTTCACCAGATACTAACAAAGTTTGTTTAAAACTAAGCCTGAGTCATATCGAATATTTCATAATCCGGGATTCGACGGCTTTGATTCGATCGAATACCGGTGCATCGATAAATGACGGGCGGTGAAAACAGAGTTGCACACAGTTGCACGCAGTGCATGCACCATGCACTGGTGACCGGTCCGCTGGCATCGCGGGAATATGTATGGGCTCTCGCTGCTCGACATTAACGATAGCCCGCTAGCCAATGGCTAGTAAAAATCACAGCGGACGAGCCAAAATCTTAAATTTCTAGTCCGTATGGCTAGCCAAAATATCACTCTAGTGTCGCACGAAGCGATGCTCATTGTCGACACACCCGACAATGATTCAAATTCAAAGAATTAATAATCTTACTTTGTCTTTGGAGAGCTGAATGGAACACGTTTGTTCGATGCAAAAAAAAAAACCAATACGAAATAAACTTTTCGTCGCTCATGACTCGACTTCATTCAGCTTCGCTTCAGATATAGATCATTCAGAAGTAATTGCCAATTTGATGAGAGTGTGATATTAGTTATTGCGTACACTCGTACTCATGCCCGTATTTATCACGTTCAATTATACAATTGTCAAATTGACAATGCAGAGAGAGTGCAAGAATATTATCGTAAACTTCAGTTCGTAACGACAAAACGACTTTTCCATAGAGAAAGCACAGGTAAAGCGCGACGTCCTCCGCGAGCGAATTAGCGAAAGTTAGCCAACAGTTTGAACTTTGAAGTCGCCTTCACGTTCTCTGCTAGTATATATGCTGTACGTTACGGAGTTTCTTTTTTTATTTGCTTTTCTCATGGTGGCTACGGTAGTCAAAAATCTGGCGGACTACAAATCGATGCACCGGATTTGCCAAAACGAATTCGGGATTCGATGTCTTCGATCGAACACCGGCTAACCAATCGATTCGACTCAGGCTTATTTAAAACCACTATAATGGTTCTCAGTTTATCTAAGTAACAAAATATGACCATACGCCCTTGGATTTTTAATGCCAAAATTCAAACAGTTCATCCTTTGATGCACATGCATACTTGAGCCCATTTTTATTCAAACATACTTATTAAAATGGATGTGAATTTACAAGAGAAAGTTGATCTAGGGACAACCCTGAAACAAATACACCTCTGGCATTTTCTTCATTGGTGGAAGCATAAATATTCCATTCAAATTAAACAGCACTGTGGCATCAGCCCTGTAGGTACAGTCAAACCTGCTTTAGCAACCACCTGTATAGAAAGACCACCTGCTAATAAAGACCAACATTTTGGTTTCCCTTGAACAGAGTTTTCCATTTAAATGTGTATTACAGGAACCTGTACATAAAGACCACCTGCCCTTACAGACCGTTTTCCTTGTCTTCCTTGAGTGGTATTTATATACATGTACAGGTTTCACTGTAATATGGTATTATGAAACATTATGATAGTTTCTTGCACTGCCAACTACTGTAAAAGTGGAAATTCTCACACGATTAATTTTTTGTGCTGGGCCAAGTAAGGTGAATTTCATGTGTTTTTAATTTCGCCGACGTGCTAGGCTCATGGGCCAAAGAATACATAAACAAAAATATTTGCGTGTTTTTATTTTCGCACAAATTGCATGCCGCGCGAAATGCGCTAAAATTTCCACACCGCGAAATATTCCACGTTTACAGTAATGGAATCTCAATCTCACCTGTTTGGATGATTACCGTTATGAATGAGAAAACACTGATAGACCAAGCATAAACCACACGTCAGGTTTGAATATTAGATCATATACCACAGGCATTGGAGTGATGATGGTTTCGGAAATAATAAATGTATAGAGTACCTCAATGTATCCTACCTAGCTGGTTGCTGCTTAAGCCAGTTCTTATATATATGACTGTGGGGAGGCAGATAGTCAAGACTCTCATAGGCCGATAAGATCTCCCGTTCCTGGGCTGTGTACTGATGGTTTACGAAACGACTCTCGTAGTCACGCCCCTTGGCGAAGAAGCGGTTGGTGTCATCCGTAGGATGATGGTCCTCCCCCACCCCGTATTTGGACTCCTTGGAACTTCTGATCTTCATCCTGGTGGTCGAACGGAGTGGAACTATCATAAAACGATGAAAATGTGTTAGAATGTAATGTTGGTCTATGGGATACATACATGCACTTACGTAAATTGTACATTAAACTTTCATTACTAAATGACTGACAACAAAACAAAGCAGATTTATAACATTTATATAAAACCACAATTCAACTATATAACCACAATTTTCAAATCGTTATCCTTAGGGCCTAATCATTTTGAACTGACTTTGACTCATAGCCAAAAATTATTTTAAAAATACTATTACGAAAAATCTTAAGGACCAGATAATTAATAGATGAACTATTTGCACCTCCTGACAAACAGCAAAATTATGAGCAGAGTGAATGTAATAGCTTACATGTGTAGCATGCTTATTGTGACATATAATGGAGGATGATTTCATGTTCTTAAAGAAAAAAGAAAAAAAAATCAATCAACTGTGTTATATATCTTTGAAGGGAGTTGCCAAAAGAAACATACTTTAAATGAGAATGTTTTTTCTCACCTTCAACTGACATAAATGGACTTCTTCTGAAACTATCAAGTTCTCCAGAAGATTCTGATCTTTTGATGTTACTTTATAACACTGAGGGTCGATTGGGTAAGTTATGACATGATGGCAAGTTATTCTGAAAAAGACAAAATGGTAAATGAGACAGTATACTAAATGCTGTTATTTTCGCGTGATTAAATTTTCGCGCTACCCAAAAACATATTCGCGGGTTCTTGAATTCGCGCTGCATAATTACTCACTTGCGCTCTAAAATGAATTGGATGCAAACACGTATTAATCAGATGAAGCGCGCAATGCAGCGTCCATTGAAAACAAGCATAAGAAATCATGCTAACATTTTCGCATGTTCTAGAATTCGCACCCGCCGAAAATATGTGAAATCCGCGAAAATTAATGTACCACGAATATTTCTGCATTTACAGTAAGCACTTTCACATAAGGAGGGAAGTCACAAACACACCATTGCCTACAAGGCTTCACATAAGGAGGGAAGTCACAAACACACCATTGCCTAGAAGGCTACACATAAGGAGGGAAGTCACAAACACACCATTGCCTAGAAGGCTACACATAAGGAGGGAAGTCACAAACACACCATTGCCTAGAAGGCTTCACATAAGGAGGAAAGTCACAAACACTCCATTGCCTAGAAGGCTTCACATAAGGAGGAAAGTCACAAACACACCATTGCCTAGAAGGCTACACATAAGGAGGGAAGTCACAAACACACCATTGCCTAGAAGGCTTCACATAAGGAGGGAAGTCACAAACACCATTGCCTAGAAGGCTACACATAAGGAGGGAAGTCACAAACACACCATTGCCTAGAAGGCTTCACATAAGGAGGAAAGTCACAAACACTCCATTGCCTAGAAGGCTTCACATAAGGAGGAAAGTCACAAACACACCATTGCCTAGAAGGCTACACATAAGGAGGGAAGTCACAAACACACCATTGCCTAGAAGGCTTCACATAAGGAGGGAAGTCACAAACACACCATTGCCTAGAAGGCTTCACATAAGGAGGGAAGTCACAAACACACCATTGCCTAGAAGGCTTCACATAAGGAGGGAAGTCACAAACACACCATTGCCTAGAAGGCTAAACAATAAGACAAGTACAGTGAAACCTGTCTATAAAGACCGCTCAAGGGAGACAAGAAAAGCTGTCTTTATGAGCAGGTGGTCTTTATGTACAGGTTCCTTAAATACATGTTTCCATGAGAAACACTTTTCAAGGGAAACAAAAATTGTGGTCTTTATAGACAGGTGGTCTTTCTATACAGGTGGTCGCTGAAGCATGTCCCACTGTAATTTCAAATATTATTTATCCACATTTTAGAAATTGAGTGAGGGAGGAAGTTTATTTCCCTTTTTGAAATGGTCAAACATCAGTATGATGATAAAGAATATGTTCAATCCCTTCATCGGAAAATAACATAAAAACCAAGAAATTTCACTGACCCTTCAGCTTAGCTCATGGTATTTGGTGAATGACCTATATTATCACAAGTCATCTCAACGAACCTGAACTATGTAAAATCTGTTTAACTTGAGAGAACCTTACAGGAGTGTTTTTGAAGTGCCCTGGTGGTGAGAAATTACTTTTTTAATCAACTTTTCTGAAGCCTCTCTACATGTTTTGGAAGCCTAAGTGGACTGATGGTCCCATATACCCATATTTGTGTTGGACCAACTTGTGATCATCCACTGTGACTCATCAACCTGGTACTAATATGGTTCCAATTCCAGCCCCATTCATCTCAGGAAACAATAGCTATTCATAGTACCCACCAGCATGACATCTGCATCAATTGCAACCAGATCACAGTCAAAGCAAGAAAGAAATTAAACTCACCTATTGTACAAGAGGTAATTACAGACCTACTAAAAAGCAGTGCTTTCATCAACCTTGTTGAAAATTCTGTGGACAAGAAGATTCAGTCAATGCAAGAAGTGATTGATAGACAAGAGGCTCTTCTAATGGATCTCCAGTGTGAAAAGGATCGGATGGCAAAGGAAAATGAAAAGCTGAATGAAATATCAAGGTCCTGAATGACCGCCTGCACAACATCGACTTGAAGATGAATGCTGAAGAACAGTACTCTAGGAGGAATTGTTTACGTCTCTTCGGGTATACAGAGAAACCAAATGAAAACACTGACAACATAATACTGGAAATCGCAAAAAAAGAACTTGAAAGTTGATTTTTCTGTCGAACACATCGAAAGGAGCCACAGGGTAGGTCAGAAGAGGGTAATTCCATAAATAAGGGAGCAAATTTGTGACATTCAGTCAATGCAAGAAGTGATTGATAGACAAGAGGCTCTTCTAACGGCTCTCCAGTGTGAAAAGGATCGGATGGCAAAGGAAAATGAAAAGCCGAATGGAAACATCAAGGTCCTGAATGACCGCCTACATAACATCGACTTGAAGATGAAGGCTGAAGAACAGAACTCTAGGAGGAATTGTTTACGTCTCTTCGGGTATACAGAGAAACCAAATGAAAACACTGACAACATAATACTGGAAATCGCAAAAAAAGAACTTGAAAGTTGATTTTTCTGTCGAACACATCGAAAGGAGCCACAGGGTAGGTCAGAAGAGGGTAATTCCATAAATAAGGGAGCAAATTTGTGACATTTTTGGTGTCCCTTTTACATATGAAACCCACATGTTTTTATGGCTCATAATGAAAACACCAATAGTGGAGTGAGATTGTAAAGTGATATCCAAGCATAATGTTGCATTGTCATGCTTAGAATCACCTTACAATCGTACAGCACTATTTGAGTCTTTACTCAGAGCCACACAAACATGTGGGTTTCATTTGTAAAAGGGACACCAAAAATGTCACAAATTGGCTCCCTTATTTATGGAATTACCCAAGAAGGAGAACCTTGGTAGAAATGACGAACTTCGCAGTATCATCATAAAGTTCAAATCCTACAGAAAACGGGATGAAATAATAAAAAATCAATGAAAACTCAAAGGAACAAACTTCGTAATTGTAGAGGATCTGACATTAAAAAGTCAAACACTTCTCAACGAAACTCTAAAGTCAAAACTGCTTCGAGTCAGGATGGAAGAATAATCGCGTTACTAAAAGATCAAATAGATGGTAAAAATGTAACCAAACTCATACGCAGCGTGGATGAACTAAAGCTGTTGTAATGATTCATTGTGTAGTCCTTGGAAGTGAAATGATATCATTTACTCCTGTAAGGACCAATATGGACTTTAATTTGTTTTTATCACAGTCTATAAATTATATTACTTGTAATTTTTTATGATTACAATATCTTTTTATTCATTGATACATGTTGTATCCTATATACAGGTATGTATACATTTCTACTTCATTCGATTTTATATGTACCTTTGTTTTCTCATATTGAGATGGATTGTTTATATATCTCTTTTTCTATATGTTCTGTACCTAATAAGGTGGAAAGAAATGAATTTAAACGTATGGTCAGTGTTTGTATATATACGCTTGAGCTTTGTGCATGTTGTAATTTTTCTGGAGTGTGTTTGATACTTGAATACATAAGAAGTATTTCATGGACTATTGTCATACCTTATGGGTAATCCATTGAATGATATAGATCCTGATATATATACATGTATATGTATGTTCGCTCAAATTGACACATGCTCATGTTACACACCTAGTGAATTTAATTCTTCCCTTGTAAATTGTCTGTAAGACAATGAAACATTACCTTGCATCAAATCAGAAGACGAGGGTTCCAGTATTCACTAAATATATTAAAAACCAAGAGAAAAATTATCTTACAAGTTCAAAAGTATGTCTAGATGAAATCACCTGAAATGACAGAAGTAAACAATGTTGGACCGATCACTACTTTGTACTGTTTTCCTATCGATATAAGTCTATTGACACAGCCCCAACAGGGTCAAAGTGCATTATACATGCACCACTGATCTACCAACAATCACTAAGATAAATTAAGCCTCTACACTGAATACAGAAGTACTAATTGCTACTGAGATCTTCTGTGCAGATAAGGCTGGTGAATAAGTGGTGATGAAACTTTTTTAATACCTGTATTAATAGTCATAACTTCCTAATTCCTACATGTAGTGCTTCCTTTGTTGGAAGACCTACTAATTAACCCAATGCAATATAAAGCTTGGAAGCTCACCATTAAGAAGCACAGACGCTACATGCAGTTGCCTCCAAGCCTTCTCTTGCCTGCTGGACCATGAGACCTTCAACTGATCCAACTAAGCTCTATCCCAAAGACCCTCCCTCCTCCATAATCAGACAAGCACTAACTGTTAGAGCCCAACTCCTCACAACAACTTATCTTACCCAATCTAGGCTTTGCAAAATTGGAAAGGGAACTGACCCAACATGTGCTTTATGCAGCCTAGAAGAAGATACTGTTGACCATCTCTTAGCCAGATGCCCACAGACTCTCCACCTCCGTAATACCTTCCTGGAAAAGATAAAGAATATTCTCAAGGATTTCCCTACCTCAGCAGCCTCCTTCAATGCAAGCAACCCTGGTCAGTTGACCGCATCCATCCTACTTCCACATGACACTGCCCTCCCTCACCCTGTGAATGCCTTGGTACTGAAAGCTTCTCTACACTTCATATTTAAAATACATGCCAAAATCCTAACCCTTAAACCTACAAATTTCCTGTAATTTTTCATCTCTTCAATCCTCCCGGACTTGACATCTACCTGACTGATTATCTGCAGTATTACCTGCCGATCTCCGAACAGCGGAGGAACTGAAATGAGAGAGAGAGATGTAGGTCCTTTTAGTTTTAGACATTAAGTCACCAACATCCTATTATAGTTTACTAGTGAAATATTGAAATATTATAAAGCAACTAGGCCTACTATTCAGAAGGTAAATGAATACATTTTAACACATTAATCTACAAATCATGACAGACACAACAATCAGACTCAATTATTTCCATTCTTCATTCCACTTCCAATGACCAATCTATTCAGTTTTCTAACAATTAATTTTCAACTGAAACATAAAATCTATTAAATTCTTAAGCCTAACTAGGGTTTAATAAAAAGTATTATTCATCAATTCCGCATCCAAATTGAAAACGTTTATGTTGCCATCTTTTAATAGTTAAAATCAAAAGTCTAAATAATACGGGGTGAGTTTCAGCGTCGGGACAATTTTCTATCAAATTCACATTCAACCAGCATATTTTACAGCAGGTGGGACTGAATGGTCAAAAACTCTTTCAGAGGGAAGTCTAAAACAACCATATATTCTCACATTCTGCAATCTTAGATTCTTAATATTACCTATAAATGATTCAGCACGAAATCGTTCAAATTAGGAGATCTTTTAAAACAGCAAAAACGGAGAACTGGGCAGTGACATCCGACGAGAGCTTTTCGCCGCAGAGGTTAATCAAAACAATAGCACCATATACCTCGACGATATACCTCGAGGCGAATATTGAGGTTGCTAGATCCCCGAACTCTCGGCGGGCAAGGTAACCAGAAAGCGTACATCCACGGTCCAGCTAGGGCCTGCTGCTCAAGGACAAGTGGACAACGCCCCTTCATCAGTTGTTTCCATGATGATCTTTGAACTGGACCTTCGCTGAGAAATGAAACATGAAAAATTGCCCTTTTTTCTTGCTTTTTTCCTGTCTCTTTCATAAATACTTCTCCTTCTGTTTCTGTTGGTATTTGTTTGTGTTTGATGCTTGTTCATGATATATTCACATAATATACATTTATGTATATAATTACTCTTTATTTTATACTCCTGTTTATTCTCATCTTTATTATTCAATATATCTTTATGTCATTATCGCTTTAAATATTAATTACCTTTTTATAAAAATCCTATCACAGTCCTTTATTATACAATATAGCAATCTATCAGCAACTTAACATGAAAATTATGTAAAAATATATATTCCAGTCATCATTGTTTGTTTGTGCTACAATCTTACTACTTAATGAACCATTTGTCCTGTTCTCTTCTCCTTCTCTTCTCTCCTCTTCTCTTCTCTCCTCCCCTCCTCCTCTCTCTTCCTCCTCTTCTCTTCTCTCCTCCCCTCCTCCTCTCTCTTCCTCCTCTTCTCTTCTCTCCTCCCCTCCTCCTCTCTCTTCCTCCTCTTCTCTTCTCTCCTCCCCTCCTCCTCTCTCTTCCTCCTCTTCTCTTCTCTCCTCCCCTCCTCCTCTCTCTTCCTCCTCTTCTCTTCTCTCCTCCCCTCCTCCTCTCTCTTCCTCCTCTTCTCTTCTCTCCTCCCCTCCTCCTCTCTCTTCCTCCTCTTCTCTTCTCTCCTCCCCTCCTCCTCTCTCTTCCTCCTCTTCTCTTCTCTCCTCCCCTCCTCCTCTCTCTTCCTCCTCTTCTCTTCTCTCCTCCCCTCCTCCTCTCTCTTCCTCCTCTTCTCTTCTCTCCTCCTCCTCCTCTCCTCCTCTTCTCTTCTCCACCTCTTTTTCTCTTCTTCTCCTCCTCCTCAAGTCATTAATAAGTAATTAACATTTATTCAAACATCTCATGATAAAATCCACTCAACAAAGTCAAAATCAAAAGTAGCAAATTAAGATACGATATTAATGCTATTTTATTGACCTAAATAAAATCAAGCCATTTTTGCAGACATACAATTCACTGACGTGGAAAGAAGCACTTTTTCATTGTTGTAAAAAGCTACAAAATATAAACAGAACCCCACTAGAAAGAAATACAAAATATGAAGGCTTTCACATATAGATGCACTTGAAAATGTCCACAGAAACAATATATATTATTTAATTAGTAATTATGAAGCAAGAAATCATGTACTGCTCAATTCTCTTGAGAATCTACTCGAAAACTCATCTTCCACTTGATAAACATATACCATCGAAAAAAATTTGAGTCTTTCTTTATCATAAGTCTGAAGATGTCAATATGCCTTGACCTCGATAAAATACATACCATTAAACAGAGTCGTATATATCCCATTTCTGAAAGCAGAGAGTCACATCACATACATTTTTTCAGATCATGATATTCAATCCACCTACTGATATATGGTACACAGAAAAGTACAGAAGAGATACAAGATAAGAGGCGACACAGAAGCTTCAAAGACTAAGGAAAGTTGAGTAAACTTGTGCACAGTAATCATGGTTTTCAAGCAATACATTCCTTCATGAACATACAATAGTTGCCTTCAAAAGAAGGTGGATATTATGATGTACTTTTTTTTTGAAAACTACCTTGTTATCTCATAGTGACGAACCACTGTTATTGACAACGACACAAGATCAATATCTATTTATTCATTTTGAAGCAATGCTTGTCCAATTTGCAAAGGTATTGATGTCTGGCCAATGGATATATCTACATGTACTAGCCCTTGTTTATTGGGCAATATTTTAGTAGTACCCTGCATCAAACACTTTGTCTATGGTAGGATGGATATGGCAAAGGGTATTAGACATCGGAATATACAATTTGACAAAAAGAAATATTTGTTCATATAAAATATCACTGTCTGCCCATACATTTAATTTATCAATAAAATATGGCAAAGGTTAGTAAATTCACTTTTGTAAATGGTACCAATCACCTAAAAATATTTTGCTCAGTATGTTAGGGGTATCATGTCGCTATACTATACTCAAAGTATGAGCTTCAAATGTTAATTCAATAAAGAGTTATCAAAAGTTTAAATGCACTCTAAATAAACATTACAGCGACTTGTGACTAGACTTGTCCACGCACCCGTATGTGCTTGCTCAAATAATGGCCAGCACGGAACTGAAGTTGGGTTCCGTGCGAGGGGGTTTCATGTTTTCCCTCATACTCCTTAACCGTTAACCCTCAGAAGGTCAGCTGAAGTGTTTTGAGGTTAATTTTATACATCGTCTCTAGCTGTACACAAACCATTTTTTTTTTCAGGTGAGTGGTACCACTTTAATAACATTTTCCCCAAACAATCCAACCAACCATTTACTATAATTAATGCTAGTTTCACTCTCACGGTCTTGAATACAACAAGTCAGTCACCATCATGGGTCATATCTTTCCTTTGGCATTCTTGATAAATTAACGTCCAACCCATGAGGTTGACAATACACGACCACTCATTAAGAACAGCACTACAATTCACTAGCGATACAAAATACAGTATTCATAATGTATCATATCACGATATATGTATGTCACCAGTAGAAAAATGACAGATTATTTTAATGTATTACAGCAATTATTGTAAAACCAGACTTTCGCGACATACAACTTTCGCAAATTTTTAATGACAGAAAATTTTGCAGCAAGAAACTTTAGCGAACAGCAATGATTTTATGCTGTTTCAATTGTGCTTAGATTATTTTGCGGCACTTTTCGCTAAAGTTTCATGCACGAAAAACTTGCTGGGTTAACAGTAAGTCAGACAGGATAGTTTGCGAGGTTTTCACCTATGAATAGCTGTTCTATGTATTAGCTAAAACCATGTGAGATATATTGACATAATTAGCTAGAATACAATGAGTCTGAAGTGTATTATAACGATTGGGAATTAATTTTAATTTAAGAAGAGATAATCGTTTCAACATGAAACACAGTATTACATCATGGCATCCATAAGTTGTGTGACATGCATTTTATATCATTTGTAAGACTAGTAGCATATGCATCTCTAATTTACTACATGTAATTCTAGAATGGTATATAATATTGGTGTACAAAACTTTATCATATTGATATGCACCACATTCAGAGATAACACGAGGTAACCACCTCTCTTTCAATAACGGAGAAATGGCACATTGAACATCTGGTCTACACTGCAGCTTCCCCACTTAAAGATAAAATATTTCTTTTTATTATTGGTTGATGAATATGTTGATACAAATTGGCAACAACGTTCGTATGAATTTTAGACTTATACACTGGAAACAATTACCACGCTAATCACTGAACTACATTGCAATTGCATGAGTTAAAGAACCCAAGTACTGCTTTATATTAATCCATATAGCACAAAATAAAATGACTGTTGTTGTTGCCGCAGAAGTACACTTCTACAAATCTTGACAATCGAATGTAGCATTCTTGAACAATTGATACCATGCTTATATGCAAACGATTCCTGTAGAAATGATCATAAAAGGTCTGTCGTATGTATATGATTGTTTGCTAGGTATTCATGAAAGAAGAGATTTTGTGGCCAAAATGGGAGATGGAATACAGCAATGGGTACTAGTGAAACAGAAAGAGGGTGTGATATATGCAAAAGCAATTTCTGAGCTAGGGAATATAGTCAGCAGGGTGCACAAAGTCCTCTCATGCATGTCACTTATGACTTTCTATTACAAAATAAGAATCAATACCCTGGATTCAGTATGTACTTATTCAGACTGAAAACCCTTTCGCCACAAAGTCTGATGCTCTAGATCCAGAAAGTTCCACCAATGCATGTGACATACAACTTTCTGCCACAACTCAGAAATACCCTGGATTCTGAAAAAACATCTATTTTAAGTGACACACTTGTGATAAACTGGCACATAGCTAATACAATAAACATTATTCAGAATGTTCAAGTCAACAAAAGTGTTGATTTACCGCATTTTCAAAGTGGCGTAAGTCCAATTCTATGTATTTTGAACATAGAAGATCAAAAGCAGCGTAATGTAGAACATTTTCTAGAGTGCTATTGATCTATCTTATGTACTCAATAAATCCAAGATACACTGTATTAAGACTGGAAAACCACACATAGTCTTGTACGCAACTCTTAAGTGAGTTTTAGCGGCTTCTCTCAACCTCCTCATAAATCCAAGAGATTAACCCTACAATTACCATACACAGATATAAAATGTAAACAGTCAATTACATTTGTGATTTGTGGTAACAACAGGGTTATGGGTAATCAGCAGTTGTCAGATGCAATATTACAAGCTGACAGTGGCCATTAATGTTATTAACAATGAAGAGCAGAAGTTGTACTAAACAACAATTGCTGGTGATCGCTCTTTGTTGTCAAGAAATCTCACATATGAACTGTTTCATCACCACATACAGACACACCACATGAAGAGTCCTTTATGATTCTGACTTCTGGTATTAAGGGTTAAAGGTCGTCGGCAAAGATGCTGAATGCGTTATCACAAGCTGATGGTGTACGATTGGCCATTGATGTTGTGGATGGGCGTGGCAACGGGTTCGGTCAAGGACCACTCGTACCATACGCTGCGGCTTCGGACGTTCCTCCAGAAGTGGACGGTCACCCTGGAATCGGCCTTTAGATGGATAGGAGTCTACAGATAGTACGAGCACAACAGGAAGAGAGACAGTTAATAAAGGTCACATGGTATATTCATATGATTACTATATTCAATCGCTGAAACGTTACAAGCGTATTACATTTGCAGTTCCTACGACAATTCAAGTTCATATACGGAGCAAAATATTTGCAAATCGATTTCACAAGTATATGCTATAACCTGTCACAACTTTTGTTTGTAGTCTTTCTCGTTCACAGTCAAAGGATGTACAGAAAATTTGAAGTAAATGATGAATGCGACCTCTCTAATTCCAAATTAATCAGTACATCCTTCCACGCATATGATATTTCAGTCAAGTACAGTTGATATAAAGCTGTAATCGTTCTGTGGTTATCACAACAACAAACGGATAGGCAAACGTGTGAGCGGAGAAGAATGATTTCTAAAATCATAAAAACTGACACGTGAAGACATTGTATAGAACTTACTTTTAATGGAAAGAAAATTGGGAACCAGCTGAACATGCCTTCAGAATAAGTGCTTGGTTCAGTACCTGGAAACATCAAGATAAAGACAAATTTGAAATTGGAATATTAATGGGAAGATTGAGTTCGGGGAAAGGTAAAACATAATTTGTGAGCTTTTTCATTCGCATTATGTTAGTTTGGAAGATTATCATAGTAGACATGTCCCCTGAAAAGGATTGCTCTTCAAATGCTGTCACATTCAAAACAGGTGAAATATTGGGGTCAAACATTTGCGTGTAGTCCCATATACACATTTCTGTGTGCAGTGCATGTGACTCTCAGCAGGACTGAGTCAATATCTTATCTTTTTGGTGATTCCAAAACTTTACAGCATACTTATGTGCTATATCATCAACATTTCCAAATTGCTTTGAGACAGTTTCTTTCACAATTCAATCTCATGACCAGAACTCAACTTTATCTGTAAGTGTTGGGAGTCACGTCTGTTGTATACCAATATTTTAATACTCCAGACATAGAAATGACAGCATTAACTGTGTATAAAACATAATTCTCTTCGATGTACCATTAGTTGATGACAACAATGTTCCATTCATGTCCCATTCGCAAAGAAGAACATTAACAAATGCTCATTCTTCCCAAGAACCTGCCATGCATAGAATATGCTCGAGACCACAAAGGAGTGGTGGCACCATCTATGGAAATCTTCATAGGCACATTCTAGCATGCACTACGTCATCACCACGTTAGCAGCATAAAGAGTACTGCCCTACTGACAATAACTTCTTAAGGCTCTGAAGGTTCTGGTATCTTTCACACACCTCCATAAAATCATGACCACTGGTCAGTTTGGTCAGTCGGTGTCTGCCTAAAAACTGCATTATAATACAAAGTCAGGAGCTTTTGCAGCAGACTTTCGCAAAGGGTTAAACACAGCCATTTCTGTGATAGGAAGGTGTCACTCAATGCGTAATTGCAATGTTATGATTTAATCATTTTTTGGAATGAAAGTATCGCAAATTTCAACCATTAATGTAGTGGGGGGGGGAGACCTCCAGGGCCCCCCAGGCAAATTTCACTGCACATTTTGAACTGCTGAGTTTCATGCCATGCCACTTTCTGACATTTTTCTTTCAAGTCTTGTGCATCTTTTGACATCAAGTTTACAAAAATTGGTTATACCATTACCGAGTCACGTGACCTTTTGTGACCTTATGTCAGCGCGAAAATAGAGAATTTCTGAGTTTTTTTGACGAAACAAATGGTAAACTGCATTTCCTCATGTTCCTCTTGTATCACCTATAATTTGTTCTTTAAGCTGTAATTATCATTTATTCTAACAAAATATTGGTTCAGATAAGAATCTGAAGTTGAAAAACAAAGAAATACATAAGAAATTCGTAAATCAATAGAATACATAATTGAAATAACTTTCAAGAAAAATTTTCCTATGTTTTTAAGGTTTAGAAAGAACTTCTTGCATTGAAATTTTATCTCTGAGACCTTTCTTTACCTAATTATTAATCAAAACATTTATGCATATAATTTGCATAAATTATAATGAATTAAAAAATAACGATTTACATAAAAATAATGATGGATTTGTGTTCTTTATGTGATTCCCCGAGGTCCATGTGAAATTTTGCAGCTATTGGTCATGTCGCGGCCAAGATCAGAGGAGCTTGAAATAGCCCAGTACAGTAAGGGTTAAGAGTTGCCCAGTACATTGCCAAAGCACATCCTACTCATATACTCACTGAGCATGATATCTCCATACAGCACCGTATCAAAGTACCCTGCGAACCCATGAAGCTCTGCGTCATCCTTGATGTTGAAGGTTAGGTGCTTGTATCTCTGGTTGTCTGTCGGTGGCTTGGCAGGGTGAGTGAAGGTGAAGACCGATTGGGGCTTGTCCAAGACTGATACGTTCTGTAGACGGACAACATAGGGTGTCTCAAAGTGGGCCTTGAAGGGAATTAGAAAACCAGGCAGTTTGGTTAGGTGGATAATAATGAAGTTAAGTAAAAGCTTGTGTTTAGAAAAGAGTGAACTTTCTGTGTTCTTTCTAATAAGGGGGATGCTAACTAACTGCAATAAATAACAAGATGAATGCGACTGCGTCACCTATATGCCTCCGCCTAAATTCAGTTGATGGCTCAAACTGTTCTTGAAATATTGTGATAACCAGAATAACTACTCATGAATACAAAATGCTTGCAACACAAATGATAACAAAGGTAAAAAAACATTAACTTCACATACACCTGTATAATGACCTCTATGACCTTTGACCTTCGACCTACGTATCCCAAAATCTAATCAGATCATCTTTCTATGGTGATACATACCAGTACCAAGTTCATACCTCAAATGGTTCTTGAGTTATCGCGAGAACGAGACTAACACCTGAAATTTCAGAAATTGGCCTCTGTGACCTTTGACCTACGTACCCCAAAATCTAATCAGATCGTCTTCCTATGGTGATACATACTAGCACCAAGTTTGAAGTTCATACCTCATGTGGTTCTTGAGTTATCGTGAGAACGAGAAAGTGGGACGGACGGACGGACATCCCAAAAACATAATGCCTCCGGCACCACCTTCGGTAGGCAGAGGCATAAAAAGCCTAAACAGTCATGATACATATATTCTCTTTCAAGACTCTTCCTCCATCATTTTATTTTTTCTCTCAAAATATTGCCTAGTTACAGATTATTCAATATACTGTATACACCATATAAATCGCAGGGGTTTTATTTTCGAAAATTTTGCAGAGCACGAGCGCGTCATGAATTTAACAACATGCTAAAATATTTCCAAAATAAGTAGTCAGTTGAACTTGTTGTCTCCTGGTCAGAAATTCACCACTTTGCTTTGCATACGTACACCATCACTGCTGTTTGCAGATTTGAGAATTTCCTGATCGCGAATTCAACCACTCGCAAAATAGTCTGGTTATAGGCTTTTAACGCTTGCAAAATGTTGCTTTGTCCCATATTATTGCATACATGCCAACCATTCAGTTTTTTAAGTTTTTAGAGCCATAAAAAACTGAACATTCAGATTTTGGGGAAGTAGTATTAATACCAATCGGCTTTCCATAGCATCCGAGTGCTGAGAAGATTGCACTGCGCGTGTTGCTATGCGCCACGCTGTAATAATGAGCGTACGTGTGCGTATAGTGCTATGCATATCCCTCAGCCATATGCACAGCATGCATGCATTTGCTACGTACAGTATACCGTTACGTACGTTATACGTTAGCGCCATCGTTTGCAAGCGAGTCCACAGTACGTATCACATAAGTAGTCGTACATGATTTGTGATTTGGTTCGATTTTTGGTGAAAATCTGTCAAAATCAAAGCAACCATGAGTGGAACAGTGTCAGCCAGGGGCCCTGAATCAGGCCGCTAGACCCCTTAATCCAGGGAGCTCCACCGCCACCGCTGATGGCAGTGGCGGTGGCGGCGGTGACAGTGGAGCTCCCTAGACCCCCTGGCCATATCAATATGTGCATTCAGTTTTCTGAATTCTAAATGTTGGCAAATAGGCCACTGGTGGGGCTGAACGAGGATTTTGCCCCACCGATAGTACGGGACTAACCTTAGCCCACTTTCTGTTCACACTGCATTTTACCAAAGTGGGCTAACTCCACGATAGTACGGGACTATTTTAGCCCTGGAGAAAAGCAGGGGTACCACAGGTAGGGCTAAATGTAAAAAGGCGGGGCTAAGCACTCTGGCTAGCGAGATACTACGGGACTAAAACTGCAAATTAGAACAGCAGAAAAAAAGGTTCAGGGTTAAGGATAGTCCAGGGATAGTACGGGGTTAAAAAAATCATATGTAAAAAGCGTCTTAGTCACATTCGTGAAGATTCATCGACGCAAAATTTATGGCGTATACAGTATCCAATGAGTGTCTGTTTTGGTTCCTGAGGAAGCTGCATACTGGAAGTTACAAAAATAGTTATCTCTTACTGTGGCAAGGAGTTTAGCTCTCTTCAAAATTTTACCGAAGTGTGATCAATGCTTACTTTTCAATGTCTGCACTTCATTAACCATCTATCTTTTCACAAAATATTGTGTACAAAACATGGAGTACATTCATTACCATTTCTTATGATACCAAACATTATTACTTTACCCAACTTCATGCATAAGAACCACTGAAAATTACATTTGAGTTTCTTTTTATCCATTATTTTGGGTTTCTCATTTTTTTACCATTGTTTAATTTTGAAATAAGGTAATATCTTTTCAAAAATCTGCAATTTTCTCTGAAAATTTCTATGGTAGCATATAATTATAATCATATATTTAGAAATTTTGATATGCATTGATCACCATATACCTTTCCTTTGGTCGAGCAATTGGTGAATGAAAATGACAAGTCTATCTGTCACATATGCCATCAGCACTGAAAAAGTTAAAATGCTATACTCACTTCTGGGTTCTTGTCTTTTTCTTTACACAATTTGACTTCATTGTAGAGTTTGTGCGACATCAGTGGACTAAGATACGAGGTGTATTTACATGGAATGCTGATACAGTCATCTGAAAGAACAAAAAAAAAAAAAAAACAGGGAAAAGTGTGATTATAATTCAAATCAAATTCAAATCAAATTTGTATTTATTTCATTTCCAACAGAAAGAAAAGACAATGGCATTACAGATATTGTTACAGAAAATATGAAAAATATATGTACAACTTCATTTTTCCATGATAAGTGTAGAAGTACACTGTATATATAAATAAATTATTATAATGAATTATTAATAGAAATTTTTAATTTCTGAAGAAATGTGGGGGATCCACTAAAAAGCAGTGCTTGTAATTTGTGGATCCCCCAGGGAATATAAAATTGTTTCAAATGGTGCCTATGAAGACTTGGAAAACACAAAACAGTGTTACAGAACAAACAAACACAAAACAACAAGGAAAAGGAACACATCAAAGAAAAGGGAACAGGAAAAAGAGAAAAAAGGGAATACCAGGACAAATCATGATCTATCGAAGAAAATCTTCGAAGGACATTTTCCCGTTATATCAGATCGAGGGAATTATATATTCACATTTCACTTTTAATACAAATTGAATTCTTTAAAATTTGGTATTCTTCGATAACATACACTTGCTACAAAGTGCAAATAAAATCATCACTCATTTTACAGCTTTTCTATGTTGCTGGTGCTTTGTTAGGAACATCTTATTTTGTCCATTACTGCGATATAAGTGGTATCGTACTGTAAACATAAATATCCTTCAATTTTTTTCAAACCTGCAGCTTCGCCAGTAGCTCTTGAACCTTACCTTTAAGGAATGGTTGTGCACCATCTAGACACTCAGGGGAGAGTTCATTGTCTCCGAAAGACCCTAGGAGCTCGCTGACGATGATGTCTGCCTTGACGGGAGCCTCCCATTCCCTCATGTCTGTCTGGACTACAGTCACCAAGTCACCCCACTTGTCTTCTTTCAATGTGAATAACCTGGGAATTTCAAGAATAGTTTGATAGGTTATGTCTCAAAAAGCTCAACATGGATAATTGTAAATCTAAAAAAAAACTATAAAAGAAACAAAAAATATCTCAAGAGACGACTTCCTAGTCTCCGAGTAAGTATGGACAATGGCTACTATCAACAATTTGTAATCTTTCAGAGTGAATAAACTGGACATTAAAGACATTTTTGTGTAACCCTGACATTTGCATTTTAGAAACTTTTGCTCAGCGTATATAGTACAGACTGCCCTGAAATAGTCATTCCTTTTCAATAGACCGCTTCTGTCATGTATACAAATTTATGCACATACATTCTCTGAGCACCTAATGACAAGCTATTCCATGAACCTGCTTTTTATAAATGAGCCTCAATGCTTGGAATCCAGTTTGCATACATTATTTGTAGCTATGTCCGGCAAGCTTTCAGGTTGTCAAGAACAACCTTTGTTTGAAAGGTATGCATAAAGTTTGCATAAATTACCGAAGCGGTCTATTATACTATGCTGAGATCCAGAAGGCCATTATTACTTCTATCTCGATGGATATGAATGCCCTTCTGGCTCTAAGCAAATAACGCTGCATATTCCACTTACGTTACAGCTGCATTGGGATTCTTTTCTACGGCATATACATGGACATTCCTCTCAGCTTGCTCGGCTGCCTTTAGTGATGCCGTCACTAGAGGGCCTCTACCTGCTCCTAGAACCATTATTATTCTGGAAAAAAAAATAGGAAAGAGATCCCCTATAAAGTACTGTTTCAATATCATGGATAACCTATTTGACAGAGCATCAAAAACAGTGCTTAAATGTACCATTTAACATTACAACATAATGCCAACCCATCCCAAATGCAATTGTCAGCAAAATCACCAAAGAAGTTTTGGAATCACACCCACTAAATTCAACAAAGCCTTAAATTCACTTATCATTTGGCTTAAATGGATAATTTATAAAATTAAATTGGCTGGAATTCGCCTCATATTTCGTTTATGAAAAAGCTATTTTCTGTGAAAATATTAAGCAAGATTTATTTGAAAGTTGTTGGTTAAATTTTAATAAACTTTTCGAATAATGTCGAAAAGATGTTGTAATCAACAGTGTATTATTTTACAGTATTGCATCTTAAGCTCTGGTCCTCTTTTGATCTTTTAATTATGTTTGTATACTATCAGTGCCATACATGTGTTACATTATCTCAATATTGAGATCAGTCATTGTTTGTATGTTGTTTGTTTTTTTTTTTACACTCATTCGCTGTTTTTGCACATTATGAGCGAAAATGTATAAAGTGCTATTATTATTCAATAAAACACCCTGCTCTGGGGGAAAAACAAATTGAAAAAAAATATTAAAATTAAACAATGAACAAAATATTTCTCTACATAAAATGAAATTTTTTTTTTTTGGATAGTTACACCATTGTGGCACACTTATGTTCAATGTACATTTCGAAAATACAACTTCCAGAATTAACTTTATGGTAGTAATATTGTCATATAATTTGGGGTTTCTTTTGAAGAAATTAAACCCTAGTCCCATTCACCTTGCTGTATGAATTATATTTCTTTAATGTTATTCTTTGAGGACATAAATGAAGGTAGAGCTTAGCTCTTTTTCAGTTGCTTCAAGTTGGGAGTTGTCTTCAGTTATCAATGGGACTGGTGTGATAGCCATTTGTTCAAGGTACATCAAGTAATAGAATTTGCATTAATAAAAGTGAAAGCAACTTCTGAAGAACATTTATTTATCGGTAACTAAACTTACGTTTTAGTTGAAGATTTCTGTGACTCAGGAACCGAGTCTATCAGGGCTTTGTAGACAGCTTCCTGGTAACGCGTATACTTCACAGGATCCTTCTCAAATATCTCATAGGTTTGTGACTCTAGATTGTCTGACAAAGGCTGCAAACCAAGCAAAGTTTCAAATATAACAATCAATGTAAAAAAAAAAAACACTGAAACATATCTTATGACAACCTGAAGTGTAGCATTGGTCAATCATGCAGGCAGTCTCCCAATTTTCTCTGTACAGATTTGTTTGAACTTCTAAACCAATCATAAAATCATAATGTACACAATAAAATCAAACAACATGCAACATTACAACATAATTCTTAGGAGAGAATTTTTAAAAAAGGCACAAATCCATATTTTCTTATGCGAGTATTTAAACTGTTCGAAAGGCAGAAATGTGATTAGTATGGTGGATGTATGAGACATCATTGAGAGAATGGAAGACAAAATATATGACATGCAGAAGACAATGGGAGGAGAAAAAGTCTGTGCTGTGAAGAGACACGAGGTGAGATGTCAGGGTATTTTCAAAAAGGAAGAAAGTAACTGGATGAGAAGAGAGATGGAAATGAATGTAGAAAAGATGAGAGGACGGAAATATCGAGAGAAACTTGGTCGAAGGTGTTCGTGGTGGTGAGAGCAATAGGGGGAGGTTTCACAAAGTGAGATACAGAAAATAGATATTATCGACTGGTCATCAAAGCTAATCAACACTCACACAGGGTCAATATGTGTAAAAAGAAAAAAAAAATTGCTTCTTAATATTTACATTCAATTTCTTAATCTCACCTGTAGAGGGCACTGTAGGTAGTCCTCGTATCCCTTGGCGAATGCATCGACCCCTCCTAGTGGAGGCTGCGACTGGTAGAGATGTTCCATGTACTGCTGGTAGGCCTTTATACCTTTGTCCGGATGCCTGTTTGTCCCTTTAATCATCATCTGAACATCTAGCTGTTGGTGTAGAGGTTGAATACAAACAGAAGTGCATTTTTTTGTGAGTTCATAATGGAAATCAGTGATTGTATTGTCTTGGGTCTTTTGACGGCATTATGGGACTACACACCGGTCACTCAACCCTTCAAAGAAGAGAACTCATGGGACTAAGCATTAGTGTGAACTTATCTTGAAGAACTGCATGACCGGGGGGATTTGGATAGTACTAGTGGGAGCCTATAAGTCTATCAATTTCACACAGAAGGCAACAGATGGGACTAAACATTTAGTCTGGGTTTGAACTTTCCTACATGAGAGGTAACCTAAGGGACTCAACACTGCCCAATCAACCCTACGCAGGAGGCTATCCATGGGACTACACTTTGAACTTACCCTAAAGAGCTGCATGACTAATGACTGGTGAGCTTTGGAAAGTACTGGAAATCCCTTCTTGTTGGTAAGGAAGAGAGAAGTAGAGAAGATGGCACACTTGACGGGTTCACCCATCCATCTGTCAATCACTTCTTGTGATGGAAGGTCCAACGTTGCTTCAAGAGCTGCAAAAGATGGAGTATCTTTTGATAGTCATATTGTTGCAAGGGATTATCACATCTCAAGAACCTAAACTCTCTAGCATTTAAACCCAAAGCATCCTTCACGTTGCTCCCTGAACTGCTCAAAACTGCTTACTATACGATCAGAATAAATCTTAAGACCACTGGAAAAATTAGTACTGGCAAATCTTCCACACTGAGTCTGCTAAGGACACTTTTATTACACACAGTTTTGTTCTTACTATCTATACGACCACTCAAACGTTTATCAGTAATATGTCTGATTCTGAAATATCCCTATCTAACCAACCTTTCTTTTCTCCTAATAAGGACACCTTCAATACATTTCATTCTTACTATGCATATGACCAGTGAAATGTTTATTAGTAATATTTCATCATTTTGAAAATTTCTGAAATATATAACCATGGTTTCTTCTTTCCCCCAAACGTTGGACGCTGTACGATCGTACAGCGTGCTCTTGGGTTTCAATGGACGCCTTTCTAGTGTCTGCTACCAACCTATGCCAAGTCTCTTGTGATGGTTGCAAGCCCGCCGTAGAGTGTTCCACCAATGCCATGGCTCATTGTCTCTCTTTAATTGATCGAAGGATGTGCTGTTTTCAACCAAGTCATCTGTCATTGAGCCTGGAGCTTGCATTGGTACATGAATCCATACCTGATGTAGAAAAAATGACAAAAAGTTCAATAAAGTTCGAAGCCATTTGGTCCCAAAAATGATTAGCTTTATAAACGGTAATCATAGATTTGAAATTTTAAAAAAATCTATGAATTACAAATCAGGAGTTGGTCTAGCGGTAACGCCTACGGGCAGCTTTGTATTCACCTACAAACTGACTCTGATCGGACCCAGGTTCGAATCTCAGTCAAGTCTTAAAGGTCGTCCCAGACGTAAATAAACATATTTGATTGATACACGTCTGTCAAAACTCAATCACACACACTCACATTAAGCTTGGCCAGTTATTCTTTTGAAGAGGGGCAGGTCCAGTTCTGATGCACAGCCTCGATTCCATAGGGAGTCTATTCTCACTGGATACGAGATGAAGGAGGTCGCTTCGCAAGCAAGGCCGTATATTGGCTATGCCTGGCAAGGCAACATGCTCGATTTCGATCTCAAGCAGACAGGTCTATGCAACTGTTCAACCCCAGCCAGCTAATCAGTCCACTAACATTTCAAGTCCCACCCCCCCCCCACACACACACAAAAAAAATGTCTTCTTTACACAAGGTGATTTCCATGACCAAGCATGTAACTCTGCTGGCATCCTGCAAGGCTGATGCAGTAAATCCTGTTCAGGACACAACAATGCCCCCTCCCCCCAGCCCCCACCAGACAGCCCTTGGAATCTTATCCCTCTGTCCGTTCTTACCTGATGATTACTATGACCCTGCATGTGGCTGTAGAGACACCTTGCCAGGTTAACACATTTGATACTATTCAGGGGCACCAGGACCGCTGGGAGACTCAGGTGAGCCGCATAGTTCAGCTCCTGCATGAGAGCCACCTGAGAGTTCTGGCGTACTACGGTATTCTCCGAGTCTGGCTGTAACCATTCTGACAGCTTGCCGACCACCAACGCGCTCCAATCTGTAGATGCAAGCGAGAACATATTAAGTAAAATCTGTTGATGAAGGTTCAAAGAGGTGTTCATTCATAGGAGTTCACAAGTGTTCAACGTCAATAAACAAATGTCAGTTGGCCTCTCAAAAAAGTTCCTATACGTTCCAGGCATTCACCAACATCACAATTTTTTGCAAGTTTAACGATCAATGAATTGTTTTTCATGCAGTTGGGGATGTATGTGTAACACATTTTAATTCTCAAGATTGAATAGTAGTTCAGACAAAACTTTGATCACGTGTGTGTGTGTGTAATTGGGTTTTTACAGACGTGTATCAATCAGATATGATTATTTACGTCTGGGACCGACCTTTAACGTCACCATCCGAAAGACGTGACTCAGTCTCGAACCTGGGTCCGCTGAATCAGTTTATAACTTCCACTGGTAGCTGGATTACAGGCGCACGCCACAACGCTCAGTTTCCCCCAGTCCCTTTTAAAGCAAAATTTTCATCGTTCTGGAAGTTTAATTTCATCTTCACTATTTTTTGCATTTTCACAGAATCTGGGGATCTCTCAGCTACCTTAAATTAGAGTAAAATAAAAACTTTCACCACATGAAACTACTTTTAATAGGTAACTAGCAAATATTCCAAGTTGTCATTCAATCACTTTTTAAACTTTAAAGAATCTCAAACCACTCGCAAATTTACAAATATTTTCTTGGAGGCAAAGTAATTCAGATCTATCAATCAGCTGTCTACACTCACCTTGACTAGGTAATAGCAAGTCTGATCTGGCAAATGCTGCAACTCTGTCTTTGGCTTTTCCTTCTACGAACTCTCTTTTGAATCTCGGATGCACAATGGGCATAGCCACAAAATCAAAGCTGAGTAACAGGAAAAAAGCAATGAAAAACAAAGTTTTATAAGCAATATCAGTTTTAGAAATATGAAAAATTGAGAAAGTTATCCAAATTCTGGAAAAAGAAAAAAATGAACACCCATCAATCATTTCAATAGATTATCCACATCTACATGAGATCTAATTTCAAAAATAGCAACCGCCCCTCCCCTTTTTTCCTTTAGAATCTAGACCCTATATCTAATTTTTTTTTTTTACTTCATTATTATTTTATTTACCCCCCCCCCCCCCCTAAACAGCATTCTAGAACTTCTACTTCTAGACCATCTCCACATTTTCTTTCTATCCTAGGCTAGAGGGGGTACATATGGAACTCTTATGGGGTGCTGCAAGAAAGTTGCGATTGATTGCAAGTTGAAACTGATCGGTACTGACCAATCAAAGTCATTGTTGCAAGCGCATCTTCTTTGATGGGCAGACCCTGAACCATTCAGAATGGTTGTTCTAATTTGCTTTACAATTTGCAATTGATTGCAACTTTCTTGCAACACCCTATAAGTCTAACCCCACCCCGTAGTACACACAGCCACAGTGGCAGGTATTTAAAATAAATAAAGATGGGCCTACCCACTTTGTCAAACTGTCGGTGGCATTGGCATGCCGACAAAGCTACATTATTTACACATCGGCAGTAGATGAAGACCGACCGGTCGGCGAGTCATTGATCAATGTCAATGACTTTGCTGAGCCCATCACATTCACACACACAATCCAAGGCAATGGCAATGACACACACAAATAAACCACGGACCACGCAAAAGTCTCGCGTTACAGTTGCATAGCTAGCTTTTTATGTTCATATTTGAACCGAATAATAACGTCACAACTCACAAATGTGTAAATAAGTTACAATTCAATACCCAGCATATGATGCTAGCTGCATCGAGTTTGAGATGTCGGGAACACAGCTGAGACATCGCCCGCAAGACACATGCTGCTGAGCCGCCATTGTGATGAATGGAAAGTATGGAACGCGTCTATCAAAATAATTCTAGCGCGGATTGAAGTTAGACTATCTATAAAAAGGAAAAAAAAACCCATCTACATGCAGGCATCGATCTCTACCTTAGTATTTTACATTTAATAGTTACCTTTTTTAATACTGTGCTAGATAATGGTATTATTCCAACTGACTGGTGTGTAGGGATTATAGTCCCAATTTTTAAAAATAAAGACGAGGACACAAACCCAGATAATTATAGGGGTACTACACTTCTTAGCTGTTTAGGGAAGCTGTTTACTTCAATTTTAAACTATAGAATATCAAATTTTTTGGATTGTAATAAGATTTTAGGCGAAGAACAGGCTGGATTCAGGTCAGGCTATTCAACAACTGATCATAGTTTTGTACTGAAATGTATTATTGATATCTTTTTGCAAAGGAAAAAAAGGATGTATTGTGCATTTATTGATTATAGGCCTAGAAAGGCCTTTGATTTGATTGACAGATCATCTTTATGGTTGAAAATTTTGGCTTCCGGAGTTAAGGGCAAAGTTTTTGTAGATATAAATAATATCTATAAACATGCCAAATCATGTGTTAACTTAAATGGTCAGTTATCAGAATATTTTATGTGTAATGTAGGTGTTAGACAAGGTGAAAACCTGTCTCCGCTGTTGTTTGCTATGTTTCTGAATGATTTTGAAAATCATATCAGTAAATTTTATAGGGGCCTTTCTTTGATGGATGATGTTTACAGTGATAGTTTGTCAGATGAAGATATTCAAATTTTTTTCAAGCTTTATTACCCACGCCGATGAAATCGGCAGGGTTATGTAAAGGGCTCCGTATGTTTGTTTGTTTGTTTTTTTTTTTGTTTGTTTGTTTGTTTGTTTGTTTGTTTGTGTACAAGATAACAAGAGAACGGGTGAACGGATTTGCACCAAATTTTCAGGGAATGTTCAGAAAGTGACAGGAAAGAATCGATTAGATTTTGGTGATGATTGGTTGACCCCTGCACATTCTGTGTGACCTTGAACTTTTGACCCTGTAGTAAAGTATAGGAACTTCAGTTCAGAGAGTGACAGGAAAGAAACTAGAAAGATTGATGACCCCAAACTTCGCCTGCAGATGCAGAAATATTTGGGCCAATCAAAACATTCATTACTTCTTCTCACCAAAAGTCTATTTCAGGTTTATGAATTTTAGAAGACTTTTAGACCCATTATTTGCCATTTCACTTCAAATCCGTACGAGCCTGCAATGAATATTCAAAGCAACGTATCCCAGCAACAAGGGATTTTTTGCACTCGAACTGTACTCTCGTTGCGAAATCGAAAGCGGCTAGGTATACGGTATTCGTATAGCCTAGCACGTCTAATTTCTCCTCTATTTCTTATCTTCTGTGCATTTCTGTTTATTTTCCCCGGTTCTTTCCACTTTGTTTTGGAAGTTTTTGTGATTTATTTTATCCTGGTGGACGTGTAGTACGTGATTTTAATTGTTTTCGGTGAAAATCTGGTGAGTTTCTTCGACGTGAGTGTCTATCGCACTCGCGTGTGTTGATCTGAGTGAGTGGTTGATCGCTGTGTACGTATACACAGCACTGTCGCGAAGTGCCCTGGGGTTGACTGTAGTAATGAGTGAATAAGCTCTGTTCCTCGCATGCACGTCATTTTGAAGTCGAGATCCAACTTCTTTTGTCGTCATATTTATTTTATCCAAGCCCGATGAAAACAAAACAACAACCCGAATTGCAATGTAAAGATAGAACATGAATACATTTACTAACACACTGACATGTCACTGAACACTGAATACAAATTGCTAACATTTTTTTTCTCATCACGCCACGCTCTCTGACATGTCTAATCAATTACTTTTAGGGGAGGGATGTTTCAATAATAAAATATCTTTTTCAGAAGAATTTTTTCAAGGGTGGGGACACACAAAGCTATGACCTGGATTATTTTTCCTGTTTTTTTTGGGGGGGGGGGGAGATGTGCCTCTTGTTATCCCCTTTGAATGGCTACTGCTTACAAAAATAATCGCAACAAAACAAAACCTATTGGGTTAAGGCGTGGGTCTGCCGCCTTTGACGGCCTTTCTAGTTGTTTGTTATATGCTGATGATACTCTTATTTTTGCTGAAAATCCGAATGAGCTTCAGAAAGCATTAATCGCTGTGGAGGAGTACTGCAAGAAATGGTATCTTCAAGTAAATACGAGTAAGACGAAAATTGTTATTTTTTCAAGAGGAAAGGTGAGGAAAGTACCTAGATTTATGTTTAATGGTGATGATCTTGAAGTAGTAGACGACTTTAATTATTTAGGAGTTAAATTTGATTATAATGGCAGTTTTAAGAAGGCAATAGCCAAACAGGTGACTCAAGCTAGGAAAGCTTTGTTCAGTATGTTGGTAAAAGCTAAACGGTTGCAGTTATCTCTTGATACTCAATGTGAATTGTTTGATCGTATGGTGCTACCTATTTTGTTATATGGTAGTGAAGTCTGGGGCTTTGAGAATTTAAATCAAATAGAAGTTTTTCATAGGAAACTTTTAAGAACGATCTTACAAGTAAATAAGTGTACACCCGATAATATGGTATATGGTGAAACTGGTCGTTGTGTAATAATTAATTATGTTAAATGTAGAATGATTGGTTTTTGGTTAAGAATAGTCAAGGGAGAACAGTCAAAATATACTTTTTTATTATACAGACTAATAAGAAGATTACATGAAAATGAGGAGATAGATTTTGTATCATCCTGGCTTACATGTTTTGAAAACATATTGAATAATGCAGGATTCACTAATGTGTGGCTTTCTCAGGGCAATGGATTTAATACCGATTGGATTTTAGGTGCATTACGTTTGAGACTAGCTGATATGTTTAAACAGGAATGGCGAGCAGCAACCTGGTCGAATCGGGTGTGCCTTAATTATAGGATTTTTAAACTTGAGCTAGAGTTTGAAAAATATTTGTGTCTCTTGAATAGCGCAGATGCAACACTATTATGCAAGTTTAGATGTCGAACACATAGAATCAACTTCTTTGAGCTCCTTCAAGGGCAACCTAAAGATATATTTATTCAATGGTGCTTATTGAACACAGACATCTCACTTTTTGTCTCGTCAACTTCTTTTCAATTCATTGCTCTGAAGCGCCTTGAGCATTTAACTAAAATGGATAATGGCGCTTTAGAAATAGCATGTGTTATTATTATTATTATTATTATTACCAGTTAAAGGGATACGCAACCAGGCGGCTGTGGGGGGAAGTCAGGATTGCGTAAGCCCCGTTCACTCGTACACAAAGTTTGTGCGTAGAACGCGTCCGTTGGACTACTGGGATTATATCTTTTCAAAATATTTTCAAGGAGGCTCATATGATAATATGTTTGTTGTTTAGTTTTGATTTGTCTATTTTCTCTTTGGACGCTGAGAGTGAGCAGTACAAGAATTTTAAATTAGATTTGAGATATTTTCTTTTTTAAATTCAGTCTAATATCACCCGGCAATCATGAATAAAGTATAACAGAAACTTTTAAAATTTACATACGTATCTGGAATAATGTATACATTCATGGAAAAACAAAGAATTTATACAACTGAAAATATACCTTTGAGTTCATTTTATATGTTCATTTTATATGATTTTTTGTAAGTTTGTTTTTCTCCAACCCCCCCCCCCCCACACACACATCTATGTTTTCTATTGTTCTAATTTCAACCGATGACTCCACTATTGAATTGCGTCACAAAATGCATTGACGGAATAAACCTCACTAATTTTAGACCGATGACCTATTGAATTACTACCGATGACCCATTGTTCTCTTTGTTCGATATCATCGGTTTGAATGCGTATATATGTACACATACATACTGTAGGCCAACCCCCCCCCCCCCCCCGCCCTCCGTGGCCCCTGTGGTGGGGTAATTACGAGGCCTATGTGTTTAAAACTGCTCTGTAATGGCGAGGTTAATTGCCTCAAAATACCAGTTGGCTCGGTGGCAGATCCAAGGGGCCCCATCCCCCCCCCCCCCCCCCCTCTCTCTCTCTCAAGGAAAAAAGGGGGAAAGGTTATAACACCTTTTGGGCACAATTTGGAGGGGGGCATAATTTGGAGGGGGGCATATATAGAGTACAATTTTCTTTCAAAAGGGGGTATGCTCTCCCGGCCCCCACCCCACAAATCCGCCCCGCTACCCTAAAATGATGTCATTATTGGGTATGATTCAAATATAATCCATGAAACAACTATATTTATTTTGAACTTTCTATTTCTTATATACATTTAAGTACATAAAGAAGTGTCATGCTCAGATCATTCCCATAAGAAAGCAATAATTATAATGATACTTTATAGAGAGAACGGGACAGAAAGAGTTCTGAAAATATCACCCTTCACCTAGTTGTGTTTGAAGGTTATTGTCGAGACGTACTTATATTAGATTAGATTTTATTAAACTCTATCGACCCCCAATCGGGAGTATGAGAGTCTCAACCAGAACACATTTACAATAATGAATATGATTATACACTGTACAAATGAACATCTTTACAAAAATGAATATGATTATACAAATGAACATATTTACAATAATGAATATATGATTATGCAAATGAACATATTTGCAAAAAAAAAAATACAATAAAAATGAGTACAATTGAAATGTATGCATTGTGAATGTGCATGTTTCAAAAGGTTAATTTAAAACAAATTAACTAACAAACTGACAAGTTTTTTATAGAATGATTACAATGTAAAGCGCACTGGTTGTTTTACCACCCTGCCACTTCTAGTCGTTACATTCGCTCTGGTACATGTAACTGTATTATTGTCCAGAAGTTTTTCATCAATAAATGATTTAGAGAAATACAGCATTACTATCCTAATGAATCTAAATTCTTTTTAAGTGGCATCTTTTAACTACACTAAACAATCTACACATTTGGTAAGAACACGGTCTCAAGTATTCTTCTGGTATGTACATCTGTCTCTCTTTACTAAAGAAAGAGCACACAAATAAATAATGGAACTCATCTCCGACTTCTTTCAGCGAAAATAATGTACATAAATCATCATTCACTGATTCTCGAGAAAATCTATTGGTATACAGGGTCAATAATGATCAGAAACACTTTTGGCGTTCCGTAAAACAAGCTAATTATTCATTCAGATGAAGTTGATCTAGATGTAATTCATATTTTTAGTGATATGCTTATAATATTCTTTTGTTGTGGAATAATTATTTACCTTTTAATTTACTCACCGTTCCTGTACCTTAAAAGAATATTTTTTTAAAATTCAATAGCAACTTTGGTAGTGTTGAAATCGAAATGTATAAACTAGACTTGATGAAAGAATATGAATTTAAGTTCACGCCCTCTTTCGGCAGGGTCTGTCTTTTTCACATTTTCCAGCATGACTGAACGGGTACGGTCTCAATTTGATCCCATAATATGCCTCCTAAATGAATGTATTATGATTATCCTGTAATAAATAAAATTGTGAAGTGTGGAGTAGATTGATTTAATGTTTTAAATTGTTTTAATAAGAAATGTATTTTTCGTATGTAAGTGTCATTAGGAAGTGTTGAAAGGAGTGATTGTATGCGCGATGAGTGCAACTTGCAATACGTATGATCAGTTGCCCTAATTTCGCCCTTGCTCTAATTTCGCCCCCAAGCGCAACAAAGGTACCCAGCGCGTTTAATGCATAAAACGCGTGGGACTACGCGTAAGAAACTATATGACGCTTAGGCCGAAGGCAACGGAGAAAAATGAGGGCAAAAAATGTAAGTATTGGCTTAATATTTCGTATTTTAATCAAAATAATGTAGAAAATCACTAAAATGGAAGTTTCATACCGTCAGTGAATGTCTAGAGTCATAGAATGTCGAAAATTATGTATGTTTCCACGACGTATTCCCACTGTCCGAGCGTTTCATGGAAATCGCCATTTTGTGTGTAATGTTGTGCTGCCAGCTACGTCGCTCTCGTAATGGCAAATGTTGACGATGTTGGCGAATGTTGACGATATTGGCGAATGTTGACGCCATCTATAGTCACTGGGGGGGAGTGGGGGGGGGGGGGGGGGGGGGGGGGGGGGGCGAAATTAAGTACATCCTTATCCAGCGCGCGTCGGTGAACACGTCTCCATTGTGACGTCATTTCTGAAGGAACGCGAAGGAATTGACGCGCAATTTTCATCGCATTTTTAACTCAAGTATTTTTAACATATGTTCAGCGTTTTTTAGAAGAATCTATGAAGTATTACTCCCGTAATCGTTCAAAATGTCGTTAGGGGGGCGAAATTAGGACCACGCATGCTACACTACACGAGTTGCATGATCGTGAATGTGATGGACGTAATCAATGCACACTCTCCCATTGCAGTCATGCCCATGGCAGTGCATGCAGGCCAGGCAGGCTGAGTGGGTCTCATCGGCGGCGGATGGCATGGCCATGGATGGGAGCCAGGCCAGCCCGAGGCATAGGCATATCACCATGTCTAGAAACACATGCAGGGCTTGGGCTCTGAGTTGTGGAATACAGGCATGCCGGAATACAACCTGACCTGGGAAGAGAAAGCATTGCCCTTTGAAAATCAATTAAATAATTAAATAATTAATTCAAAATTGAATAGAAGACTGAAACATGTGTCATGTGAAATGATATGTCATGACAGAGACTCGAGTCAAACAAGTTGGTTATTTATTCTTCTATTCTAATTTTTAAAAGTCCGAGTTTGACTGTCCAGAAGTGGAGCTGGATCCTTGCCATGGAGTTGGACTGGGAGAGCTCGAGGGATTAGCTATTCATGTTTTTAAAAGACTAGCTATAAAATATCAGCTATTTCAGACAAGCTCTGAAACAGGCCATAAATGTGGAAAGCCCCAAAAGATTGAAAACCATAAATTCGATGGATCTGCATACACACAAGATCACTGAGATAAAATATACCTTAATAACTGGAAATCTTAAAAGAGCTGTTAAAAGTATTTTTTTACCTTGCTTGTTGTGTCCTTTGTCTCATAATCTCTTTACAAGTAAATTTGATTTCTTCTTAAAACAGCAGAAAAGTTTTTTTTGTAAAGGCCAATAAAATTTTGGTCTTAAGATAAGTATAATAACTTTTTTTGCTGAGAATAATTCTTCCTTTTTGTTCACTTAATCATATATATGACATTCAGGAAGTCAAGAAGGGACAGGTATGTAAACGGGCCGAGACAGTAAGGTGGCAAGAAAAATTCTCTCATATTTAAAATCATGTGAAACATTTTATCATATAAACATAAATATTGTCAAACCTACAAAGATGAGGCAACATTTTTGTCACATGCCATCATATATTTTCCTTGTCATAAATGATGCTATGATTGCTATCATTGTCTCCTTTTCCATATTCTTCATTAAATCACATTTTAATTCTTACTGTGTTATGTCTTCCTTCAATACAATAGAAAAAGAAGAACTTGCTACAGTCACTTCCATAGTCAAAATATTAAGTCAAATGCATGTAAAAAAAAAATTGGGGGAGGGGGTTTATTGTGTAAATCAAATTAAAGCATGTGTAATAATTGAGGGAATGAGTGGTAACTCTGTCAATGAAGTACTCTCATATTCATGGACAGAAAGAGAAGAAAGCTGAGCTTAAAAAGTTTAAGATTTATATTAGTTGCAACTAGCAACCTCCTATAGCTATAATGTGATTTCAACTTTGTGATTGATTTGAAGACTTGGATTAATTCTTATTAGCTGCCAACATTTATCTTCACATGTGAAAAGTAGAAAGTAGCAGTGAATTCTCAAGACGGATCCATTACGTATGATCTTTTATTGTTTGCCCAACACAATGGGATTTATCAGAGTAACTAATTTGTGATAGTTTTGTGTATATAGAGTTCTAGTGCTTAGTGCCCTTCTACAAAACGATTATTACAATGTCATATATGTCTTATCTGCAATATCATTGTGTGCTTTAGCTGCTGATCTTCACATTGAAAAAATGTCTGTTTTCATCCAGTTTTCATTCTTTCCTGTTATTAAGCATCCAGAAAAACAGAAACAACCTGCCTACATGAATTTATATTGTCATCAAATCTTTACTATTTCCTGTGTAATTGTATCAAGAAGGAACTTCCATCTACATGCAAATTATCAATTTATATCCAATGTTCATTCTTTACTGTTAGAATGCATTTACAAAATCTTAGCTTTAGGAAATGTAGATTCATTGTCATCAAATCTTCATTCTTTCTGGCGTGATTGCACCCCCAAAGTAGGATGTACATGGCTTACATGCAAGATATTGCTATTTTCAAATAATGTTCATTCTCTGTCATTTAAAGGCATCTTGTTAACATGAATTTTTATTGTCATCAGATCCTCACTCACTTGGACATGTCTTTGTCAAGAAGAAAACTGTTCTACATGCAAAATATTTCCCATTGTCATCAAATTTTCATTCCCTAGTTTAAATCAATGTAGAACCCACCCCACCAATTGTGAATATACTTTTTTACTCTGCAGGTCATATCTTATTATAATCATTTGTTTTAAATATATTTGCAGGGTTCATCATTATCATCTTTGTCTTCTCTATTTGTAAATACATTCCCCCATTTACATTTATATATGTGATAAATCGTGATTTTGGTCACTTGGTAGTAATTTTACAATCAACACTACGCATAACTGATGTGATTGGAATATTTTTCATTTTCCTCAGAATTACAGTTAAAGATTTCTATGTCATTTGGAACTTGAAAAAAAAAAATCTTTCAATCTATCTGTCAATTGATGTAATCATTTTCAAACTTTTGAAAGTGGGAGATCCTAAATTGCAATATCCAAAAGAGAAATGTTAAAATTTTGACGTAGGCCTTATTTCAGTCTTTCTGATCATTAGCTTTTTCTGCAGTTCTGATTTTTGGTCATTTCCTGATTTGAAAAAAAAAAAACACAAACACTTTGCGCCTTTTATTATGAGTACTTTATGTAATTGTTGCTTTTTATTACATATTCTTTTATTTTAAAGGTCTTCAGGAGGTTCGTCGAGGTTGGCCGTGTGGCCTACATCGCAAGCGGACAGAACAAGGGCAAGCTATGTGTCATCGTAGATGTCATTGACCAGAGGAGGGTGAGTGTCCATCAAAAGCTGTAAATATTATGTTGGTTTCTCAAACTTTCATAAAGGGTCATTGGATGAGTGCCCAGTCAGCACTCTGTATTTCTGAAACATTACTGAAATCCATTTGGCAAAAGTCCATGATTATTTGAATCAGAGAAGTAGATTTGTCCACCTTTTATGTTATTGAAATGGAATAAAAGATTGCTGTCCCTGATTGAAATAGCAATCTCCACCCCCCCCCCCCTATTTTGGGCTAAACCAGATAAAAGCACAGTGTCTATGTTGCCAATTTGTGTCTGACATACTGCAGAGCAATTAGAGAAATATATTCTTGCTCATTGTCTTTGTTCCATCATAAAAATCTGAATATTCTTCAGTATTCCATGTAGCGTAACCACTCCCAATTCCTCTCTGCAAAAGTAATCACGTATTTCATCCCCATGTTCTGTCATAGGCCCTTGTTGGAGTGAAGTGCCATGGTATGCACTTAAACAATACCATCTTTAATCATTAATTTCCATTTTCTCTATAGGAAATATTTAATCATACATCCACCTTAGATATAATCATTGCTCATATGTTTTTCACAATACCTGTATGAAACAAATATATTTCTTCATCAAAAACTAAGAAAATGAAAATTTATGAAATTTTCTGTATTGAGCAAATGGGAGAGGATCTCGCAAGATACGTCACGGAGTTGCCAGTTTGTGTCTGATTGATTACAACTTCAAACTTCATAACTTTCTTATTTCTTATCGGATTTTGCTCAAACTTTCACGATCTGTTTCTTTAATTTTTCTGCTTCTTTTAAAGCCAACTTGTAATAAGGTTGGACTATACCTTTAATTGGAATGACTTTGCTCTAATAGTACAGTGGAACCTCATAACAAACTCCTTGGTACCAAGGAAATTACCTCTTTATATCGAAACCTTGTTATATCAGGGCTAAAAAACAATAGATTACAAAGAAGTGGGACCGGGAAAATCACCTTGTTTGTTTAACAGTGTTCTTTATCACGAGGTTCCACTGTAGTCAGTTTCATCATGAAAAAGATTGATGTGATTTGTAATTCTATGCAGGATATCAAAACCCCTCTCAATAAATTTTTTCACCTTTGTGATTCCACCATAGGCCCTCATTGATGGACCACTCTCGGGAGTGAAGCGCCAGGGTATGCGCTTCAAGCAGCTTCATCTGACCGACTTTGTCATCCGTATCCCCCATTCGGCACGTAACAGCACCGTAAGGAAGGCTTGGGAGAAGGACGAGATCACCAGCAAGTGGGAGGCCACTGGGTGGGCCAAGAAGCTCGCTGCCAAGGAGAGGGTGAGTTGAGGCAGATGACGTACTAGATATAGGGCTAATAGCCCGTTTGGACAAAAAGTAGCTATTGGTAGTAGCTATTTACTAATGGGGAAAATGTGTTCCTATTTGCAAATTACCCAAATTACCATCACAATTAACTAGATGTTATGAGAAATTAATAATGATTCATTAGACCTTCAGTGACATTTTGTTTTACTCATGAATCACCTACAAATTTGTTTTATGCATTTTCAAAAGGAAATGGAACGGAACAGGAAGGGGAGTGTTCTGTGTATTAATATGATTTGTATATTTACATAGAAGTTAATTTGTTTCATTCTGTTTTTTTCTTGTTTTACAGAGAAGACAGATGAACGACTTTGACCGTTACAAGCTCATGCGTGCCAAGCAAAAGGTGAGAACATAAACGTGAAATGAGAAATTGTTAATATTTCCACAATTTTCGGGCTTGGTCATTTTAGAGTGGGTTGAGTGTATACTTAACATTTCCACGAATGCCAACATTCTATAATTGTTGATTTTGAACTTATGTATTTTAGGCCTATTTGTCAAGAGTTGGCACCTATGCCCCATGATTAGTAAATTTCAAAGTGAAAAAATTGGCACAACGGACCTCATGGTCGAAATTTGAGATGGCCAGATGTTCAATCTTGCTTTTTCATAGTAATCTATCTGTGTGCCAAATTAGTTAGGTGCCTTTATCATAATTGCACAATTGGGCTGAAAATTGATGTTGTACTGCGCGACTTAAATTGCCTTTAATAATAGTAACAGTAATAATAATAGCTTCCGATATAGCACTCATATCTGTCATGCTATGATGCTCATGGCTCTTAGACCGTTATTACCCGGTTAAAGCCGAGCTGCCAAAGTAACTAGCTTTCAAGCATATCGGGTACCTATTTACACCTGGGTGGATAGTGGCAAATGTAGTGCCAGGCTCGGATTCGAACCCCTGTGACTTTGCCACTAGACCATATTACCTCTTTATAATATATCCTCTTCATACAATTTTAAACAAATTTGAATCCTCTTGACTTTTTCTGTCGTTTTCTGTCTACAGAGGAACACTATCCTGACCAGGGAGATGGCCAAGCTGAAGAAAGCAGAGGCATCCGCCAAGTAAATCTGTCGTCATGGTTACACATCACATTTCAACATCTTGTGTTAGACCTTTGTGAATAGTGCAGGCAGTCAGGGAATAAATATCTGCTGAATGCAATTCTAATTGTTATGTGTTTTCTATATTAGTGTCTTACCAAGAGAAAGAATCAAAGAGAAGATGTACTATTCATTTATTCAGTATTGTGCAGAAACGAAGGTAGAAAGTGCAACAGTGCGTGTGTGCGTGTGCGTTGGTGTTCACCAGCAACCGCGGACACTTTTATGAAAACACATCTTCGAACCGAGGACACACACGAGACCGAGGACTGTCCTCGTTTTGATTTACAGTTTGTTGGCTTTATTTTTAGCTTCTAACTACGCTGTTGAACTTTCAAGCATTTCTGAGCAGAGTCCACGCTTGGGTGGTCGTGAACTTTTTTGTGGGTATAATTTATTTATTTTTTTATTTTTTATTTTTTAAATTTTTTTAGCTTACGCACTCTATCCAACAGACGGGCACGCCCAGAAAGCATATTACAATTGAACGGGATTTATTTTTAGTCTTCCAGGATTATTCTCTTGAAAAACAATTGAAAAATAACTGAATAATTAATTATGAATAAGTCCACGGTTGGGTAATGTTGACACAGTCCTCGTTTTCCGGTGAAAACACGTATGTGTGGGTGTGTGTGTGTAGGAATTGAACACTCGTATGATAACACAATGATATCAATGCATGTGAATGACAAAATAAATATGATTGAATATTAAATATTAATATTTTTTCCACAAAACATTTTTAAAACCAGTACAGTCCTTTGGGTTACATGAATAAGGCAAGGGAAACCAGATACACTTTATAGAGAGGACTGGAGATACAAAAGAATTTGTAGAGACCAGAAAAGAAAGAAAAGAGGCCGAAGAAAACAAAAGCAAAGTAGGAGAGGGCATGAAAGAGAGAGGGGGCGGATAAATATCGTGAAGAAAAAAAAGAGTGAGAGAGGGACACAAAAGATGATTTAGAGATGGAGAAGGAAAAGAAAAGTGAGAGTGGCAAGGCATGCATACAAGTAAAGCAATATAACAACTATTCCGCTAACTTGATTTCTAATGCACACAACCCAAGATAAGAATGAAGATGTACAGTGGACCCTTGTACCAAACTCCTTGGAACCAAGGAAGTTATCTTGTCAGATTGGAACATTTTTGTATCGGGGCTCAAAAACAAGATACAAATAGCTTGGATTGACACAGTTGCTAATTAAAATGAGAGTGTTTTAACAGTGCTTTTTATAAGCTTCTACTATACCAGCTGATCAGACAAATCCCTTGCATTAAAGGGCAATCCAACCTTTGTAATAATTTGATTTGTTGAAAGGTGAAAGTCTGAACAAAACTGGGCAAACTATAAGAAAGTTGTTATATTTTTAAATTGTAATACCTATACATAAAGGAATTTCAAATTGGCTGAATTGGTTCCGTCATTGTGATGAAGCGGTGGGTCAATTTCCCCTTTCCTCCAACACGCAAATGACTGAAATTTGTCTAAATGTATAACTTTAGAGGATCTTTACCTTTTTGGAGGATCTGTATAACAATATACTATTTACAATATATTTTGAGTACTGCCCCGAGGGAAAAGGTGCGCAGTAGAAAACCGGAATTTAATATTTTGGTGTACGACAAATGGGAGAGTTGACGGTGAATTTGTCACAATCTATTCACAAAATTGGCCAATTTGAGATTTGCGTAGATGTAGTGATTTCATTTTTCAAACATTCATAACTTTCTTATTCTTTGTCTGATTTCTTTTAAACAATCAAATAATGTGTGCTCTTCTGCATGGGTGAATGGGTTGTTTTGCTTGTTACTTATACGATTGTTGAAAAGAAAAAAAAAATGGAAAAGTGATGAATGTAGAAAGTGAGTAAGAGAGATGTGTCCTTTGGGGTATAATTCGATTGGAAATTTTCAATGCACCAGCTTTTTAAATTTATATTCAACTATTATTCAACAATTATGATGATCATTGTTTGTTAGGAATGTTTTCATTAACTGAACAGACTGACAATGCTTAATGAAAACCATCAGTTGAATACTGCCATAGTTGTCTGCAATTCATACTCTAGACCAACTTGGTCTCCGTGGTTTCATGGAGCACTGTCTGTAGTATTTCGTCCACCAAAGCTGGGGGGGGGGGGGGCATCCAAGAGCATAACAAAAGATGATTCAATGTCTTATGTGATCAGAGAGGTGCATGGCCATCCCTGAACTAAAGCGATAACATTTGAGCTATTATTTAGCCTACTTAATGGGCCCCTTTAGTGGTGGCGGAACACTTCCATGTCCAGCTTTCCGAATCGGGGTATATCATTTTATATCACTAGGAATCACAACGGAATGGATGATTGATTTCCGATGTAGTTTTTCTTTATAAATGTACAGTAGGAAAAATCGTCCCTTGTCAGTTTTCACAGTGACCTTTCCTTGATTTCCATCATTGGACATTCAGTTGTAAGAATATTATCATTCTCCCTTCTCTCTCCCTCTCCCTCTATCTCTCCCTCTCTCTCTCCCTTTCTCTCTCTTTCTCTCCCTCTCCTCTCCTGATTTCCTGGCATCCTAAGCAAAAAAAAAAAAAAAAGGGTAATAGAAATGGCACTGAGAATGACAGAATACCCCACTAAGATACTAAACACATGTAGTAAATATATGGAAGCTCATTTATTGCACACTTTAGAAGAAACCCTGACAACACTTATATCCATGTAAAAGTGGGCAGGCACAATACCATAGGCTTTCAACGAAGGCCCATTGAAATTTATACATGTATTGCAACATGAAATTTGATCACACTGCAGTACTGTAACACACACACACACACACACACACACACGGCAGGGCGCAACTCTTTAACAGGCGCCTGGGATACATGGAGGCCCAAGGTCTCAGTCCAGACCCCGAAAAATTTCAAAATTATAACATTGGGCACATGCATAACACCCTGAAAATATCAATCCGAACCCCCTACAAATAAAGTTGGTGTGAAGCTTTGCACATGGACATGTGTTTTGAAAAACAGTGGCAGATCTAGAACAATTTTCCTGGCTGTGGGAGGGTGATAGCACAACTGAAACTTGTACATTTGTAAAGAACAAGAATAATGATCTAAGCAAAAAAAAAAAAAAATATAACATATTTATCACATTTATCAAACAGGAAAAAAATACAAGGTTTTCAATTTCACCAAAAGTGTGGCTACTCCCACCTTAGACCCCACAGCAATGATTCAGTTGTTACCTACCTACTCGGACATGAACAAAAGTTTACATCAAAATATCAGCCATTCAGTCACATTCATTAAAGCAAGCATAACACTGATCTGAATATCCAAATAAAACGTCAAAAGATTCAATCCAAAACTTAATATTGCAAACGCATATATACAAAGACAGGAAATGAATAGTAGTAGCAGGAAAGATTGAAATCACATAAGAAAACCGCAAATGGCAAAATTCTTCTTTGTAACACACATGCACAAAAATTGTGCTTGAAAAATTCTAATATATCTTTTCAAGCATTTCAAGCTAGCTTCAGGCACAATTTAAGCAAAATAATAATTAGTTTGAGAATGTTTAATACCAGTAAGCCCTGTAGAGCTATACCTTGTCAAATAGACATCTTATATAGGCCTCCCTTCCCATATCTCAAGGCCGGGTTACTGCCACATTTTGTAAGACATTACAATGGGATCAGATATGATAGTTTAGAAAAATAATATACATGTATTCCTATTTCCTAATTCAAGTTGTGAATATTCTTAAGATAGTCAAATGAAAACTGTAGTCAGAGAAAAGACCAAATCAACTTGGACATGGATAGTGGTTTGATTGGTCTGACGTTACCCTCATCCCATAGATCACTCATAATACACTGTAATTTTGCCTCTACCATTCAAATAACCACTCAATTAACCAATAGTTGGAATCCCAAACAGGAAAAATTTCATTCCTCAAGCCAAAATGCCAAATGCAATTTTTTTTTTCCATAATCTGGTCAGAGAGGTGCTTCATCAACTAAAATTAATTAATTTTTAACGGTTTGCCAAGATGGAATATACAAAACAAAGATTCATTACATCATTTCTTAGGCTACAAATGGCCACAGTGACTACTCTGATTACTTGAGAAGCAATAGCAATATATATACTACACCCATGTGTAGTAGCCATCGTTACATGATGGATCCCATTGCATAATGATTTAAGGTGATAGATACCTTGAGGCTTTGCTTCTTGAAGTCTGATTTTCAGGCCTGTACTGAAGTATATCATTGTCTCACGGAAGAACCCACTAAATACTGTGGATCATTATAAGACTTTGAGATCACATAAAGATGTCCAAAAATTATATATATGGTAGATTTGGGGTGATAATGGTTGATGATTTCACCTTTATTCATTGTCCTTGGAGTGGCAGTCACATCTTGCACAATAATCTGCTTTAGTGCTGTTATCGAAACGGTTAAATGTCTGGAAAACGACTGTGAGGTCCAAAAACCGAATGGATTTCACCGTTTTCGGTTAGCCGTGGCAAGATGCTAGACTCTACATGATTTTGAATACATGAGAATGTCCAAAAGGAAAACATAAAACTTGCTATAAAAGCCTAATTTTCCTCTTTTTTATTCATAACAGTGCTAAAAAGTATCAATTTACCTACCATGATTTGATTTTAGAATGTCTTATTTCTTGTTATTTTGTGGTTTAAGTCAGTTCTAGCTTCAAATGCCGATAATCGTTCAGCAGTGGGGCTGCCATCTTGGTACTCATGAATATGTAAAGCTTTACGTAAATATGTGTAAAACCAGCTCTGTGTAAAGTTCTCTGGCGCCCTCTCCTGATGAGATCTTACATGCAGGATTTGATAGACAATATGGCTGCCCCCATACAACGGAACTATTAGACCTATCAACATTTTGAAGCTTAAACTCACTTGGAAAACTACAAAATATCAATAAATAAGACATTTTAATTTCAAGTTTTTGGTAGGTACACATATGCTTTTTATCACTATTACGATAAAAAGAGGAAAATAATGTCTTTTGTAAGAAGTCTCCTTGTTGTTATGCCTGTGTCCCATTGTGTTCAAATCATATTAGATCACCCAATTGTTATAAGTGTGAGTGCGTTTAACCGAAAACCACTGTTTTTAGCCCTAGTTAAATAGAAAATGAAATAACTGAGATATTAGAGCACTAATCTGGTTTGTTTTGCTAATAATTTCTAAAGAACAAACTTATACACACCACAAATTATGTACTCCATGTGGTGAGGTAGAGCAGTTACAACATCTTCCCCCGAGTTTTAAAATATCCATAGTACAATTACATAGAATAAGTTTAAACTAGAAATGTCCATTGCCGCGCAATGCGAATGAATCCCGCAGGCACTGGCAGCGATTCGAAGGAGGGACAAAGAACGTCCCTCCTCCCCTCCAGCAAACAAAAGGATGGAGTAGAGATTGCCGCCAGTGGCGCAGACTATTGTCAACACTAGGAGCTGTATCACCAAAACAATGTGTGTAGATTAGAGTATAGTATAATGCATCTCTATAGAAAATGAAATAACCGAGATATTAGAACACTAATCTGGTTTGTTTTGCTAATGATTTTGAAAGAACAAAATTATACACACCACAAATTATGTACTCTATGTGGTGAGGTAGAACAGTTACAACATCTTCCCCGAGTTTTAAAATATGCATAGTACAATTACATAGAATAAGTTTGAACTAGAAATGTCCATTGCCGCGCAATGCGAATGTATGCCCATCAAACAAAAGGATGGAGTAGAGATTGCCACCAGTGGTGCAGACTATTGTCAACACTAGGAGCTGCATCACCAAAACAATGTGTGTAGATTAGAGTATAATGCATCTCTATAGAAAATTCAAAAGAAATTTGTCAAGAAATGTGACCTCAGAGCGCACACAAGATATCCACTAAAATATGACCTTTGACCCTATGAAAAACAGAAAACTGGGGGCAGCATCACCAAACACTGTAGAGGTCTAGAGTAATGTATGATGGACCTCCATCCATACAACATCTGAAAGAAATCAGTCAACAAATGTGTCCTCCAGAAGGCATGCAAACAAAATATGACATTTGACCCTATAAAAAGCGTAACAATGCATGGGGGCAGCAGCAGTAGATAGATGTGTAGATTTCACCAAGACACACCTCCATATAAAATTTCAAAGAAATCCGTCAATAAATGTGGAAGTTAGAGCGCACAAAAGACATCTGACCTTTGACCCTATAAAGGACGGAACAATGAGGGCAGCATTATCAAATTTGTAGATTGTACCAAGATACATATCCATACAAAATTTAAAAGAAATCCATTACGAAATGTGGCCTGCAGAGTGCACTCATGCCATCCTCCAGAGTATGACCTTTGACCCTATAAAAGACGGGACACTGGTAGCAGCATCACCAAAAACTATAGGTTTTTAGATTACACCAAGAGACACCTTCATGCAAAATTTGAACGAAATCCGTCAAGAAATGCAGATGTAAGAGTGCAAGAAATGGACAAAATGACCTTTGACCCTATAAAGGGCGAAACAATGAAGGCAGCATCACCAAAAAGTAAAGATGTGTAGATTTTACAAGATACATATCCATACAAAATTTGAAAGAAATCCATCCAGAAATGTGGCCTGCAGAGTGCACTCACGCCATCCCCCTGAATTATGACCTTGGACCCTATAAAAGATGGGACAATGGTGGCACCATCCCCCAAAACTATAGGTTTTTAGATTACACCAAGAGACACCTTTATGCAAAATTTGAACGAAATCCGTTGAGAAATGTGACTGCCAGAGTGCACACAATAGTGCACACCAGACATCTATCAAAATATGACCTTTGACACTATAAAAGACGGAACACTGGAGGCAGCATCACCAAAATCTATAGGTTTCTAGATTATACCAAGAGACACCTTCATGCAAAATTTGAACGAAATCCGTTTAGAAATGTGACCGCTACAGTACACACAAACTATCCCCCAAAATATGGCCTTTTACCCTATAAAAGATGAAACACTGGGGTCAGCATCACCAGAAATTATAGGTGTCCAGATTTTACCAAGATACACCTCCATACAAAGTTTGAAAGAAAGAAAGTTTGAAATGTGACCACCAGAGCGCACACAAGAATGTGACACGGCGGCGGCGGCGGTGGCGGTGGCGGCCTCGGTGGAACGCTGCTGAATCCAAAGTATCCTCCAGCATTCTGCCGGGGGATACAGTGACAGGCAAATGTACACTCCACTCTGTTTCTTTCCTATCCAACAAGTTTTCGGATTATAAGTAACCGAATATATAAGTGGTTTCTATGGTTCCCTTTTAGAAATACAAGAACCCACTGGTATACAATACACATATGCAGCATAATAATGCTAGGATAGGAGTGCAACACCTAGCATGACTAGAAGGCACTCCAGTATTTAAAGCATTCATAATACAATGGAAGCTCTATCTCCTTCTCCCCACAGAGGGTTTGTGAGTTGTACTTTTAAAGACGAATTTGGTACTCTCAGTGCCCGGCAATACTAGCAATACCTATGGAAATCAACACATCGGCATTCATAATTCTGCAAGACAACAAAAGTGTTTTGCAGACTATCCAGCATAGGCACCTATCCCGTCGCCTACGGGAACCAACTGTCTCATGTATGAAACCTATGGGAATGACAGAATTCAGTAGTCAACAGGTTAACATGTTGCTTACTCATAATCATGAAGATTCCATTGTGGTATAATTAATTGGCTCCACAAGTTTTCTTTCCCAGACACTGGCAGTACCACCAGCATAACAAGTACGATCCTAGGTGAAAAGTGAGCATTGGTTGCTTTCTCTGCACAGGCACTTGCGTAAGTTTCTAAATCCATTCCAAATTTCCTGTCAAGCATGGTGTGAACGATCAAAATCATTCTGCATCGTTAGTACTGTAATTGATCGTTCAGAGTACTGAATGCATTATCGTTCATCCTCTGTTTCAAATTTACAGCTAGGAGCATCTTCCCTTTTCACTCTGTCACTGCTTTGGGCATCTTCACTTTTCTCCAGTACAAAGAGTGCATCGTCCAGGAGGTAGAAGGGTTCTGTGGCATCCCCCTCACAGAGGTAAGGCACCCTTGAGAAGCTCCGGACTTGGAACCCAGCCGGCTGGAACACGTCCTGGACCAGATGCTGGACCTGCTCTTCCCACGTCTCCCCTTGGACCTCAATAACTTCTGAAGGCCTGTTCTGGGCTGAACCTATTAAATAAAAGAAGTGGCATGGAGCTGATAGAACTGCTTTGCGACTCTCTACAACTGGATAGTTCACTAGGAAGTTTTGTGGTGTGAAAATTGTAGCTCCTTGCAGCAATTTTTATACTCCCTGGAACACGATGAGGATTCATTTGCTTTACAAACAGTAACAACTTACAAATTCAAATTCACTACCTTCCTTCCTTGATTTTAGCATCTTTGCAGAGTCAAAGGAGTATGAAAATTGACATAGAATAGTTCTCAGTATGTAATAGATAAATTCCTTCACTTTTTATTACTCGCGTATTAAAGCCATGTTTTCTTTATTATTTATATTGTTTTAATGTACACAAAAACTTTCCCCAGGCAATATCACATTACAAAAAGTTGTGAACAATCTGTGTATACATTGTTCAGCAAATTGTGTCATGCATGTGTGTGTTTGAGGTGTGTATCTGTGTGGAGAACAGCAATTATGATGGAAAAACCAATGATTTTCTGCCTTGAGTTGCAGGGTACCATTCTGAGATTGTGCATGAGAGCAGCTAATGTAGATCATATGCTTCTGAGACATTCATGGCAGTCATTAAAGCCAGTGTGTGTGTGTGTGGGCGTGTTTAGCCGTACCGGTATGTCCAAGGACATTTTCGGACAGAGAACAAAAAAAAAAATCATGAGAACAATGGTCCTCAGAAGCCGGACAATAGTCCTTGAACGTCGAACAGTGAATTTGTGCCTTATTCCGTCGACTGTCCGAGGACGGAGGAACAATAGAGGAACAAAACTTGTCCTCGGAAATAAACTAATACAAGACTGTGTGTGCGTGAGGGGGCGTGTTTATCCGTATGTCCGAGGACATTTTCGGACAGAGAACCAAAAATAATCATGACAACAATGGTCCTCGGAAGCCGGACAATAGTCCTCGAACGTCGAACAATGAATTTGTGCTTTCAGCCAATCCGCAGGTCCCCTAAAAGTGCGCTATTTTATTTCCAATTCTGCCTGACTATGAATACATAATGAGCAAGAACAGCCAGGAACATCTCATTTGCAAACTATTGAATAGCCTACTTATCATTCACCAATTGTCATGAGTTATACATCAAATAAAAGAAGAGGGATCAGAGATTTGTGACATGCTTTTATTGTGTTCAAAATAAAAGACGAAATTGGTATAAAATGGTGTTCCTTTTATGACCAAAAATGGAAATTAAATGAAATATATATCTGGCCAAATCTACCATAGTTTTATTGTGAGCCAGGGCAAATTTGACATGAGCGTAAAGGGCATTTTCTGTACTTTCCAAAGATTGAAATAACATTAATGTGCACTTCATGACAGGGTCAGGATCCAGCAATATGTAACCGATGTACACACTTTGTCTTTAAAAAAGTCAATTCCAGCATTCTGATTGGTTACCACCACGCAAGATGTTTTCTCACAGCCAGGCAACAGCTATGCGCATGTTTGCGCAAGGATGAAGCAACAGGTTTGTAAAATCAGCACTGATTTTCTTATTTACTATATAAATCTATATACCTACCTATTATGCCTGTAGTCTTGACTACGGGACCCCTTCGAGAATTTAACACACATGCGTCACAATATTGTGCGCACCCCCCGTAATCCTATTGTCCCCTTCGCCACTCACGCGCGTCAACACGCTACGGCCATCTTCCTCTTTTGCGAGCAATCCCAAGTAGAAACATGTTGCTTGCAAGGAGCGGGGAAGGAGGGAGGGTCATAGGTAGGTATATAGATTTATATAGTAAATAAGAAAATCAGTGCTGATTTTACAAATTTACTGCAATAAATCATATATACCTACCTATTATGCCAGACCAGCGCCAACTCAAAGACCGGGAGGCATGTTTCGAGCGGAAGGAAATAGGATTACACCAAAGACTACAAAGAAGACACAGCGGCCTTCAAGGTGGCTGACGCAAACAAAGCTTCACCTGCGGGAATATCCCTAAGGTAGCAAGAAATGAAGGAATTGGGCGAACGCCAATAAGCAGCCTTCAAAATATCAACAAGCGCCACACCTTGAAACAGAGCCCAAGAAGTGCTGACACTACGAGTATCATGAGCACGAAGCTTACTGTCGGATAAAAGAGCCTCTGTGCCAGCGGCCCTAATAGCTTCAACGATCCATCTAGAAATGGAATCAAGAGAGGCAGGAGAAAAAGGCTCTCCAGTGATCAAGAACAACTGATCATCCTTACGATAAGACTTAGTCTTATCAATATACCATTTGAGAGCCCTAACAGGACACCAAACTTTGTCCTCACGCACCGAAGAAAAGTCAGAAAGCGGACAAAGAAAAATCTCAACAGGACGGAGGTAGCTGTCTGATTCTTGGCAACGAAAGAAGCCCTAGGAATCAACCTAACACCTTTTCTCTCCCAGCGAACATGACCAGGAGTAAGACAGAGAGGATGAAGAGTACTGCGCCTCTGCCCAGAGGCAATAGCTACCAAAAAGAGCGTCTTAACCGTAAGATGATGAAGCGAAGCTTCACCTAACGGTTCAAAAGGAGGTTTCGCCAAGGCCTCCAGGACCTTAGGCAGACTCCAAGACGGCACTAACTTAGAAAACGAAGGTCGTTTCAGAAAGAACGAACGAATCAAACCACTTAGTAGCGGGGAATTGGAAATCCCCGAACCATCCGAAAAACCCGAATGAATGGCCCCGATCGCCGAACGGTAGCCTCGGATAGTAGAAATAGACCTCCCTTTGTCAAATAACGAGATTAAGAAATCCGCAATTGAACCAATAGGAGCCTTAGAAGGGGTTTGATTTCTCTCTTTGCACCAAAGGAAAAAGACCGAGAGACGGGAATTGTAAATTTCCCTAGTAGAAACCCTACGACTGGACATTAAAAAGTCTGCGGCTCTATCAGAGAGACCCGACTGTCTTGCAGATTCCCTGACAGGGGCCAAGCAGTCAAATGAAGAGACTCCGGATTGTGGTGAAGAATCCCCAATAGGGGCTGTAACACCAGATCCGCTCTTAACGGGAGAACTAACGGTTGAGCCCTTAGAAGGCTCATAAGTTCCGGAAACCAATTCCTCCTGGTCCTGGGCCAAAAGGGAGCTATTACAAGCACCCTCGCCCGATCTTCCCTGATTTTCCGCAAGACACGCGGAATCAGTTGGAAGGGAGGAAAGGCGAATCCCTGAAGGTTCTCCCAGCTGAGGGAGAAAGCATCGAGAGCCCATGCTCCCTGATCGCGAACACGGGAGCAATACTTCGGCAGCTGGTGATTTAGCACCGACGCAAATAGATCCACTTCCAGTGGACCTAGGCAACTGCGAAAGCGGCAAAATACTTCCGGATGGAGCATCCATTCCGATGGAAGATACCTGCCCCGGGACAGAAAATCCGCAAAGAGGTTTTCCCGACCGGGGATGAAAGAGGCCACGGGTGTGATTGCCATGCGACGACACCACCTCCACAGCTGAGCTGCTAGGGCATTCAGGGCAACCGAACGAGTGCCTCCCTGCCGATTGATATATGCCGCCACAGTAACATTGTCCGTGAGAATCAGAACCGAACAACTGAGAAGTCGACTTCTGAAATGGAGCAAGGTCAACAGAACTGCCATAAACTCCAGGACATTGATATGAGGAAGAGTCCCAAGATGAGACCAATCCCCCGCAACCGTGCTGCCGTTGCAGTGTCCTCCCCACCCCAACCGAGAGGCGTCCGTCGAAACCGATATCGACGGAAGAGGGGCAGAGAAGGACCTGCCTCGCGCGAGAAACACCTCGCTCGTCCAACAAGCGAGAAGAGACTTGATCTTTACTGGTACTGGAATCCAGACCAAAAGAGAGTCTTTTCCCGGCTTTAAGAACCTGAGGAGATGTCTCTGAAAGGGTCTCATGAGGAGCCGACAGTCCTCTAAAACATCGACTAGACTGGCTAGATAACCTAGAAACTGAAGCCACTGTCTGGCCGAGACTCTTCTGGCCAGCAAGAGCTTGCGAGCCGCAGAGACAATGGTGAGAATCCTGTCTCGACTGGGCCGAGCTAACTGATTCCTTATGTCTAACACCGCCCCCAGAAAAACTGGGCTGCGAGTGGGGACTAACTCTGACTTTTCCCAATTTATTAGGAAACCTAAGTCTTGAGTAAGAGAGACTAGCAACGAGTCTCGTCCAACAAACGATCGCGCGACTCCGCAAGGAGAAGCCAATCGTCCAGGTAACAGAACAACCGCAGGCCGCGACGCCTCAGAAAGGCCGCTAGCACCGCTACAACTTGAGTAAAAACCCGAGGGGCCGGGCGCAGCCCGAAACCGGTAAGTCTCCGAGAGGAAGGAGAACCCCAGAAGATCGCGAGATGCGCGATGAATGGGAATGTGAAAGTACGCGTCCTTGAGATCTATCGAGACCGCGTAATCTTCCCTTTTGATCAACGGAAGAATGGAGGCAAGAGTCTCCATACAAAAATGAACCGGAGGAATAAATTTGTTTATCCTCTTTAGGTTCAGTATCAAACGAAGTTTTCCCGAGCGCCTGGGAATAACAAAAGTCGGAGAAAGGGAAAAAGGACAGCCTGTGAGGTGTCCAAGTTCCTATAGCACCTCCGGGGAGCGGGGCGGACAGATCTATGAAGAAACCGTCTCGTCCGCCCGCTGCCTGAACCCAAGCAAAGTCGAACCCTGCGCGCGGGTTGACTAAAAGTCAGGGAAAGTTTAGAACAAAGCAATCGCTTCTACCCCACAAAGGGAGAGCAACTAAGGCTCTGCCTGCCCCAGCGATTCGGAGACCGAAGCTAGAGAGGCCGCTTCCAAAACTGGATCCGCCTGAAAAGATCGTGACAAAGAATCACGAACAAAGGCCGAAACGGTCGGATTCACGCATGAACCGCCATAAGCCTCCTCACCCGACGGAGCCCCGAGGCTGCGAGACTAGGAGGCTCATGTGATCTCATCACAGACAAAGAAGAATAAACCATAAAAGGCTAATTAGTCTCGATGTCCGACCCAAAAAAGGGACAAGAGCAGGGGATGTGAATCCTGGTACAAGGAACCAACCCTGAGTCTGGGCAAAGCCCATCTCACACTGAACATCTCAGCTTGAGAGACCGAAGGGTTAGCTAAACCCGATGGGCAAGAGGCAGACAAAGCCTTGCCTCTTTTAGCCCCTTCCCTAGGCTTCTGATTGGCCCAAAAAGAGCCTAAGTCGAAACCCGCTTTTCAGAGCGTTTATCCGGTTTCGTTCGGATCCCCGAAGCCCTTCGGGAACACGAACCGAACCCTCCACTGAGGGACGCTCACCTCCCTTTATGGGAGAAGTGCGCTGAGGGTATTGAACCCAAAGACGCGCACCAATTACCCATATCGGCCGAGCAAGGAGATGCAACAGCCATGGGCCGGACGCCAAGGCGCCCAGACTCAGCAGAAATCCCGCTGCTTAAACCAACGCGAAGTCGAACCCTGCGCGCGGGTTGACTGAACTTCAGGGCGATATTTGGACAAGAAAACAATCGCTTCCACTCCACAGAGATTGAGCGATTGAGACTCCGCCTGCCCAAGCGATTCGGGAACCGAAGCTTGAGAGGACGCATCCAAATCTGGTTCCACCCGAGTGGAATGAGACAAAGGAACGTTAACAAAGGCCTCCGCAGGCGGGTCCCCGCATGGCTCACCAACAGTCTCCTCGCCCGGCGGAGCCCCAAGGGCCGCGGGAGTAGGAGGCACATGCGAATCAGTCTCAGACAAAGAGGAATCAAACACAAAAGGTTGATTAGTCTCAAAGTCAGACCCCTGAATAGGGACAGAAGTCAGGGTTGAAGTAGCCGGTACAAAGGACCAACCCTGATTCTGAGCAAAAGCCCGCATCATGCTGAACATGTCAGCTTGAGAGGAGCTAGCTGGGTTAGCCAGGCCAGACGGGCAAGAGGCCGGCAAAGCCTTGCCACTTTTTGCCTTCTTCTTGGCCTTTTTCTTGGCTGGCTCGACAAGAGTCGTAGCCGAAACCCTTTTGTTAGAACGCTTAATCGGATTCATTCGGATCTCCGAAGCCACTTCGGAAACACGAACCGATCCCTCCGCGGAGGGACGTTCACTTCCCAAAAAGGGATTGGAGCGCTCATGGCGTAAGCCTAGAGAATCGCCCAAATCACCCATATTGGCTAAGCAAGAGGATGCAGTAGCCATGGGTTGGGAGCTAAAAGCTCCCAGTGCGTGGGCAGACCGAGATGACTCGGTATGTGCCCGATGACTACTAAAGGCATGTGAACCCACTATTGGACCGCTCGAAAGCGGCAATAGGGGAGCACTAGTAGTCACGCACTCAGGTGAAAACCGATCCCTCCGCGGAGGGACGTTCACTTCCCAAAAAGGGATTGGAGCGCTCATGGCGTAAGCCTAGAGAATCGTCCAAAACACCCATATTGGCTAAGCAAGAGGATGCAGTAGCCATGGGTTGGGAGCTAAAAGCTCCCAGTGCGTGGGCAGACCGAGATGACTCGGTATGTGCCCGATGACTACTAAAGGCATGTGAACCCACTATTGGACCGCTCGAAAGCGGCAATAGGGGAGCACTAGTAGTCACGCACTCAGGTGAAAACACCTGTTGCTCCGAAGAGCGTCCATAATTGTTAGCTCGAGCATTCCCATCAGCTGGCAACTGAGACAGCCCAGAAAGTACTCGTTCCCCCATATGGCGTTTGCCGGGGGCTAGGGTTTGTGAACCCAGACCAACATTGTTAGCTCGAGCATTCCCATTAGCTGGCAACTAAGACAGCCCAGAAAGTACTCGTTCCCCCATATGGCGTTTGCCGGGGGCTAGGGTTTGAGAACCCAGACCAACATGGACTAAGCCCGTGGGTTGCCCTGCAGTAGTGGGGCGCGTCTCCCCTAACGGATCAGAGCGAGTGAACGCTACCGTACGGGAAACAACAGCCCCCCCCTCTGGTCTCAGCGACCGGGGGATTGGATTCGAGATATCCAAACCACTAGAATCTGACGTCACCCACCCCGAAACCACAGGCTTCGGAGTTGACAATCCCGATTCAGTTAACGCCACCCGTCCCGAAGCCCTAGACAACTCTTCGGAAGAAGCAGGTCTCCTTGACCCAGCTGCTTCTTCTTCCGAATTCATACCACTGCAATAAAACAGACAATAAAGTATACTTTTCAAAATAAGAAAAACTTCAACTGCATGCAGTAAATAAAACTAAAGTTTATTTGGGAGATACGCACTAAAGAAATTTTCACAGCCTAAAAACCGTAAGAACAAACACCGAACCCGAAGGCTCGGTGACAAACGGAAACACCCGCAAACACAGAAATATCTACGTGGGGCTGACCGTGAAAGAGAAAAATAAATGCCAAGAAAGGGAATCAAAAAATCCCTTGCAATCGGCAAGAGTGACTAATAAAACACAAAGTACTATAATCTAAACGAATATAGGTACCTAAAAGTGCTTTAACTATGTGAAAAAGCGCACCAAAAAGATACTATACGACCTGATTTCAGGAGCGCTGTGACAATACGTCCTAACTCGTCGGGGGCGAGCAAGAAAGAGGAAGATGGCCGTAGCGTGTTGACGCGCGTGAGTGGCGAAGGGGACAATAGGATTACGGGGGGTGCGCACAATATTGTGACGCATGTGTGTTAAATTCTCGAAGGGGTCCCGTAGTCAAGACTACAGGCATAATAGGTAGGTATATATGATTTATTGCAGTAAATTGCGCAATGTTTCATTCAACGCGCACTTGGTTACGGATGGCTCGCTTGCCAATCACAGGGCTAAGATTCTATGGTCTTGACCATGGTCTTGACAACGGATGACCTGCGGCTGAATATTGCTGGATCCTGACTCTGTCATAAATTTATGGATGATTTGAATGTAACGATGAAAAAGATGAGATTCCAGCGCTTCCATACATATGTGTCTTGATGGCGGCTCATATACTTTTTATATGTCTTTTAACAACTTGAAATCTTGTGAAAAAAAGGCTTTTGTATGACTATTTCATCAGTTATTTTAAACATTTTCTTTTTAAAATTCTGACTAAAACAAAATATCCCTGTGTTGGTAAACTATTCATTTATTTTTGCAGAAAGTCTAATGAGCACAGCATTAATATTTATTGAAGAGCATAACTTTAAAGATGACCATGCGATACAGCCGGCTGGGTGCAGGGAGAAAGTCCATTTCGGGCACTGGAAATAAAATGCGCGTTTTTTGCTTATTTGCATACGACCTGCGGTCTGACTGCTTAATTCCGTCGACTGTCCGAGGACGGAGGAACAATAGAGGAACAAAACTTGTCCTCGGAAATAAAGCAATACAAGACTGCGTGTGTATATGTGATTCAGTTGTGGGGTACAGAGAACAATAGAGCACAATGATGCACTCTATTCCGTCATGCTTGTGGGGTACAAAATACAATAGGAGAAGTGCTTGGGGGGTACAAAATACAATAGCAGAAAATAATAAAGTTCCCCACAAATCAATGTGTGTGAGGGTGTGTGTGTGTGTATATAGATAAGATACAAAGTTTCACTTTGATTACCCAAGAAAACATTATGGATTATCGCCAAAAGAATGAACTTTACAATGTCCTTCACTGTACCTCATGACAATGGGACATTTAGTTTGTTATGTTATACTTTGTCCGATTGTCACGATAATGAGCTTCTTCCAGTGAATAATTATATCCATGCTCGGTGTATCGAGAGTGCCCTATATTAAAGACAAGAGTATTAGATCATGAAAACAGTATTTCTATTAAAAATACTTACCATACTCTACAAACTGCTTGAAGGGTAGCACCACTGCCATGACGACCACACCGGATGATGATAGCGATTCCCTCATCTCCCGGAGGAGTTCAAGTGGTCGTTCACATCGGTCAAGTAAGTTCAGACAGCTGATCATGTCATAGGTGTGTCCTGTTTTCTCCTGACTCCACCCATCAATGGGAAGTATTCTGGAGAGTACAAATAAATCAACCTATAAAATGTAAGTTTGGAAGTTTATCAGTGACTCATGTAGCTACAGGAGGTGCTGTTGTGCTAGCTTTGCCCACCAATTTGCGAGGATGAGAGATATGTAAACTGTTTGAGAATATTCTCTAGTAGCAAATATGAAATTTGAAATTAACCAGTACAATACAATAATACCAATACAATAGTGAATTTCACAATGAGCTGAAAGTTTCATAATTTGCAAGCAATATGGGTACGTAAGAATGGTCTGGACCATGAGCTCCCTATTTCATGTTTAAACATTCTTCTTAATGAATAAGTGTGTATTCCGTTAGTAAATAAACATTCTTATCTACAGAATAAGATTATTCCAGAATCAGTAGCTTATGGGTATTCTGAAAACAATGTAAAAACACAAAATGCAGTATATGGGACTGAACAAGGAGCAACAGCGCACACTCGCCTGTAGCCTTGCTGAGACAGCCTCCACTGCATGGTCCACGATGCCTCAGTGGCATAAACCTCCTGGAACATGCAGTCTACCTCTTTGGTGACCTCCCCATCACCCGCTCCAAGGTCAATTATGCGTTTTGCTTTCCAGTCGGCCGTCACGCCCAGAAGACGTTGGATCTGGTCTCGTGAGAACACAAACATGGACCCCCTCTTCAAGAATCTAAAGCATTGTGCCACGAGAACATAGATTTTCACTTGCTGGTCATAGACAAATAAAATTTCTTGTTGCTACTATTTCTATGCAAGCATCTCAATGATTACAACGACTGACATTTATGATTAAATACATTTTTTCATGACTTGACTTCAAAAAGTGAATTATGCACAATACCAAATACATGTATGTCAACTCCAAAATTTAACATGTTGGAATTAAAGGTACATATAGAGTACCGAAGTGTGACGTCATCAAATTTTGATTTTTGTATTTCAGTATTTTTAGGACCATATTAATAGGTAGAGCATGATGGAAAACGTTCACACATCAAATTTGACATGAATCAGTTCATGGTGGCCCAAGGTATGGCTATATGAATATCTAATTAGCCCCATTGAAGTCAGTGTAAATTGGCCTGGTTCTTAACAGTTTAGAACCAGGCCAATTTAACACTGACTTCAATGGGGCTAAGGAGGTATTCATGCGGCCATATCTCGGGGCCCAATGAGCCAATTGCCATAAAATTTGGGCTCTGGATGTTTTTCACCATGATCCTTTGAGATATGGTATAAAAAATGAAAAAATGAAAAAATAGCTTTTTGTGACGTCATCACTTCGGTACTCTATAATGGTGAAGATTACTAGTAAATACTTCTATTCTTTTTTGCTAGTGTGCTTGTTTCTTGCCTTGATGTTTGTCTCCTCCTCACCCTGTTCCTCCTGCTCATGCTCCTCCTCTCAATCTTTTTTTTTTCTCTCTCTGTCTCTCTTCACTTTTATTCCTCTTTCTTGTTCTCCACTGTCAGTGTCTGTCTCTATTTTCGTATCTCTGTCTCTCTTATTAGATTCTCACCATCTTACTGGCTGTATGCCAAGCCTGAAGTAGCCTCTCTCTCTCACTCACTCCATTTTCCCTCCTATTATCTCTCTTTCCCAAAATTTTAGTCCCTTTCTCTCTTACCCATTTACCGAGGTAGTTGACATGAAGAAAGAAAGGACAGCCTTGGTCATGATGTGCCAATTCAGTCAGAAGCAAACCAGACTTCTCATAGCAACCATCCAGGAGAGAGAGAGCCCACTCTCCATCATCCCTTTCTTTTTCTCTATCTCCCTCCCTACTCCTTCCTTTTTATCAAGTGCTCTCTATTCTCTGTCCATCTGTTTTTCTTTGTCTCTATATTTTCCATTAATCACTCTCTCTCTCTCTCTCTCTCTCCATCCAGGCTTTCTCTGTTGCTCAGTTCCCCTTTCTCATTTTTTAGGGGTTTGTTTGTCAGGATATATGTCTGGGTCTTTCTATGTCAATGTCTCTCTGTTTCTCTCTGTATTTCTCTGTCCATCTCTCTGTTTGTCTCTTTGTCTGTCTCTATGTCTGTCTGTCTCTCTGTTCATCTCTCCTATCAATCTCTCCAACTCCAAGTGTCTATCTATCTCTCTGTCAATCTCTGTCTGTGTCTATCTATCTCTCTGTCAATCTTTGTCTGTGTCTCTCCATCTCTCTCTGTCTTTATCTCTTACCCATTTACTGAGGTAGTTGACATGAAGAAAGACAGGGCAGCTTTGGCCGTGCTGTGCCACATCTGTGTGAGAAACCAACCAGACTTCTCATAGCAACCATCCAGGAAGACCGCAGTTCTTTGGTCCATATTGCTTTGTACAAACTTGGAAGAGAGCCACTCAGGGAGCTTGCTAACATCACAACTGTACCACTACAAAGGACAGACAAACGTTGAAAATATGAATATACTGCCCTAGAATAAACTTTAAAGGGCAATCCAACCTTGGTAATAAGATGATTTGTGTGGAAGCAGAAAAATAAGAAAAACAGGATGTTGAAAGTTTGAAAGAAATCGGACAAGGACTAAGAAAGTTATGGATGTTTGAAAAATGAGATCACTACATCTATGCGAATCTCAAATTGGCAATTCGGTGAGTCGATTGTGACATTTTTGTGGAAAACTCTGCCATTTGTCGTACACAAAAATATCATTAATTTGCGGTTTTCCTCGAGGTGCTTTTACCCTCGGGGCAGTACTCAACATATATTGGAGATAGCATATTGTTATAGGTCCTCATGAAAGAAAAAGATCCTACTGAGTAATACATTTTGAAAAAAGTGACATTTTAGTCATTTTGTGTGTTGGAGCGAATGGGGGAGTTGTCCACAGCTACATCTCAGTGACATTACCTATTCGGCCAATTTGAAATTCCCATATGTATAGTGATTACAACTTTCAAAAATTCATAACTTTCTTATCGCTTGTCCGATTTCGTTCAAACTTTCACCAATCTGCTTCTCTGATTTTTCCTCTTTCTTTCAAAGCAACTTGCTATTAAGGTTGGATTTCCCTTTAAGCATAAAGAATTTAGATATGGCATAATGATATATTGATAAATCTTTACTCTACTTTCTTGTGGATCATATGAGACATATGTTGAGATTTGTTTGAATTTTATTTTTAGCATCCTTTGATTAGGTAATCATCTGTAAAAAAAATATGTGGTCAAAAATATAAAGATATTCTCATTAATTGTAAATGTCATACACCTTAAATTAAAAAGAGAGTTGTCATTAAAACTTTTTATTCTGAGAAAGGATTTTAATGTTACATAAATAATTTTTGCTTTAATTCAAGACAGGGTGAACTGTCCCTTTATGTTGTCAAAATATTAAAGATTAAATGTCAATATTTCTTTGTGTAAATATAATTTGATCACCTTCTTCAAAGTTTAAGATTAGAATATTCATTTATCCTTTAAAAAAAAAAATCATACTAATTATGCAAGAGTATCAATAAAATATCATTAGCAACTACATTTTGATTGGATCATTAAATTATCATCATCACTAGTATCATCACCATCATTATCATCGCCATCATCAGAATCAACTCTACATGTATAGTCTATATCAAGTTTACCATAATTATCTTTTAAAATAAAAACAGTCTACTTGTTATTCTCTTTCAGCATCCCCATCACATAAATTTCATCATGCAGATTGTTTCTGTTTACCAGATAAAATATCAATATCATCAATCATCACCAGTTTCCATCATCATCACCACCACCACCATCACCATCATCACCACCATCAACAACACCACCATCAACATTCATCACCAACACCATCATCAGCATCACCACCATTCATTAGATTTAGATCTCATCATAAATTCAGACAATCATGACAAGACAAAAGAAAAAAAAAAGAATCCTCAACTTTGTCAAGGAGGAGACTGGAGAGTGGAGAGGGGAAGAAGACAATGGAGGAGGAGGAGAAGAGGAATACAAAGGATGAGAAGATGAATACAAAGGAGAAGAAAAGGAAGATTTTCAAATGGGGAATTCAAAAGGGAAGAAAAAAGGAAGAAGTGTGAAGACGAAGACTAATTTAGACTAGAGTCTCAAATATCCAGCAGGCAGCATCTTACTGAAAATCAAATATGTGGGACCGAAGAGATACAGGCTTGGCTGTATGGCAAATTTTATCGCAATTTTCACACTCTTACCTTGTCAACGTCGTGATATTTTCTCAAACAGTGTCTCTTGAATCTGTCATTTGTATTGTGCTCGTGCATTGCACGAAGTAATGGGTTGCGAATTCGAGATGTAGCCATTTTTTTTTACACAATTACAAATTTACAGCAAATTGTGTTTTGCCAAATTTCCCAACCGAGTTCTTCCGTAGCCTCGTATAAGGGAAATTTATATATATATTTCCATCAAACTCACATATATTTCATGGTAGTTTTACATTTATTTCAGCAAATTCATTTCAATTAATTACTAGTAATACGTTGAGAATGTGAATCACTTCTGATTTACAATTTTTAATTATTTTACCTTTCTGATTTTGTAAATCAGTCTAACGTTTAGTCTCGGATATGAACAGTCAATGAGTCATTTTACTAGTAGTAGTATAAAGTGATGTACATGTATTATTATTTGGGCTATTTCAAGTTTTCTGTGCATGTGATATATTATGAATTTATTTCATCAAATTCATTTCGATTTTCAATTTTATTCTATATCCGGCAATCATTTTATTTTATTTCTTCTTCCATTATATTTCTGATACCAATGTTGTTCTCATCCTTGGCAGCCGGCGCCCCGTTTCGGTGACAATTTTGTTTCCGTCCCTCTCATATCTCCTGAATTTAAATCAGTGATAAACCAAAATGATTCTGGAATCTGGAATACCATTTGTTTGTTCCATAATCCATATCTGATATGGATAATATTCACCCAGCAAATTAGCAGAAACTCGGATACTGCAAGTTTACATGATCGTGAATTCATAATGTCACGATGGCCTGGAATTGCGGTTCAAAGTTTCATGTATCAATTGACTATGAAAAGAAAGAGACGAGGAGCACATCACAACGGCTTTACTAGCAGAATATTGGTTTTTATTAAATATTGAATATGTATACAGCGTTAAAATATAAATAACCGATTTGCATAAATATAGAAGCAGATCATCACTGTGTTGAATGTCTTGAATGTCTTGAAGTCTCTATTAAGATGAAAACATACAGTGAAAGCATAACGAGATGATGATAAATGTGTACATGAATAAGATAAGTGTGTGGCAGTGATCAGAGAGTCGAATCGTATTATAACGACGAATAGTGAAAGAGCGAGAGAGAGAGAGAGGAGAGAGAAAGAGGGAGAGAGAGGGAGAGAGAGAGAGAGAGAGAGGGAGAGAGAGGGGAAAGAGGGAGAGAGAGGGGAAAGAGGGAGAGAGAGGGGAAAGAGGAAGAGAGAGGAAGAAAGAGGAAGAGGAAGAGGAAGAGGAAGAGAGAGAGAGAGAGAGAGAGAGAGAGAGCTCTAATAAGTGGAACCTAATAGGTCTCATCACAGTATCGTATCTGTTTATATAGGTAGGACCCCCCCAAAAAAAATAAAAAATAAAAAATAATAGATAAAAACCCAGAATATAAGCTGAATGAAACTACGATTACGGCACAGTAAATTTTCCACCTCACCCCTCATCCCTTCCCCGAAAAACTGATTTTGTCTTCCATTTATCATTTTTTTTAAATACGCTGCTGGGTCTCCTCGATAGCCCTTTCCTCCAAAGATTTTCAAAACACTCTAAATCAACCAAAATAGTCGTTCCTTCCCACCCCCTCCCAAATAGAAACGCGAAATTCTGTTCAAATAGGAACTGCAATAGGCCTATACTTATAGGCGAGGAGAAGCAATATCATTGTCTGAATAATTTTGAAACGAGGAGAAGGGGTGGTTTGGAAAATTTGGGTGATATTTTGGCGTCGATTCTGAGGAAAAATAGGGGTATTTGTCCCACTGATTTCAGAAACTTGAAGTATATGTTTTCAATCAATACCTCTCCCGATATAGTATCAATTTCACCCCGTCAAAAAATAAATAATATATAAGTGAATATAAATTATGAATCAAGATTAAAATACTTCGCTATACAATGAATAGTAATGCGCCCGCGCAAAACAATTAACATAAAAATAATACTTATCTTTTGATACAAATAAAATATCAAAATATCAAACACAATAAGCTGATCCACCGATATTTTCAGGGAAATAGTGCTGATATTTATCATATATACCATTCTTTTCTCTTTTCAAAATGAGCAGAGCTCCATAGCTCTCTCTCTATATATATTCTCTTAAAATAAATATTCCCAACTGATGGACTGTGGTCATTACGCAACAGATAGAGAGTATATTAAGGGGGGGATCCAAGATTGCCAAAAAGAAACGGGCCAACCCCATCTCAATTTTTCTTTAAATATAATTTATATGGAATAATGAATCACACTTGCTCTACAAGGTGTGGGTCAGAGCATTCCCCCTCCCCCCCCCCCCCCCCCCCCCCCCACGATTGGTTATCTTTCTTTTCACATTTTTTTGGTTCTCAAATGAGGAGGCTGTGCCGTATATAATAAGACCTTTTGGGCCACTCCTGGATCCGCCACAATTATTTATCGGTGTTTCTTGACCAGTCGTTTCCAAAATGGAGTTAAGCATCTTCTTTTGTCCTTACGGTGATGATTTGGTTGAGGATATCAATTTTACTGATGTTGCAATGTGGCTAAATTATCATTTCCCCCATTAATAATGTGCAAATTTCTATGGCTCAACATTTTTGTTTAAATAAATAGTTCGGTTCAAGGTGCCGAGTGTCAGTTAGGTAGGAGCATCCCTCGATATAAATATTTTTCCCTCTCTGGAGAGAGGGGACCTCATCAGCCCCTTCGGTCCACCACTGGAACTGCAAAAAAAAAAAATTATCGATGCTTCTTCATAACGAGTCGTTTCCAAAACGGAGTTGAGCGATCTACTCGTGTCTTCATGGTGTTGATTTGATTGAGGACGGAGGCGAGATTGGGTCTGGATTCTGGGTTCCTTTTCATGCATTTGATGGCCAATGATCGGAGCTCTTTTAGAAGTGGAGATCGTTCTGTTGAAGTGAGGAGAAAGTCGGATACATATCAGTTTTGTGGATATATGGATAAATAAACAAATTATATGATATAAATTTTTTTAATGATTTTTTTAAAAATTATTTTCTCTCAAATCAAATACATATTGTACAAATCATTATATTGATAGATAGATCGAGTAACAGACACTTGATCCAGTGGCGGATACGAGATTCTGTTTGGGGGCACCAGTCCCCCACCCCCTCCTCAAATAGGTTATGGGCAATTCCACGGTAACTCGCGTTACAAATAATGGGTACATTTACAGGATAATGTGCCCATATCTTTGTAATTGTTATGATCTACAAGTTACTTTTTCCAACATGGGTAGGGTAGACATAGACCAACTGATCAAATCAAAAAAGAAGAACAAAGGGCAAACATTAAGATTCTTGAATCGTTTAATTTTGGTAACTCGCGTTACAAAAAAGGACATGGTCAATTATATGAGGTCCTCTTTTGGCAAAGTCTCCTCATACTAGACAATCTTCATAAAACTTTTCCAACCTTGTAGGTTATGACTTATAAATTAACAATATAAAGGTTGAGAAATAATGAACTGCATGGTAAAATGCAGGAAGCATATTATGTCGGTAACTGGCGTTACATTATGTCTATTCAAAAAGCCTGGCACAAATTGATGGCATACAACTATTCTGTTGGCACTGTATCCTGTTTTTTAAGTATTTTGACAGATGCACAATATTGCAGATATGAAGACATCTTCATGTAGAACAATTATTGTTTTGGTAACTCGCGTTACATGGCTCAAGTGGGTAACGTTTATGTGATGCTGAAACATTATGGAAGGGAGTGTAGACCCAGTTTGCTTGTCTAAATTGAATTAATAGAAGTGTTAGCAATATTTTTCCATTGAAGAAATACAAACTAAGTTGAGCACATACATTTTAGCAGTTTGGACAACTAAAAATCTCTGCAATGTTTGTACATGTAGCTGTTATCTCGGAAAATATTCAACCAATTGGTGTAATTCTTTTTGTTTCTTTAATTTCAGCATATGGGTAAATCATAATAAATGATTTCTTTGCAATGTGATAAACTTGAAATTTTAGTGTCATGTCCACCTTCCCATGGAATTGCCCATATCACATTTATAAGGTGCCTTTTTCGTTCAAAAATCTCTGAAAAGCCTCCCCGTTATTTGTTTTGCTACTAATGGTATGTTAAATTGCCATACTTGAGGGCAAAGGTGCCCCCATGCCAATCCGTCACTAAGATGGATCTAGCCGGAGCATAATAATATTATGTCTTATAAGCGTAAAACGAGGTCATTACAAATTACCTTCTACAACTTGTGTAATGTCCTCAAGGATTTTGCCGACTGAGAAGATATCTGACGAAATTGACGTCGACTGTCCATCCAGTATGACCTCGGGAGCGACGTAATCACCTTCCTCTCCGTGGATGTACGCTACTTTTAGTTCCTCGGGGAGCCTCGTCATCCGTAACGGTGACGAAATGGTAGTGACCATCCCGAAGTCGATGATGACGGCGTGGTATCGGTGATTTCTTTTCTCGAGGAGAACATTGTCAGTCTTGAGATCATTGTGCAGGAGACCGTGGTCGTGGATCTCCATCATCCCTCTAACGACGTCCTCTGCGATGTCGAGTCCGTTGGCCATCGATAGCGGTGGAGGCTCGAGGAGAGGAAAGCTGGCTCCCGACTTCTGATTACCGACGAATTCTAGCGCTAAACATACATCGTTGTGGACGTCAAGCGTTCCCCAGAACCTCGGGAAAAAAGGGCTGTATGAGAGCAGTTGGTGAACGAGTGCCTCTTTCTTTACCCGGGCTCTGGTAGCATCATGGGGTTCATTGACCATTTCGTCCGGGGAGTGGTGGTTTCCTGATCTGCAAGGTTGTTTTATGGCGAGGGGTGTGTGCGTCTGGATGTGACGGGCCACGAGAACCCGTCCGTAGGTACCTCTGCCGATTTCTCGGAGATCGTTGATGTTCTGAATAGACAAAAAACGAATGATGGATGACAATGAAACAAACAAAGGCGGCATAACCGAGTATTGTTAGTCAAGTCCAAGGTATGTCGCATGACGTTACCAAGTACTATGGAATTTTATTATGGAATTGTTAACATAACTTGACGAAAACATAATTTTACTTAATAGTTTGTCTGATCCAAGATCAAACATGGCTTTCGGCTTGATAATGTCATTAGATATGCTATACAATCAAAGATTTGAATGGTAACGTTTGGGACAAAATAGCTTGCACTTGGCCTATTGCGGAAGAGTAAGCGATCACGTTCCTCTTCTGATTTCTGATGCAAAACAAATTCTTCTGATTCTTGCTTGATTAGCAATGTTAGGATATTTAATGAAGGGGGGGGGGGGGGGCAGTTTTTTCCCGAAATATATATATTTATATACAAATGTATATGCTTACTTTATGCCGTAAGAATCTTAGTGAATGTTATGGGAACGAAATCTTTAACATGTATTTGATATCATGAAACTAGGGATTTTTTTGGGTAACAATAATTATTAGAAAAACAAAGTCTTCTGATTCTTGAACAGCTATGTTTGAATGTTTAATGAAGGGGCGGGACAATTTTTTTTAACATAATAAAATGCTTACCTATATGCCGAACGAATGTTAATTATGGCAACAAAACCTTTAACATGTATTTGATATAATTTTTCCCCAACCGTTGCTGCAACACTCGCTCATGAAAAAAGGAATATTTTTGGTAATAATTATTAGAGGATTTATTAATTACCTGTATAATTTTCACCTCTTGCCACAAAGTTTTTAAAGAAAGATCACCAGTTTTATTATGCAAGTATAGATAGATAGCATGTATACAGACTAAAGAAAATAAAAGATTATTGAACAAGACGACAGCCAACACCTACCTTGGCGGGTTTGCATTTATTAAAGGTTCCCACGTCTTTCATCCTTAGTGTTTGGCATTTGACCTTGGATGCTAACATCTCGATAACCATTTCGTCAAGGATTTGTTGCCTATTTGAATCAGAGCTGGTATATATAGGAGAGAGAGAGAAAAAAATGCATCTAAAGCCCAACGCACACGATACGATCGGTCTACGGTTCGATTTTGAAAGAAAATAGTACAGCATTAAATATAAATAGTTAAATACATAAAATATGTTTGATTGAGGTTGTGAAGTGTTACATAATAAAGTAAAATTGAAATTACGGTCTTTTACGAGCCTTCTAGTCGGAGGAAATGCCAAATCAGCTCCGAAGCGAGTGATGTCAGAGCAGTCCTGCGATTGTCTACGATTTTAAAACTGATTTGGCCCTTATTCCAGATAAATAAGGCTGACTTCGCACCAAATTCCTATGTTGAGTATTCATATTATTGTTCAGAACCTGGATCAGGTATCTTCCACTTGTTAAAATGCCTATATTTAATGCTATCGCGATTTATTTCAAAAATCACATGGTAGTCGATCGTATAGTGTGCGGTGTGCTTTAAGTGATTATGAGATAACCCTTCATTGATATTGTTTACAAATTGCTATATTGCTCAAAGGTGATAATAAATGTGTTTACGCAGTTAGACAAAAAGCTTCTATGTTATTTTGCGACTGAAATTTAAAACACATGGTTTACTTCATGGTGTACCCTGTCATAAATCTTTCCATATACCCCATTGTTTTCCTCTTGGGTTCCTGTTGTGTATTCTTTGTAATTGTATAAGAAATCCTTTTAGGATGTGGTTGGACGAGACATATTTAATGTCTGTATATCCAATAGCAGATTTGTGATTTTGAAATAGAAGCGCCAAAATTGTATATTCTTGCTCATAGATAGGGGATGGTGCCCCCCCCCCCCTCGTATACACTGATATAGAGTATACAAAATAAAATTCTTACCGTGAGTCTAGCTGCTGAAGTACATCGTCTTCGGCACTATGGTCAACCTGTATTATTGTCGAGTGAAAAAAAAATTATATATATATATATATATATATGTTGTATTGGATGATTCTCTCTTTTTCTTATACATTTTCAGAAATAATTTGACAAACAAATCGTTACACGATTCATACGTGCCAAAGGAGAAAATCGGTTATGTCATCGAAGCCCATAGGAACCAGGACATGCAGGGGAAAACCATGAATAAAAGAAAAAGGATTATGAGCGTAGTTATCCGAATTTCATGGCTCGACGACCTTCAAATACAATATAGGAAAAACAGACATTAAACATCAGGAAAGGAGTTAAAAATTCACAAATGTATAACATAGTTGGTTTTCTATTTGGTATTAAAGCTAAATTTCAATTTCGATTAGGGATAATAAAAACAGATTAAGCATGGTATATACTATATGCTATTATTACCGTTTTCTTTTCCCATTGGTAATAACCAATTAGCCATACCCCCTACCCCCCCCCCCCCCCGCCGACATTCCATTAAAAGAAATAAGGACCATTAAGCGAAAAACAGTTCTATGGTTTTGACCGGATGTTTTCTTCAACCAGAAGTCTGCATTTTTGACACTGATTTTTTTTTCTTTCAGCTAAGTCTGAACTGCTACGTAATATTATTCGTTCATAAACATTCTTTGACGAAGACAATACCTATTAGATTTACTTTTAAAATATAATTGAACTAATATTAGTAAAATTTTTACTGGTTAGATTTCATTTCAGAAGAAACACAATGAATCACTCCTCTCTCTTTCTCTCTCTCTCTCTCTGCGTGATTGTTAATGGACTTTTACCGGATGTTTTTATGGGAAGTCTGTACCGCATCCTCTTTTTTTCTCTTAATTGATTCACAACTCTTAATATACACATGTTTGTAGTTGTTGTTTTTTTAAACAATTAAAAAAAACACACATTTGAAGTACATGTATATTAAAATAGGCACTGGCGTAGCCAGACTTGTTGAACTGGGGAGGGGGTGGGAGCACTGATGGTGTTGTATCTAGGGATTAAAACAGGGGCAATGAATTTGCGCCCCTTCACTGCCCTGCCTGAACTTATCTACGTAACTGTACAAGCAAGGGAGCAAAGCGACCGAGCGGTAGCAATTTCTCATGCAACTTTATCCAGGAAATTCGCAAGGGAGCACTGTAGCACTCAAGTGATAGAGTCACGAATTTGTAAACACTTCCGAACTGGGGCAAAAAGCAATGAAAACAATTGATAATTATATGCCTAGTCGAGCACAGGCACATTTCCGCAAGGGGGCTAACGCCTATATTGACCGAATATCAAACTTTCCATTTTCTTTTTAAAAAATCATAAAAATGTACAGAAATTACATATTCGGGCACCTCGCTTTCCGCATAATGAGGATATTCGGACTCCTCGCTGCCCAAATATGATACTCGGGCACCTCGCTGCCTGGATATGAAGTGGAGGTTGCCCGAATATCGGCACTTTAAAAATCCTCAGGGGAGGAGGGGGGTGCAGCCCTCAGTCCTCCTATTTTTTTAAATCAAATGTTGAACCTTTGCAAATGCTATTTTATACATGTACACCAGTTTAACAAGAATTACATCTATAACCCTATAAAGAAAGCTATTTATAATCTATGTCTTATATATTGGAGCACAAAATTATGAAATCCCGAAGCAACGTAATAATGCGAAGTAGCAAAGCGATGGAGCTTTAAAAAAAATTCGCACATTAAACCCTTAGGAAATCTATTTTTGTATTTAGCCTGCCGTTTTGGGGCACATGATCCGTAAGGATCATAGAGAGTTTTGTTTTGTTTTTGTTTTTGATTTTTTGCAGATGAACGGGGGGCATAGCGGGCTATATAGGTCTATGGAAACATATACTGATTGTAGAATGACTACGCAATCGACTGACTACGCAATCTTACAACTTTTCAAAAAAGGAGCACACTGTTGGGGTTTTTATGGATTTATCGAAGGCATTCGATACAATGGATCATGCTATATTATTATGTAAATTAAAGACATATGGCATCAGATGGATCGTACTTTCCTGGTTTAAGGACTACTTAGATAATAGACGTCAATATGTTAATTTCAAATCCAAATCATCTAATATATGTACTGTGAAATGTGGAGTACCACAGGACTCAATCTTAGGGCCCTTGCTGTTTTTAATATATATGAATGATATTGTCAATGCATCACCTTTACTAACATACGTTTTATTTGCAGATGATACTAACATATTTTATTCACACCAAAATTTAAACATGATTGTTACAACTCTGAATCTAGAACTAAAGAAATTATCATTGTGGTTTAAATCCAATAAACTCTCCCTCAATATAAACAAAACAAACTTCATGTACTTTAAACACATTAATTCTACACATGTATTTTGTAATAATATTTTCATTAATGACATGCCCGTTACCGAAAAACATGAAACAAAATTTTTAGGTATATTGATCGACTCAAATGTAACTTGGAATAGTCACGTTCGTAACATTAGCATGTTGGTAGCAAGAGGCATAGGTATTTTATATAAATTCAAATATTATCTTTCTCAAAGATAGCTATTAATGCTTTACAACTCATTTATTTTGTCACATATATCGTACTGTAACATAGTATGGGGAAATAGTAACAAAATGAATATAGACACTATGTTGCGTCTTCAAAAGAAAGCACTCCGTATCTGTTCTCATTCTCATTATTTAGCCCACACCGATCCTATATTTCATAAGTTTAAAACGTTGAAAATTAATGATATTCACACCTACCAAACTGCTATATTTATGTATAAATTTTCCACCAACGCTACACCAATATCCTTTCATAATATTTTTATCTACAACAGAGATGTCCATTCCTACCCGACACGACATTCATCAGATCTTCATTTAACAAATCCAAAATTAATAATAGCTCAAAAAACGATAAGACATCACGGTCCAGATGTTTGGAACAATTTACCTCATGATATTAAACACGCCGTATCTCTTTTTTCTTTTAAAGCTTCGTTAAAGAAGTATTTGCTATCCACTTATTCGTAAACTTCTCACCTGCACGTGCACCCACTTGCACACACTTCACTTCAATCCCTTTCCTTCCCCTTTTTTGTAGTAAATATTTTTTTTTCCAGTTAGTGACATCGCTTTTATGATATAGACATTTATATTAATTATGGTTTCCATGTTGCCCTTTCCACTGGCTGCTATTCATTCAAGCACTTTGCTTAAGATAGCTGGCCCCTGCATTTCTGTTATTTCTACTTGTTCATTTCGATTTATAATCATGTCTCTATTCTGTTGTCATTGTTATTTAAGTGTCACATTTTTGAATTTGAACAATTATGTTGTATATTTATTACTATAATTGTTTGTAAATTTGTTATTTGATTTGACAATAAATGCAGAAACTCCTGCCCCCCCCCCCCAAAAAAAAAAATGCATATTCCTCTATGGTCAAAATTCATTCAAAAGATTGTATACACAAATAAATTATCATCTATTCCTCATATTATTAGCATATGCCTTTTAGTGGCGTATCCAACATAGGATAGGACCGGCGTAAACCATTTTTCGGAGACCCCGAAAAATGATACTTATCGCAATTCCCCCCCCCCCTTTTTTGTAATATAAATATCTGGATACACAACATTTCCCCCACTTTATTCTGTAGATTCGTCTCTCTCTCTCTCTCTCTCTCTCATCCCTCCCTCCCAATCACCCTCTCTCTCTATCCCCCTCTCTCTCCCTCTCTCTATTGCCCCCTCTCACTCTCTCTCTCTCACACACTCTCTCTCCCTTTATATCTCTATTGGCTGTATCCTCTTCTAAACATAATATACTTGATGGAATAATTTCTACATATCTCTTTAGAACATGTCAATACATGTTTTACAATAAAGTTACCAACAGTGCCGGGCTTATTCACGAGACCGGTTCGTACTCCGACATTACACTTTGGCCACATCTGTTCCAGGCTTTATTTAGTCTAATATATGGTTAGGTTTGATTTGATTTGATTTTAATTGATTTGATATGATTGATTCCTATATCATATTCCAAACATACATCAGGTCCATCAATGTGATTATATTCTTTTGCATTCGATACGCTTCAAAATACAATACATGTTACTGCATTGAACTTAGACAATTCATAAGAAATTGATTTACACAGCTACAGACATGAAATTGATTTACACAGCTACAGACATGAAATATTTGCATAATACATGTATAAACACGATATTGGAGGGCTACAGCGTAAGCATATAACGAAGCTTGAAATGCTTGCAGCCCACAATTAAACTAAGCTAAACTTGAACTAAATTAACTAACCTAACCTAACTTAAACTAAACGAACAATATATAGATTCAAAATGTTGAAGAGAGAGAAAGACTTGCAATAAAGACAGAATAGAGAAAGGGGAAGAAGGTTTAGGGTTAGGGTTGCGATTGTGTTTTAGATTGGGATTAAGGTTGGAATTTGGCTTTTTGTTGAGGTTAGGTAGCCGAAATAGCGTTGTGTCTAAATTTGAAATCAGGATTAGCCTTGAACTGGACCGACCGCGCAGCGATTGTTTCCGGAGCAATAGTATACGAGACCATTTTCGTTGCAATTTAGTTGAGGTTAGGTAGCCGAAATAGCGTTGTGTCCAAGTCCAAAGTTGAAATCAGGATCAGCCCTGAACTGGACCGACCGCGCAGCGATTGTTGCTGGGGTATGTATCGTACAATACGAGACCAGATTTGATATTTCTTTTCTTTCAAATACACGCTGCAACGTCTGTAATATGCACTACCGGTAATCAATGAATTAATACTAAAAAAAAAAATGAACATACCCGTATGCTGTCATTATTATCATCTCTGATCTCGCATGAGCCAGGCACTTCGATTGAATCGCAAGTTGTTTTCAGTTCTGGGAATATCTCCGTGATTTCGCTCATGAGGCTCGAAGAACTGCTTGACAATGAATAGGTGTCCATCCTGAACATGTCTACCGAATTCTAAAGTGTTTGAGAAAACCACAAAAAACAATCCTTTATATAATCTACTCATGAGAGTTGTAACAGGCTCAAGAGGGGATATTGGGTGTTATTTTTGTATAGTTGCTTCATCGGTCTGCAAGAATAGAAAAGAAAAACAAACTCCAACTTTCCCAAAATGTGGTAAGAGGTCTTCGCAGGCTAAAATGAAACACGATGTGATCAGACATATGATCAGATGATACGGCAAATCGGAAACGCTGTCATGCCGATTATGGCAGCTGTACATTCAACCCATGGCATGCAATAAGCAAATTTACCAAAACGATGCACAATGAAATAATCATGGAATGATTAGTATAAAAGGGCGGAAAGCCCCTGTCAACTCTCAACCAAGTAAATGTTTTCCACATTTTTACGATAATGTGATGATTAGACACATTTATTTTATATAGCGGAATGATAGTGAAATAGACCAATTCCCAATTGTATTCAAATTGTATGCATGCCTATATAATAATGGCTACTCGCGTGACGATTTAAAAACTTGCCAGAGCTTGTCCGACATAGCAACCGTTAATGTATGCAAACTGCATTCCAACTATTGAAATAAAATAACTCTGAACAGGTGAGAGAAACAGATCCTCCCTAGGCTTTTGGGGAAGAAACATTTAAAATTTTCAGTACATATGTGAACTGGTCTATTAGATCAAGACTGCGGATGAATCAGCAAAGAATTAGTTTTCTCTCTATACACATTATTAAGATATGCACAGGGCAAGTTTTAAGGCATTTTCTGATGAAATAGTGACGAGGGGCGTCGTCAACCAAATTTGCCGTCTACTTCAACACCAGAAGATTCGATATTAAGCAAGAAAAGAAGAGAGAGGATTTTCAGACTTTGAAAATTTGCAGACAAGAGAGTGCCAGAAAGATATTGTGAATAGGGGATCACCCCCCCCCCCCCCCCCCACCCGCTTCATGAATTCCACACACACGGGATCGTACCGTATTATCTCTCGCAAACCCCATTATACCCTCGGCCTCGGGATAATGGTCTGAAGGTGTTTCACATTCAACAATGACACCTTTGGCTTGGGCAAGTCGAAGGGCAAGCATAATCTCAGTGGCATGTTCTGATGCTGGTCCTAGGGCAAGTCGGTCATGTCTTTTGGCATGTCTCTTAGCCCTTCGTATTATCTGGGGTGACATACCAGTGACCTGTCCAGTTCGGGCAAGCGCAGCTGCATTGTTCGTAGCCCCAGATGTATCAGACTGCATGGGGATCTTCCACTGGCCCTTGGGCAAGATGTTGACGGTTATGAAATAGATTTCACCTTGATCTACATTTGGAAGAAAGAAGAGAGAGAGAGAGAGAGAGAGAGAGAGAGAGAGAGAGAAAGAATTTGCCAGTGAAAGCGTCAGGTATATTTAGGTTTCTTCTGATATATTCATTTTTTTCCTGTGGAATCACCAGGCCTAATAAAAAAAATAGCTCATTATTGAAATTCAACTCAAGAAAGGTTCGGAGAACGAACCAATCTTTCTTAGGGAAGTTAACACCGCTTTATGACGTGGAAATCATTTTGCATTTATCATTGAATTGGCCAGCAATATCCCGTTACTTCGATTATTTTGGCCTTTATTTCTCGATCAATTTAACGTATATGCTGAATTTATATAATTTAAAAAATAGCAACGATAAAATGGTGTTTTCCTGCATCCATTCTTTGAATTACCTACAAATCAGTCATAGTAATAACGATGGTAAAATCGCGAATCAAGAATTCCTTTGGCTAAATGTGAGTTAACAAGCAAACAAAACGAGATAGATAGAGAGAGAGAGAGAGAGAGAAGATAGACAAACAGACATGACAACTGTCGAGCGAGAAATTCATATTCGTTTTACTCGTACATTACCAAAATCCAATCCGATATTAATTGTTCTATATCAGTAATATTTTAGAAATATAAAGAAATTAAAAACATATTGATTGTATGTTTTGTGGCATGAAGACGGGCATGCATTAGCCTTTAAAAGTGGAAGAGAGGGGAAAGAGGGAGAAAGAAAGAGAGAGAGAAAGGGAGGGGGAGAAGGTTGGGGAATGATGGATGATGAAGAGAGAAGGGGGGGGTAGAAAAAAAGGAACATGAGTTATTATGACACCCCCCCCCCCCATTGCCTAATCCTCAATACTTATTTGAGTAATTTACTTCCACATCTCCATTTAAAAAAAAATAATGAAACATATCAAATAAATCACAAAGTTATGCCCCTACCCCTATGGATCAGAGACTAGATGCATCATGGTACGTCACTGTGTATGTCATTACATAACAGTGCTTCCATATGACTCACTTTCAAATTAATCGAGACTTACCCTTTCCGAAGTCATGTCATTTGCCAATAAAAGTAATAGGAAGTTGCGAAACCCCCAAAATAACAAAACGTGGAAGCCTTGGTAAAAATCCCCAATTTCTGCGATATGTTGCGTTGTTGTTGATGTTAAACAAGTTGAGCTGCCAAGAAACATGTGACGTCATAATGGAAACTTTGAACCAATTAGCGACGAGGTCACAGGCAGCCCTAGTTTTCAGTGCAGTACGTCATAATACAATACTCAACAATACGCGATCGCGCGCGACCGAAGTGGTTTAACTGTGACGTCATAATACTTTTGTTTGTTTACATAATTATCTATGATCTTTAAATTAAAATAATGTCCTTTGAATAAATTCAGATTAAAATGCATGCGGGGAACATTGTATACAAAGGAAAAGTAAATGTGTATTGCAAGAGCTGACCTGGCACACAACAATGCCAATGAGTGCTCAAGACACTTATTAGAGAGGTCATCTGACATTCTGACCATCCGGGTTTGAACCCGCCCCCCCCCCCCCCACTCAGTATTATTTAGGGTACGCGTATGCTTGTCCCTCCCTTTGAAAGCACCCCCCTATCTCAGGGCTGCCAAAATTTCTGAACCCCCCTATCGCGGGCTTTGCGCGGGCTTTTCCTGCCTTGGAGACCCCCCTAAATTCAGAACACTGCTCAATGTACCCCCTATCTCGGGTGAGCTCTCATTCCAACCCCATATCTCAGGACAGACACCAACCCCCCTCCCAAGTAAGCTGTCATTACAATACCTTGGAAGAGATGTTTTTTTTCTTCTACTTTACAAAATGATATAATCCTGGCTGAATGAGCTATCAAAACTAGCAGGAATTTCAGGAATTTGATCCTGGGATTTGATCAATTTTTCAAGATATTTCATAACCCCCCTTTTTTAATTTCTCAGGTGTCGAAGAGAGAGAGAGAGAGAGAGAGAACCCCCCCCCCCCCTTTTTTTTTTTTAATGAAATCTCCGGGGTGAAAGATAAAAACACCCCTTTTTTACAATTCACGGGCTGGATTGTGTCGCCCAAAAATACCCCTTTACCGGAGATTTTGGGAACACGCATGCGCTCCCTTCGACCTCCGAGGGGGGGGGGGGGGGGGGGGGGGGGGGGGGGGGGGTTGAAATACGATAACTAACAGTGAGGTAAATAACGACATGTATTTATCCTCTAGTGCCAATTTTGGAAGCAGGTCGACTTTTTTTTCGAACGGCAAACTCCAGGGACACGTCGATGACGTGTACCATTGTTATTTCGTTTTCCCCGTTTTCCTCGGATGATTTATTAGTCTACTGTTCTCAGTCATTGTATTAGTGCCTATTTTACAAATATCAAATAAAATTGATATATGATATCAATGCGATGATGGTTTACGATAAAAAGCAATATCAGTCGAATAAAATATTATTCTTCATGGAATAAATGCTGTTTACTGTCAATGTTAAATAAATAAGCAATAAGCTCTGTATTTTCATCGAAATAAAGTCTGTAAAGCAATCTAACTTTGACCCAAGATGAGGCCATATAAACACGTTTCTATCAGCTGATCTGTACTGGAGACTTGCGACAAGTGCGCATGTGTTGTTTTACTTATCGTACTTCTTATCTTAATTCATCTTTATGCTTTTTATCTTCGTCTATCGGTCCAAGGAGCTTAGTAATCCCAAGGTTTGGCAAAGATCTGTGAGATTTCAGTTATTTGTCTCATATTTAGAAAGGTAATGCATCAACGTGGAAGAGACAGTAACCGCCGGAGCAGAACTTTCAGCCGCACCAGAGTCGCAATTCACGCAATTTGATATTCATTTCAACTTCAACCGGACCGGCCCGGGGTCAGTCAGCATCTTGAAGTCGAAGGAAACTACAATACGTGCACTTCGTCCGCAACCAGAGCCATTGCCAATGGCATTGCATGACATTATGGATTCCAGTAGTGAGTATACATTGGCTTGAGGAGCTGGGAATCCTGGAATCCTCAGTGTCGGTTGATGGAATACACAAGTTATATTTATATTTTTATACGAATTTCATTTTTTCTACATTCTTTCTATCCAAGCTTTGAAATCTAGATTAAAATGAGAGGGACTGTGTCTTAATCTAATATTATTCAATTCAATTCAAGACTTTATTCCAGACTCAGCTGCAAAACTCCAAAAGCAGAGGTCCATATTTACATGAGAAGAGAACATAAAGAATCAAGGAACAAAGAATACAATGATAAGCATATAAGAGAAACCACAAAACTAGTATACCACTAGTAGGTATGTGAAATGAAAATGTCAAATTGATTAATTCTTGACAAATTTGGTATCAACAGAAAGTTCTAGAAAAGAGAAATGCAGTAGTTTTTGAATTATTCAAATTGGATGGATATTTAAGAAATTAGGGCATTTTACACATCGCAAAACACTGTTTTTTTTGGTCGCGGGAATTGTACAGTAATTCAATACGGCAAATAAAAATGTTGTGACCAATATACATCCCAACAGACCTTAAAAATTACCTAACTTCCTTAATTTTCATCCTATCCTGAAAAGTTTGGTACCCCTGGAAAACATGAATTTGTCAACAAAAACAGAACAGCATTTCACCAAAACACTTCCTATTTCTGATAATTACCTTAATATGGTACATTGCCATAATATTTTGATGAAGAAAAACAATTGTCTATTAATGAAATTTAGCATCGAAATCTCATCACTTTTGTATATCGATTGTCAAAATTCACATGCTAACGCCAACAGGTTAACCCACGGATCTCCGCCGCCGCTGCCGGCGGAAGCCGACGCTGCTTCGCGGTGGAGCTCCTGGGTGAGCTAACGTGTATACGTACTAGTTCTGACATGGAAAATTTCGCAAAGTAAAAAAAGTATTTCGCAACTATAAATTTCCATTAAACTTTGATAATGTGTTAAGTATTAATGAAAATGAATTTGTAAATAATTGAAATCAATTAAATCACGTACCTTCATGAAAAATAATGATGATTATGATGACCCAAAATTATCAGGGTAGTTCAGGCCCATGTGAAACAATGTCTGGAAATCCTTTTGACAAAATTTTTTTTTGACACACTAGTTCGTGGTCTCAGCTCTTCGCTGATACCCTCTTTGTGCACATTGACATGCAAATACGAGCACAGCGAAAGCTTTTGTCGGGGTACCCGCACAGCATAACCCGAAAGCTGGTAGAAAACGGAAACACAGTTTTGAGACCACTTTCGCGATGCAAGCGCACTGGGCATTTCACATACCTACCACTAGAACTAAGCAATGGACACAAAATACAAAAGATAAAAGCTGCGATAATATAACATGAAGTGCATACTATCAACAATGGACATAATGGGCAAAGAATGGACAAAGAATACTAAAGAGAGAACATAAAAGAAATACTGGATGAATATGAGAACCTAATTAATTTAAGGTCTGTAGGACAAAGTCGTTATTATGCCCAGCCACCATTAAATCCGCCTGAACAAGTGAATAATTAGTCAAGTTTCTTGGTTTTCATTGTTGAAATTCAGTTATTTATAACGGAATAAACGTTATCGTTATCGATTCATAACTGAAAAAATTATCAGCAAGAAAGAGCGGGATTCGAACTCGGGACCTTAAACGCGAGTGCAGTGTAGAAAGAGAATACTCCATCAGACAGTCTCACCAGACGCATTTACCACTAGACCACGAGCAATTGAAAGCGAATGACGTTGCTGCACTAGATGTATTACTTAGTTTATTAAGCCGCTTTATACCTCCGCTCCATACAAATCCTATCTAGATCTATACCTCCGTTCTGCTGTTTTTTTGATATCCTAGGTAGGATTCTTGCCAATTTGAGGATTACTGGGCATATTAGCTATAATAGCCGGTCTGTACTAATTTTAAAATTGATTACTCACTCTTTACATTTTTTAATAGGTACAATATTTTAACGCACCATTAACCATGCACTGTAACTGAGCACCTTTAAATTTTGTATAAAAAACCCCTTTTTGACAGAGTGCAATCAGATACATGAATTTACAATATGAAAAGAGGTAGCCATATGTGACTGTGAAGTTTGTGTGTGTGTGGGTGTGTGTCTGTCTGTTTTTGTGTTTGGGGTGGGAAGGGTTATGTTTGTTTGCATTTATTACGTTTTTATATCATTTGTACATTAGTTATATACTTGAGTCGTTGTAAATATGTTACACCTTGCCATAGTTGATTGTACAAAGGGGCCCCGACTACAAGCTGTGCTTCACTGGGGTCCCAAACCTATCATTCTGATTTCTGCAGTTATTTCTTGTCAGTGGCGGATCCAGGGGGGGAACGTGCCCCCCCCCCCCCCCGGCCCCACCCAAAAAAAAGCCTTTTTTTTTTTTTTTGCTTGTCAGAGAATTTTGGAGGGAAAAAGCCTTTTTTTTTGGTGTGTGCCCCCCCCTCCCATTTACTCAATCCTGGATTGAGCACTAAACTAAACTCCTTAGTACAACTGTTGTCTTTCCATCGATGCCCAATTATATTTCTTATAATGTAATCGTGTATGATATAATCATATAATTTTATAAATATTATGATTATGATATTGTTGCTGGATTATATATGTCGGATAATATGCAGAGCTTCTTCTGGACTTGACTCTGGAACGCCTTCCTTTTAGTAGATCTCTTGGGCCGTATTCTTAAAACTTGTCTTTTATGTTGAGGAAAACAATGTTAATTCATTCATAACAAACTGAAACTGAACTGAGTGCTTGCACATGTGTCTCTTTTAATTTTACCTGAACGCAGCCAGCTTTGCGCAGACTTTAACCAATGTCTTGTCCTAATTGTATCCCCCGGCAGTATGCCGGAGGATACTTTGGATTCAGCAGCGTTTCGCCGCCGCCGCCGCCGCCGCCGCGTCACATTCTTGTGTGCGCTCTAGCGGTCGCATTTCTCGACGAATTTTTTTCAAACTTCCTGTGGACGTGTATCTTGGTAAAATCTGGACCCCTATAGTTTCTGGTGATGCTGCCCCCAGTGTTCCGTCTTTTATAGGGTAAAAGGCCATATTTTTTTGGATAGTTTGTGTGCGCTCTAGCGGTCACATTTCTCAACGGATTTTGTTCAAATTTTGTATGGAGGTGTCTCTTGGTAAAATCTGGAACCCTATAGATTTTGGTGATGCTGCCCCCAGTGTTCCGTCTTTTATAGGGTCAAAGGTCATATTTTGATAGATGTCTTGTGTGTACTCTTGTGTGCGCTCTGGCGGTCACATTTCTCAACGGATTTCGTTCAAATTTTGCATGAAGGTATCTCTTGGTGTAATTTAAAAACCTATAGTGTTTGGTGATGCTACCACCAGTGTTCCGTCTTTTATAGGGTCAAAGGTCATACTTCAGGGCATGGCGTGAGTGCACTCTGCAGGCCACATTTCTCAACGGATTTCTTTCAAATTTTGTATGGAGATGTATCTTGGTATAATCTACACATCTTTAATTTTTGGTGATGCTGCCCTCATTGTTCCGTCCTTTATAGGGTCAAAGCTCATTTGTCCCTTTTGTGCAATCTTACTTCTGCATTTCTTGACGGATTTCATTCAAATTTTGTATGGAGATGTATCTTGGTATAATCTACACATATTTAATTTTTGGTGATGCTGCCCTCATTGTTCCGTCCTTTATAGGGTCAAAGGTCATTTTTCCATTTCTTGCACTCTTCTGCATTTCTTGACGGATTTCGTTCAAATTTCGCATGAAGGTGTTTCTTGGTGTAATCTAAAAACCTATAGTTTTTGGTGATGCTGCCACCAGTGTTCCGTCTTTTATAGGGTCAAAGGTCATACTTCAGGGAATTGCGTGAGTGCACTCTGCAGGCCACATTTCTTGATGGATTTCTTTCAAATTCTGTATGGAGATGTATCTTGGTATAATCTACACATCTTTACTGTTTGGCAATGCTGCCCTCATTGTTCCGTCCTTTATAGGGTCAAAGCTCATTTGTCCCTTTTGTGCACTCTTACTTCTGCATTTCTTGACGGATTTCATTCAAATTTTGTATGGAGATGTATCTTGGTATAATCTACACATATTTAATTTTTGGTGATGCTGCCCTCATTGTTCCGTCCTTTATAGGGTCAAAGGTCATTTTTCCATTTCTTGCACTCTTACTTCTGCATTTCTTGACGGATTTCGTTCAAATTTTGCATGAAGGTGTCTCTTGGTGTAATCTAAAAACCTATAGTTTTTGGTGATGCTGCCACCAGTGTTCCGTCTTTTATAGGGTCAAAGGTCATACTTCAGGGCATGGCGTGAGTGCACTCTGCAGGCCACATTTCTTGATGGATTTCTTTCAAATTTTGTATGGAGATGTATCTTGGTATATCTCTCAACACATTTCTTTCAAATTTTATATGAAGATGTGTCTTAGTGAAACCTACACATCTAATTTCTACACCATCCTTTTGTTTGAGGGAGGGGATGGGGGAGGGTCTTTGTCCCTCCTTCAAATCGCTGCCAGTGCCGGGGGATACATTTAGCATTGCGCGGCCCCAGCAATGCACATTTCTAGTTTTTTTTGTTTTTATTTGTTATGACAATTAACATCATTTTACTAAGATAGAAGATAACATCGTTTTCGGAATACCACCCCGAGCTACACATTCATGTAAGTAGTAGGCCTACTATATCCACAGTGATGATCAGATAAAACAAAAGCTACACAACTCATTCACATTTTGCTTATACTACCAGCATTTGACAGAAAAATATTATAAACCTGAATGAGAATTAAACTTTTCAAATTTGCAGCACATTTGCAAAAAACATAAAACACTTTTTTCTGTGGAACTTTACGATACATTTATTTCATTGCCTCTTCTATATAGCCCCTCTATATTCTTATTTCAGATTTTAAAAAATCTCTTATGTTGGAATAGCACTGGCAAATTAGAAAAGAATCAATTTTATAATTCTAGTTCATTTAAATCATGCCAAAATTTCACCCAAAGCTGTTTTTAGTGGGTGAAATCTTGAATAATAATAAATAATAATAACCTGGATTTATATAATTCCCTAATAGGTGGGGGGGGCTCTGGTATACTCACGGAATAGTTATTTAGTAGTTGTGAACCAGAGCATAAACGCACCCATACATGTAGATGGCCTTTGCTGTGAGTATGAGTATAAAATCACTCTTTGTGTGCCAGAATCAAGCAAGGTCATATTACTTGTATTTTATCCCTTGATGTGCAAGAACAGGTACTATAAATTCTTCAGTAGGCTTTTTATTAGCTGAATGCTTTAGTATAAAAGATGATTTTGTCTTGTTTCACTCGTGTTGGGAAATTTCGGCCGGTTATATTTCTAATTTATTTATTATTAGCTGAATGCTTTAGTATAAAAGATGATTTTGTCTTGTTTCACTCTTGTTGGGAAATTTAGGCCGTTTATATTTCTAATTTATTTCCATATTTCAATCATGCAGTAGGCCTACACATACACACACATACACACACAGACACACACAGAGCTGTTGTTATCAGATCTTTGTGAAAGTCACCTTCAAGTGAGAAATATTCCTTGTTGTCCATGATAACAACAAGGTCGATGATAACTGTACCATTGTATGACAACTACGCTGTTATTGACATTCTTCGTGCCCTTCTTCTGTATTGCTCAGTTTATATTTGGTCTTGGTAAATATCGGCAGTTCAAATCTGCTGTGGAATAGATAATTGTATGTTTACTAGGTCACGTTTATATTTAAGAAAATCATTTTCACATGATAAAGCCACATCCAGTTTCAAAATGTGTGTTACCTGTGACTGATTAGAGTCTAATCTTTTGTTTCCTATCAATGATATACCGGTACTGATTGTTATAATCATAAAATTACAAATAGCCATTGAACCACCGATAAAACATCTTCAACATAACATCATTATATTCTATTGGATGTTTGATTTTTAGTCTCATTTAAAAAATATTCTTATCTTGCTGTAAATATTATACTAGGGCATACTTTCAGATTGCTTGCCAAATTGTCATCTTGAGATGTTATTCTTGTAAAGGCATTTCACAAGTTATTGAAATTTCACTCTAAATTAAGCTTAAAAGTGACTTGTTGAAGTTGTGAGTACACTAGTCAATAAAGTTTGATGTGAACTGGCCTTCGTATGGAAACATTTTTTTTAACTTCATACTTTAGATTTCATCCAAATACTGGTAAATATCTCATACACATGTAGGTACTTGTTTTATATCTTCTAACAAAAGCATAAGAAACAAATTTTAATGATTGGTTTTGTTTATAAAAGTTTGCGTACCTTTGACCCTGCTTCTCACACACATATTTTTCTGTACTTTAAAATATATAGCTGATAGCAAGTGGGCTATTATTAATGTGTTTTGAGCATTTACACAGAAAAGCAAACATTTCCAATCCAAAGTGCATTGTACAGGTATCCTATTAATATGCCTCTCTCCCCAAGAAAATCTCTCTTTTGGACATGATGCATATTTCTAATTTTCGAGGAAAATTAACTTGTGATTCAGGATTAAGGACGTAACATTTGATTACAAATATGGGTAATTACATTACAACATAACATTCTTTTTCATTGTCTTTTGTTGAATTTTTATAAGACAAAATGGAAATGTGTTTATGGCATAATTCAATTACTTGATAATTCCTGTTGATTTCTATATAGCAGATATGAAATATGTGAGCTAATAGTCCATTGAATTTAACATTTCTTTCTTTCTCTTTCATGACCCCATCCCTTTTTATCTCCCCCCCCCCCACTTTTTACCTTCCCCCGCTCCCTCACCATTTCTCATCCTCTTTCTATTTCCTCATTCTCCTCTCATTCTCCTCTCATTCCCATCTCATTCTCTCTCCCTCTTTTTATTCATCTCCCATTTTATCTCTTTTATCTCTCTTCCCTCCCCATTTACTATCTGTATCTTCTCCCTTACCCTCCTCGTCTCCCCCTATTTTCTCCTTCATTCTTCTTTTCTCTCTCTCTTTTACTCTCTCTCTCTCTCCCTCTCTCCATCTCCATCTCTCTCCATCTCTCTCCATCTCTCTCCATCTCTCTCCCTCTCCATCTCTCTCCCTCTCTATCTCTCTCCCTCTCTCTCTCTCTCTCTCCATCTCTCTCTCCATCTCTCTCTCCATCTCTCTCTCCATCTCTCTCTCCATCTCTCTCCCCGTCCCCCACTCTCCGTCTCTCTCTCTCTTTCTCTGTTTCACCCTTTCTTTTCTCTTTCTCTCTATATGGTACTCTCCCTCCTACTACCCTCTGCCCCTCCATCTCTCTCCCACGTTATCTCACTTTCCTCTCTCTTTCACTCATTCAGATGTGAACACGAGGAACAACATGAAGACCTTCTGGGAGGGGCACTCTGCAGAGGGTAGCCTGGAGGAGATGATGCTAGACTCCAACGCCTCTGTCCTGACCCAGCATGAACTCCCAGAGGTCATGTCTGTCTTACCGGAGCTGAAGGGGAAAAGGATCCTGGAGCTCGGCTCAGGGATTGGGTGAGTGCATCGGATCCTAGTTTTCAGGCTTATATTGTACAGCACATTTGGGACTCCATATGGGGCAAATTCACATTATTCAATTTTGTATTCCCACTTGCCATCGCAATAGCCCTGTTCACAAATATATTCAAATTTTATGCATACTTTTAAAACAAAGGTTGTTCTTGACAACCTGAAAGCTTGTCAGAGGCTTGTCAGACATAGCAACAAGTAATGTATGCAAACTGGATTCCTAGTATTGTAGTTCATTCATTGATAACAAGTTAATGGAATACCTCGTTACTCGGTCCCCAGGGAAGAAACGTCCATAAATTTGAATAACTTTGTGAACAGGTCTATTGGATGTAGAGCATGATATAATCAACATTGTATTCTTACTAAATTATTATTTGTTTATAATTATTCAGCCGTTTTACAGGTATCCTCGCTGAAGCCAGTGGTCATGTGACAGCCGTGGACTTCATGCAGTCGTTCGTAGAGAAGAACAGGGAGATCAACGGTCACAGGAGTAACATTGACTTCAAACAGGCTGATGTGATGACCCTAGACCTTCCTCTTAAAAGGTAGCATGATGTATGATGATTTCCTCTCTTGGTCCCATTCTTACATTTTCATGCAGTGTAGTAGAGTGAACATCCAGTAGATTGAATTTTTTACTGTGGTACATAGGAGTAAGGCTATATTGTTGGCTGGAACTTTTGAAGTGAAAATAAAGCTGGCTGAATTGTGCAATAAGCTGATAAGATTGTAAAATTCAGGCAAAAGGATTTTGGTGTACAATTTTGAAAGAAAAGATAAATTAATAGCCTTTTCAGTTTTTCTTTGTGTTAGGTATATATTTTAACTTGTTTTTACATGCTTTGGCAATCACTTAGATATAAGAATTAGTAATTGTTGTTTATTATGAGATATTGTGTTCACAGTTCACTCAGAGCTTTTATTAATTTTTCCCTATTATGAATATAATGCTTGATAACCAGATATGATTATTTTGATGGGCTTTATTTTTTTTTTTTGGGGGGGGGAGGGGGCATTGTTTTTATTTTGAGGAGAATGAAATATTTTTCATTTGTTTTTTTTTTCTTTTTTTTTGTTCTTCCAGCTTTGACATCATCTTTTCCAACTGGCTCTTCATGTATCTGTCCAATGAGGAGCTCCTTAAGCTTGCTGGTCATCTCCTAGGATGGCTAAAGGATGGAGGATTCCTATTCTTCAGGGAGTCTTGCTTTCATCAATCAGGTACAATTTTCTTTACAGTTAATAGGATTATAAAACTCTGGGCCCCATTTCATTAAAACTTGTTATCAGTAACATGTTACAATCATTGTTATAAGCTACTGAAATCCTTGAATCTGATTGGCGGAGAGCAAATTTGTCATAGAAATGGGGCAGTTGTTATTGATAACAAGATTTATGAAACAGCTATAGCTAGCTAGCTGATCAGGTAAAATTCAAAGAAGGTCAGCAGTAATACTTTGTGTTCTGGACAAAAGGTTGCTGGCACAGTGGTGATGTAATTGTGCTTCATAGCTACCTTTTAGTTTTTGCATTGCTGCGTAAAGTCGGCAAATGAATGAACAGAGAAATAGATAGAAAATTAATAAGTCAAAAGATCAATGCCTGTGGATTACCTTAAAAAAATAGTAAAATAAGAAAAGCTTGTTTGATTAGAACTAATCTATACTGCTCTTCTTTGATGTGTCCTTAGGTGACAAGACTCGTAACTTCAACCCAACGCAGTATCGCCATCCCAGAGACTACAACTCGGTGTTCCAAGGCACCAGCAACAGCCTGAATGAGAACCAGGGTGCCCTGTCAGATGGCTTTGAGCTCATCATGTGCAGAAGTATCCAATCTTATGTCAAGGTAAATATCTTAGACATACATGTACATACTGTCTGTACTGAGAGACAATCTAGGGCCCCCTAGAGTTCTTCCTGTCTACAGAGGATTTAATAGTGTTGACCCTTGGAACAATCATGAGGTGGACCATAATTTACTTTGTGTGATCATTTCAAATTATTATGCCTGACCAAAGAGAAATGGCCTTTAAATGTTTCTTAAAGATGCCCTTGCTGAAATTTCTAAGGGGGAATCACTGATTTTTTTCTCCCCTATTCCAGATGTAAGAATCATCAGCCCTGCGCTTTGGGTTTATGGCTGATATGTCTCATCTGGTTAACGTACCCTGCAACATCTTTACAATATTCACAACAGATCCACCCCTGGGAGTGACATTTCTCAAAAACTAATTTTCTCCTGGATCAAAGTGAATATGCTGTCCAAATTCTTAAAGGCCATACTCTGAGTGACTCAGAATAGGATGGTGTTCCAGTATGTTGCCTGAAAGCTTTTGCTGCATGGAAGATTTGCATTAAATGGGAAATACACCAAATCCAGTGTGAGGCATTGCTCACAGGAACTCCCACAAGACCGTCTTTTATGTTTCTTGTTGATGTCTTACAGCTGAAGAACAACCCCAATCAGTACTGCTGGCTGTGGCAGAAGACAAGGCAGGATGTGGATGCCAACCATGGTTTCAAGTCATTCCAGGAGTTCCTGGATAGCAGGCAGTACTCCCTCAACAGCATCCTCAGGTACGAGAAGGTCTTTGGAGATGGCTACGTCAGCACGGGCGGACCAGAAACCACACAGGTAGGTGTGATTGATTTGCTTTGTGATGTCAGCATGGCGAGATTACTTTGGTAAAGTACTAAACACTTTCACCTCAGAGCAAAACGACCCTTGTTTTGCCTTAGCGCATCAGATTCGGGTACGGGAAGATCTTTGGGGATAGAAAGTATACTTACAAAATATTCATGAACCAACTCATACCAACATGGCCATGCATGGATAAAGAGAGTGTAGGAAAAGCAAGAGGCTTTTTGGTGCTATATATCACCAGAAAATAGTAATAGTGATATTAATAATAAAAATGATACCATAGTGCTACTGGTAGTGATATTGCAAATAGGTTGGTTCTAATTGTATATGTCATTGTGTCTTTCTTGAAAACTGGATAGGAATTTCTTGAGCTGCTCGGCTTGAAAGAAGAGCAGATGGTCCTGGATGTTGGGTGTGGAATCGGAGGAGGAGATTTCTACATGGCGGAGGTAAGTGGGTGGCGTTTCATCAATTGTCTTGTCAGTGATTTTTAGCGACAAATTTGCTCTCAGCCAATCACATGTAAGGATTTCAGTAGCTTATAACAGTAGAGTTTTTATGGAACAAGGCCCAGGAGAAATTTATCATCTGTTTGTAATTATGGATCTTGTACTTTAGAGATCATCAATCATATGGAAGTCGCGCTCTCCTGCCAGCCTGAGAGAAAATAAGGCATTTGTAATCACTCTGACTCTCTGGCCTCTCTTCCCTATATTGACCGATTGGGTTGTTAAAGTGTACCTCTTTGCAGTGTATGGTATAAATATTAGACGAAAATCCGTCTTTCTTTTAAAAAGAGAGGGTTGAAAATTGATGATAGACATCCCTTTAGCATGCGAGATACAATCACAAACCTACGTCATCTCTCAAATCCTCTTTGCTTTATCGCATTTTATTTTGGAATTTTGTAGTATGAACTTGATGTCTTCAAAGTTGCCACCCAAATTGTGTGGAGGTGTTGTGGTCTAGTGGATGATTCACGGGCCTATGAAGCTCATTAAGGGGTTAAAATCACTGCCACAGTATTAACAACCTATGCCGAGACATTAATCTACATGGAGATGTCGTAGTATTTGGAGGTGTCATGGTTTAGTGGCTCATTCAAAGGGTTTAGGGTTTGAATCCCAGCCCCCCACTAATGTCCTTTGGCAAGACATTAATCCACATTTGCCACTCTCCACCCAGGTGTAAATGGGTACCGATATGCTAGAGCGCTACATATTTTGCGGCTCGGCTATGACCGGGGTAATAATGTTGCAATGCCAGGGCCCCGTTGCATAAAACTTACCATTAACGATAACTTTGCTATCAATGGTAACTCCCATGGAAACCTTGATTTTGATTGGCTGTTGAGTGATGTTACCATGGTAGTTACCATTGATAGCAAAGTTACCATTATAATGGTAAGTTTTATGCAATGGGCCCAGGAGCGTCACAATGTAATGGACATGAGTGCGATACAGGAAGCCACAATTATTATTATTATTATTATTATTTACCTATCTGCGACTTAAGGCGAAACCTAACAATAGGTTTATTCCGTCACAATAGAAATTCGACGTTAGGGCAAAACGAACGTGGGTTAGGGCGAATTCCAACAATAGGATGAGATAAAAGGTTTCGCCTTAAGTCGCAGTTAGAGTTATTATTATTATTACTATTACTATTACTATTACTATCACTATTACTATTACTATTACTATTATTATTATTATTATTATAACTCTAACTGCGACTTAAGGCGAATCCTTTTATCTCATCCTATTGTTAGGATTCGCCTTAGCCCATGTTCGCTGTCGCCTTAACGTCAAATTTCTCTTGTGACAGAATAAACCTATTGTTAGGATTCGCCTTAAGTCGCAGATAAGCTAATTATTATAATTATTATTAATATTAATTATTAATTATTATTTATTATTATTTATTATTTATTGTTTATTATTATTATTAATAATAATAATTATTATTAATTATTATTATTATTATTATTATTATTATTATTATTAATTATTATTATTATATCATGCTGAAATTTTATGCCCCTTCTCCTTTCTGCAGAAATACAATGTCTGTGTGGATGGTATTGACCTGTCTAGCAACATGATAGAAGTAGCAATGGACAGAGCACAAGGACAAAACCAGCCCAAGGTATGGTATGTCTTATTCTGTTAGTCAAATTTGAAGGCACCTCTGTATAAAGCTAGGCTTAAGGGTTAGGGCAAGGTATAACGATGTGTCAAACGTTTAAGTTAGTACTTCACCTTGTGTTACAAGTTTACTGCAGAGCAATCATTTCTTCGGCATTTGTCATACAATCGAGAATATGCTTCACCAGAGTAGTAACTCCTTTTCTAGCTCTCCTCTGCCTCACCCGTATTTCAAACTTGCTTTGATATAATGGTGGCTTCAATTACTGACTGGAATAATCTATCAAATACAGTAAAAACAATCCTCGACAAACACAAATTTAAGGAATCCGTACAAAACACTTCTCAAATTAAGCAAAAACCCTCTCTCGTAGCCTTCATACCATCTGCGCACCCTGCCCCTGCCCGTTTTACTCCTTTTAGGGGTGTTGGGCAGTATCACCATCAAAGTCACCATCAAATAATAATAATAATAATACCACTGTTCTTGTATAGCGCATATCACATTATAATATAACGTCTCTATGCGCTTCCAAAGGGTTTTGAATATTATTACCCTGGCTTTAGCTCCGGCAGCTGTATCAGCGCACAGTGCATTTCAAGGAATAAATCCTGCCAGGTACCCATTTACTACACCTGAGTTCCTCCTTTCTTCATGCCCTCTCTCTATTGGCATTGGTAATTTCCTTCGATTATGAAATGAAATGCGCTATATAAGATAATAATAATAATAATAATAATAATAGCTGTTTCTTTTATAGCACCCTACCAGTTACAATGTAACCGACCAAAGCGCTTACAGCATTATTACCCCAGTGACTGGATTCAGTTGCGATTCTGCAACTATAATAAAACATTATAATGTCTACCACAGGTGACCTTTGAGATCGGTGACATCACAAAGAGAGAGTACAGTCCAGAGTCCTTTGATGTCATCTATAGCAGAGACACACTCTTGCACCTCAGGGATAAACCAGCCATCTTCAGAAAATTCCTGGTGAGATTGTAGATTTTATATCATGGTGCACCACCATTTGCTTTCCTTCTTCAAAGATACAGGGTTATGGTTTGGGTTGTGGTTGGGTTTTTGGTAAGGTTTACAGTGCACATTGATTGTAAACTTAATTGTCCTAAGTGATGATAATGATGTGCTCCTTGTGTTTTTGAGAACAGAAAGAAGATGAAACACCAGGTGTGGGACTAGCATATTCTCCTTGGCTTTACTTTGTTTACGTTGGATATGTCTAGGTCTAGTGGATAAGTCACTGGAATATGAAGCACAAGGTACATGGTTCAAATCCCTGCTACAGGACTAATGTCCTTCAGGTAGAGAGTGGAAAATCTACATTTGCCACTCTCCACCCAGGCGAAGTAGATGGGTACACGATAAAAAGAAATTCCTTGAATGATTAGGTGCCTTATCACGGTAGCCTGGCTAAACCTGGGGGTAATAACATATCGCAGGGCCATCAGGAAGAACAGTTATAATGCCGATTAGGCTACCCTGGTTAAACTAGACCATATTATGATTTTATTGTTATTGTTTTCTTTTGCTACAATAGACTTGGTTGAAGCCTGGTGGCAAGTTGCTGATCTCAGACTACTGCTGCGGTGATCTCCCACACAGCGATGCCTTCAAGGCTTATGTGGCACAGCGGGGGTACACCCTCTACACCCCTGCTAAGTATGGAGAGGTAAGAAACTCACAAAAATGTGCGTTTTGAATCAGCGTTTCTCTAAAAACGCGGTTTCTGGGGAAGCATAAAGGCACAATCATTTGTAAACTTGTTTATATGATGTCATATAAACGTGTAGCATGCACAGTGAGGTTTGTGAAACCAGCTGAATCGCCTGAATTTGCCTGGAGAAAAGCCATATAAACAGTGCCTGTGTGTTTTAGATGAGCGTTTCAAAACGCTCATACTGCCTTCGCAAACGCACCCTAATACATACCCATTCTTGATGATACTTTTTTTTCAGCTCTTGGAGGAAGCTGGGTTTGGGAGTGTGAGAGCAGAGGACAGAACATGGCAGTTTAAAGCAATGCTTCAGAAAGAACTCAACAGAATGGTGGATCCTAACCTAGACCTTCTCAAGGTGATTCTTACTCTAAACCCATAGACTACGGGAACCGGTTGGCTCCTGTATTTACCCTATGAGAGTTAAAGAATTCAGTAGTCAACGGGTTAATGGTATTTCTTAAGCTGGTATTCATGATAGCTGCCTAACTGTCAGCCAAGTTTAAACCCTTCCTAAATGCATCTAGATTTAGTCCACTGGTATATTGAGTACCACGCATTGACCTCTGTGGTCCTGTGCAGATCACAGAAAGTCTGTAGCTAAATGAAGATACAAAAACTTGTCTCTATAAAATCACTATCTCATTGTCGTTTCATTATCAATTTAGTTTTGTAAATTTATTTTGTTACATAATTACAAATTATTAATACTGAACTTAGGTTTTGCTACTTGGCCTTCAATTTAATGAGTGGACTAAGAAGATAAGGCAGTTTCAAGTTTGCCCAATTTAAAAAACATTGGGCTTTGTGTTTATATTTTTCGTCTTTCCTTTCTCCATATCTTTGTGCTGTTGCTCCATTTTTACATATATCGGTGCCCTGTCTTATAAACAGTTGCAATTAATTCATATCTTTTGCAATATTGCTATCAATCGCAGCTCTGTGCTATAGAGACAGGAATTTTAAAGTTTGTGATTGATTGGAGGCCTTTTGCTTAATCCATATCAATCACAACTCTTTATAAAACAGTGCCCAGGTAAATATTTCCGAAATAAAATCTTTATTCATATATTTTTTTTGTTTATCAAAAATTTCTGTGTGGTTTCAACGGCATGAAACCGACATCTGATTATCCATCTGTTTTGAATACCGTAACAGGACTTTGCTGAGGAAGACGTCAGAGCACTGCAGGATGGCTGGAGGAGCAAAATTGAGCGGGTCGACGCCGGTAACCAGAAGTGGGGTCTCTTCTACGCTGAGAAGAGGGGGTAGATCGATGATGCACAGCAAGATGGACTTCCTCATTCATGTTCATTGGTATATAAGCCTACTTTATGGTGGAGTGAAAAGTATGTGCATGATGATGGTTACTGATTCAGAAATTGGACATTAAGTAATATGACATTACAGTAATCTTAATTGGTGATATTGTGTGATATATTTTCCATTACAGTCAGATGATTCAATGTATATATGTATTTCCAGCCTATTGCCTGTACAATTATTTGATTTAAAATGATTGTGTGGTCTTGTATGGTAATAGCAACAAGAAAGATGAATCAATAGTCATGTAAAGTGATTTTGTACCTTATGGGTAAATAAAAGATAAAAGTAAATATGTTGTATGTAGCACATTTCATGAAATGACTTATCTCTATCCACATACAGGCAGCCTTCTCACCAGTACATAACACCCTTGGCGTTGTTTTACCAAGGGTGAGGAATTGCTGAAAATAAAAACCATGTGTAGATTCTCCCAAGAAGGGTACCGACAAGGGTAATAAATCAGTGAGTGCCTACTTTCAATCTCCAAAGTTGTTTTGGTCCTCCCAAATTCCTTCCTGGAATGTCATATGGTCGTATTTCACTCAATATGGACCAATAAATATGTCAGTGCATACCTGCAAATTGCTTTGGTCCTCTTGATCACCCCAATGGGATTCAGTAAAACCATATTTCTGTCATTGCATAAACTATTTTCTGCCCCCCCCAGAAGCCTGCCTACAACTACAATAACTTGAAGGTTCCTGTAATATTCTTGAGAATCATCGGGTTAATTGCAGAAATTTGCATTAAAGGAGGAGGGGGTTGGGGGGGGATTGATAGTGAAAGCACTCACATAGAAAAGGGGGCACGCAAAACCTTTGTTCAACCTGGGTTCCATGTGATGGTTTTGTATTATCCTTTGTTCTCATTGTACTCTTTTAACTTCATTGTCGGTTAACCCATGGAATGCTGGGTAAAATTAATTAGCGTTGACTTTATACATTACTAGCTGTACACCTATAATGTATTTTGCTAGTTTTTAACTTTTAAATCATTCCAAAACTTGTGCTGTTTTTCCCGTTTTTCTTTCAAATATCGATATTTTGCAGAGTAACATTCCGTTGACTATGACCGATCGAAAGTACATATGAAATATCTTAGTATTGACACTGCCGACTTTAGAATGCATATAATGATTTTTATGAGGGATATATAGGAGACTGGTATGAGATGTTAGGCTTTAAAAATGTTTTTTATTGGACTATTGACATATTAGGGTTTTTTTTAAACAACTTTTGATAACTGTTTGTGTGAGGTGGTGTGAGAATTTTCTTTCTCATTCTGAGGTTTGAATTTGAAGACAATGCACTAGATCAATCAGCATGATATGCGCCAAAATGATGCGAAAGATAGCATTGGAAACGGAAAAGTGAAATGAAGCAGTGTTGTAATTTGAAATATGAAATGAGTCATATGTGTTTGTGAATAATATTATGCATGTCACAACTTTTCACTGTATAGAGATTCCTGTGTAAAAATTGTGAAATGTATCAATTGGTCTTCCGAATCATAAGCTTAACTTTCATCCTTTCAAGTTCTTGGAAATGATAGCTTAAATATTTATGTTTGTGTAATAACATCAGTTTAATATAGTATCATTGTTTTAATATGTTTTATTCTCTTTTCATGAGCATAATTATTTGTCAGAAATACTCTACAATTTTTGTTTGTGTTTGCCTCATTTTATGGTACCCAGTGACGTGTTCAAGATATATTTTGTGTGGCATTTACATTTGTGCTTCAGAGGGGATTTGGAATTATCATTCTTTGTAATTTTTGAATTTTCAGATAGAATTATATACTGAAAGAAGTTGGACAAGCTCTTAGTAATTCTTGCCTTTTACTAACATTTACTATGGTCACCTCAGGAGAGGAAGATTCAAGCAAAATATTTTCTGGGCCCTTGTTCCGCCAAAGTGTACTTTGCTATTTAGTTCAGTGTTTTTATGCATTACAAACCAACGCTTTTCTCCATTTATATGTAAATATCATTGTATGAAAATGTATTGTACTTAATTGTTTGTTGGTAAATCAATCAATACATTTATAGAAGTTGTTTTATCTCTAGAATTTTTGTTCAGTTAGAAATTTGGTGGCGGATATTTCCTGAGCCCTATCTGTATTTTCTCTTCTTAAACATCCATTCAAAGAATTGTAAATACGGTAAAGTATTTAATTTGATAAAGTTGCATGATATTTTTATAAGTAGATTTGTTAGATTGTCTCATTTTGGATACAAATCTAGAATGCTTGCATTTTCAAGAAATCACATTCAAGAAATCACATGTCAGGGGCGGATCCAGGATTTGGTATAAGGGGGGCACACAAATGCAATTTTTGTCAACTTTTGGAAAAGGTAGACCCATAATTTTTGGTCTTGCCAGCTTCTCGAAAAGTCGCTCAGTGGGGGGGGGCCACAAAATTTTTTTTTCGCCTGACCTCCAAAATTCACTCAGTGGGGGGGGGGGGGGGGGGGGGGAGTTAAGGGGGTCCAGTTTCCCTCCATAATTCTCTGACAAGCAAAAAAAAAAATGGGGGGCATGGGCCGGAAGTGCCCCCCCCCCCCCTTGGATCCGCCACTTTAGAATTACCTGTCCCATTTGGGAGAACGTGTTTTTTCCAAGTTTATGAATGACAGATGTCGCTTATGAATCTCATTACTTATCAAGACAAAAGTCGGGTTCACATGGACAGAGCTAAACTTTAAGTTTCGCTTGTAGTTTTAAAACTTTAAGTTATTTTGTAGAACGGACTTGTAGTTTCGAAACTCTATGTTTACTTGTAGTTCCATAACCACAAGCGAGGCCGTGTAGTTCAGACCGAAACCACAAGCAGCAGGGGATCCTCCATCGTAGTTATGGACTGTGTGGACAGAATAAATTTAAGTTTAACAAACTTGTTGTTAACAATGACTGTTCATGTTAAACTATGATCGCTCGACTTGTAATCTCAAAACAACGAACGTCGTTTCAGGCCCGTGTTAACCCTCGTCGTTGTTAGTGAGTAGTTGTTTCGTTAACTTAAAGTTTCGAAACCACAAGTCCCATGTGAACGTACCTCAAGGGGTGAATCCAGGGTTTTAACAAAGCTGGCTCTTTTCCTACATTGCATTACACAAACTTTATACATATAGAGGAGGGGGTTGTGTCCTTCACCCCCCCCCCCCCCCCCCCCCCTTGGATCCAACAGTTGACCCAGTTTTTTCAACAGGCTCCATTAATCAGACCATCCTAGTAGCTTTAAATGTACGTTATCCCATTTGCAGACTTAGGCAAATTCTGCGAAACTTTGCACAGGTTTAGAAGACATCCTGTAGATGCGGCCTATGAAATTTCAAGGTCGTTTTAAGAAAATCTGGCTTTTGTAGCAGAGGGAGCTATTCAGAAATCAATGCAAGTGCATGTATAATGGTCAAAAAATAAATTTAAATTATAATCCTTTTCACATGCGCATAAGTTTTCCAATTATAATTCTTTTGTAATTTATTGCATACTCACACAACTTCAAAACTTAGGGCTGCAAAAGGGTTGCAGTAATTTAAGGACATCTGAAGACGTGCCGAAATATTGAAGAATTTGTCATGTGTAAGAAATGTAATACAAATTGGGTTTTTGATTTCAGTTTCATCGTGACTTGGCCGTGAACCAGAATAGCCTGGTGGTTAAGTCGCTGCCCGGCAAGCAGTAGATGACAGGTTCGAATCCCGCTGGTTCCAATTTTTTCTGACTTGTGTTTTTCATTACAGATCGAGCATACGATCTTTAACACTGGGAGTAAAATGCCTAAAAATTTGTTTACAAATTAAATTCCTCCCATCAAGCTTCTTCGTTTACTAAAAAAAGCCCTGTTTATTAAAAGCAGCATGGTTTAATTCATGCGAAATAGATGTAAATTGATTATTATGAAGAGTTCATTGTAATATAAACACTTAAAGTGTTCACAATGTCAATATACTTTCCATCTTTAGTAAGACTGAGCCTCTTCAGTGCATGAGTTTTTAATGTTTATATGGATTGTTATGTTGTACAATATATTATTAATCATGTTTGCTTGTCTCCACTCAATATAACAAGCATTGTATATTTGTTTTAATGCATCTAGTATTCCTATTGTATATTGCTGCATATGAGTAATTCATTCTGGACATTATTTGATTATTCCTTTAATATGCTTCGTTGACATTTTCATGATAACTATTTTTGTAAGCAAATGTGTATGTTTCCATCATTATAGTGTAACCGTCTGTACTTGTCTTGTTTTTCTTAATGATATGTTTTTTCTCAACGATATGTTTTCCTTTTTCCAATCGATGAGAAAGATATCTGCAACAATCATGGTTTGGAGATGACTGAAATATAAATGACTCAATCAAATTACATTTTCATGTTGCTTTTGGTTTTTTGGTTTTTGGTCTTCTTGATTGATGTAGGAAGACTTTTTAGAAGAGTACAGGAAATGAAGTTATGATGAAAATGAGGAATATTTGACATAATAATAATAATGGTGGCTTCTTGTATAGCGCTCATGTCCGTCACGTTGTGACGCTCCTGGCGCTTCAACATTATTACCCCGGTCATATCTTTGCGGCCAAATATGTAACGCTCTAGCATATCGGGTACCCATTTACACCTGGGTGGAGAGTGGCAAATGTGGATTAATGTCTTGCCAAAGGACGTTAGTGCCGGGCTGGGATTCGAACCCTCAACCTTTTGATTAAGAGTCAAGTGAATGAACCACTATACCACAAATAAAGAGAGATATAGACTCAATTTACTCTTCTCACTTTGAAATTTTCATTTGCGCAGATCGTAAGGGTAATTTTGGTTCCTCTGATGTTTGATATTTTGATATTTTACTCTTCTTTTTTTTGTTTTGTCCAATTGTATTTTGAAATGTTTGATTCATTAGAAGGAAAGGGTCAAAGAATTTCTTATTCAGGGATTGAACAGATACAGCTGTGTAAAACTTAAAAGTTGAAGGCTCGGACAGTCGTAAAATAGAACAGGAAATAATACGTTTCTCCCCCCGCCCCCTCTCTCTCTCTCTCTCCTCTCTTTCATCTCTGCCCCGCCCTGTATTGATAAGAAAAATAGAACAGACTAAACAACAAAACAAAAATGCCCATCAATTTCTATCTCCATGTATTTCTTTTCCTCTACATATCCCTCCAACTCCCTCCGACTCTCTCCCCTCTGCCTGCCTCTCTCTGTCTGTCTGTCTGTCTCTCTGTCTCTCTCTCTCTCTGTTTGTGTCTCTCTCTCTTTCTCTCTCTTCTCTCATCTTTTCGCACCAAAACATGAATTCAAGTACTGAATCCAAACGATCAACGCAGATAAAAACATGACGTAGTTCGTTTAGAGCCGTCGCCATGCATGGTCACATGGTACATGGTGTACATGTTGGGTGTGTTGCATATACAGCCCTCGAAAAAATTATTAGACCAAGCTTCTGTAATAATGGTACTATAATATGCAAACAAAAAATGATTTGTCTTTGTATTTCATTGAATGAATATCAAATTCCAGCAATTATACGCCCTCTTTTTAATATGATATTTTATTTCCTTCTTACCACAAAAATAACACTATCAGTAACCATTCTTGGTCTAATAATTGTTTTTCCATGGCTGTATACTTATTGGGATGTGCTGCATGAAAAAGATCATCGTCAGAACATTAATGAATGTGTCGAGATAAGAAGGCCGGAGGAAGGGGCGGACGAAACGGTAGTGCGAGCGACGCTGGGCTGAGTGATGTGCGCTTTCATCCCAGGCCCCGCGGACGCCAAGATGGGGGCTGAAGATGCGGTTTGGTGGTGATGGGGGAAACGATCGTTTTCCGAAATTCTTCTCGCATTTTTCCTTGGCTCCATTCATGGTCTTCATACTGAGACTCATCTCTCTCTCTCTCCCTCTCTCTCTCTCTCTCTCTTTCTCTCACCCCTCTCTCCATGCGTGGCTCACAATTACGATAATCACTTTGTAATACATGTATTAGTGGATTGATCCATTCATTCAATTTGATAATTTTGTATCATATATCATATCCATATCTAATTCACGAATATCGCTTGTATCAGAATAAGCAATATGATTTAGGCCCTACTTATTTTTTATTGTCTGTTTTTTAAGACTGAACCTTGTTTTCAACATCTATCAAAAACTCAACCTTCAATGGTATATACATCGTGGACTTATGTTCGATAATAGAAAGATGTGCAATTGTTGTCAAAGTATTGTTTAGGCCTATGATTGCCATGTTATAACAAACATAACATAATTTGCTATCATCATTCCGTCATCATTATCCCCATTTCTCTCAGCAGCAGCTGTTTGTTATTTCCAAAAAGAGATACAGCACGATTTTTGGAAAGTGGGTAAGTTGACCAGCTAGCATGCCCTCGAGTCCTACAAAAACACACATATCGCCTAGAAAGCTAAAACCATAAATAGGACCAAGAGAACATAAATACGCGCACATGTCGAACGAGTGCTCCTTCAATTATCGTGGAATCCTGGTGATAATGTTGCGGTGAGATACAGAGTGGAGACAGGAAGGCCTTGATGCATCATCGTGTTCGTGGATGGATCACGTTTGGAATAAACTGTGAAATGATGCCCTCTGAAATTATCGAACATTCTCCTTGCTATGATGTTAAAGCACACGTAGTTTAGTGTATATTGGCAAGAGTTGCAATGATAAAGAAATACTGAGACGATCATTTTTGTATATGTATGTATGTATAGACGATTTTTTAAAAAGATTATTTAAATTATTTATTAAAATCACCTCCCTGAGGAATCATATTCAATACATTACCAACTTTTAAGTAAGATGAAAAGTGACCATGAATTTAGATTATTTGCCTCTCAATGTTTGCATCATTTTATGACTGCAATAATCTTACTTTTGTTATAACAATATAAGATTATGTTCAAGTCTGATGAAGTCTGATGAAACTTTTGGGCATGTGTGGGGGGGGGGGGGGGGGGGGGGGGGGAGGGCTTATACCAAGGCAACACGGTGTCAAACATTTGCAAAGGCAGGCCAAAGATGATAGACGAATTACTTTCAAACTCTTTTGATACTGAGCTTCTCCCTAGACATGAAATGGTTTCGTTAACATTTAGAAATTTAAGTACATGTATATACATTCCAACGTTTCGGCATATTCTGCATGATAACAAAAACATAACCCCCCCCCCCAAAAAAAAAAAAAAAAAAAATAAATAAATAAATAAAATAAAAAATAAAATAAAATAAAATAGAATAAAAATAAATAAATAAATAAATAAAAAATTTAACAAAATAGAAACAAAAACAAAACAAAAGCAAAAACAAAACAAAACAGGAGTGGTGCAAAAGAGAAAATTGGAATGAAGCATCTAGTCATTGTTTGGGCATATAGTACTTTTGTGAAGCATCATAATAAACAAATAAACGAACAAGTATTACATGTGATATTTTTCGACAGTGCTATCAGGTGCTATCAAGTACAAACTTTGGAAAATCTAATATCCTCCCCCCCCAAAAAAAAAAATGCACAATATAGATTATTTTTAAAAATATAATATTGACTGTGGTCTATCAATTCCGACGACACTCTGAGTATTGACTTCTTTTAAACTAATAAGCTTGAGCGAGTACTGGCTACTTTGGGGAAGTTTGTCAAAAACTGACTTGCGCACAAAATGCTGAAAGTATAACTGAAGTGTTATTTTTACCTGAACAATTAGTATTAATAATTTTTCTATTATGGAACCTAATAATTATCAACAGTCAGTGAATGATGTTTTTTTTTTTTTTTTTTTTTTTTGTGTGTATTTGTTTTTTTAAATCATACAGAATGTACAAAATATATACATTGGTTTGTGTTGAGCAATACATGTATATATACCATGAACTGAAACACGTCAAATGCTAATGAATTACACCCTAAAGAAACCCTTATAGAGATACTTAATGTGTAAGATATAATGTAAGGTAAGGTGGACTATCCCTTTCTCTGTCAATGATTATGGCCTCTAAATCTTTTAATTACAACTGTAATTCATTTTTATTGTATCTCACCATTTTATTCTATTTCATTTATGTAAAGTCACATGGATTTGGAAAGAAGACCTTCGGGTTGTAGTCATTTCTTTTCCTGGCATCCATGTGATTCTCTTATAAATTTGCTGTTATTTTGTGTTCTCTGATTTCTTGATTTTGTCTTTGACGAATAAATAATTATAATAATAATAATAATAATAGTAATAATAACTATCGTTATCGTGCTAAAAAAATAAGAGAGTATATCCTTAATGTAGCGGTGGAAATTAGGAGAAAATTTAAATTAAGAATGAGCATATTATAAGCTATTAAGAGCTATAATGAATAACAACACGTCGTTTAACTTTTGAGACTGTTGAGTACATGTGAAATTCCAAATCGAGTCTTTAATCACCTCTGCATGAAGAAAGTATAGAGGGTAAAATGCATATAGGCCTATACCGCTAAAAGGGTTACGATTTAGAATGATGAATTGAAGCAGGATGAAGAATTCAAAGTGAATGAGCTGTTCGGTTCACAAACCCGAGCGTATTCATTTTAGAAACCTCGCTCGATGCAAAAAAAAAAAAAAGACCTCAAGCAGCCGCCTGGTTTTACAACTGACGATTCGCAATGACATGAATGATGATACAGGAATGTATATTTTATATAAGGGGGAAAAATAGGAGAGAGGGTATAGGAGTGAGCGAGTGTGCGTGTGTGTGTGTGAGAAAGAGAGAGAGAGAGAAAGAAAAAAGAAAAAAGAGGGAAGAATTAGAGATACATGGTAGAAAGAACATAAAACAAAGATAAAGAGATGTCCAATAGGAAGAAAGGACATGTGGAGAAAAGGGAAACAGAGAGAACAGGATGAAAAATAGGCAGAAAGGGAGAGCGCTTCAGAAAAAAAGATATCAAGAATTAGGCCTAATGACTAAAAAAGAGAGAGAAAGAGAATGAGAGGAGAGAGAGAGAGAGAGAGAGAGAGAGAGAGAGAGAGAGAGAGAGAGAGTTGGGAGGAGAAAATGGGCAGAAAGTGAAGTGAAAGAAGAGATGAAGATACTCGAAAGAGACAAATAAGGAAGGGAGAACGCAATACATATACTTCATTCTGACTGGAACAGATCGTGAGTCGAAATCGATTTTAATTTGTCAACCCCATAACTCAAGATCATAATCTTGTTTCAGATGCCAGTCCTCATAAAATAATGTTCTCTGTTAACTTAAAAATCTAAATGATAGTGAAAGGGTCTTGACATACAATACTATAAATGTTGCTCGTCACAAGGCTAAAAAAGTTGACTAGAAGAATGGAAATCGAAGACTGGGCATAAACAATAATCATGTTCTCCTTTTCATACAAATTATAAAGAAGCTCAGATTTTGCAGCGCTTGTTTGATGTGTATATTTTTATATATTATAAATAATAATGTTTGTGTTTTCATTCACATTTTCTCTTGCTCTAACGGGGTTTGCTATTTCTGTTGCGTAATATATCCTAATAATATAAAAGAGTAATTTTCTGCTGTGTATATTATAAAATGAATGAAAATATTGCGCTTATCAACATGACTCGGGAGAAGGAAAGAAAGAAAACAAAAGCAATGGATGCATATTACGTCACTTTCTTCACCCCCTTCTCTCTCTCTCTCTTTCCCTCTCCCCCTCTCTAGCTCTCTCTCTCTCTCTCTCTCTCTTTCATGCGCGTACCTGGGGGGGGGGGGGGTTTTAGATGTTCAAACGCCCCTTTTGGTGTTAATTGATGTTAAAACACCCCCCTTTAGCAGTGTTTATTCCCCCCCCCCCCAATGCTGATAAGCTTTTTTTATTTATAATCTTTTGCTTGTGAGATAGTTATTGAGTAAAAAGACAAAATTGCTGATAACTTTTTTTTTGGCTTGTCAGAGAATTTTGGAGTAAAAACCACCCCTTAAAAAATCCTGGGTACGCCACTGCTCTCTTTTTTCTCCCCCCTCTTTCTTTGTCTCTTCCTCTATTTCTGCCTTGTAATTTGCTTGTATTATGATACCTGATTTCCCTGTTTTCACTGATTACTTAAAATAAAGACATGAATAAACAAGCAACAAACGAACAAACAAAACAAACAAACAAACAAATATATTCAAAACAAAAATGACGATATAAGGCAAGATATTGAATGTTGTGACCCTCGAGCTACTTCAGTTTGGAAACAAGATGGCGCAATGTGATTGCAATTTTTGTCTCATTATCCCGCTCGATGAGATCTGCGGTCCTTGGTTTGCAAACGATCAGCCAACACTTTTTTTCACTGGTACGGATATTAACGGAGGGCGGAAAAAAGGCCAATCAAATAATGTTGTAAATGTGGATGTGAAGACATGCTTAATAGACCTGTTTACATCCGATGTTAATGATAATTGGGAGATCTGAGATAGTTAATGACTAGAAATAAGAATAAATTGTTATAAAGGGAGGAAGAGTGCAGGAGATGGAGAGGGAATGGGAGCGGAGTCGAAGGGTGTGAATAGAAGGATTATGAGAAGGAAGAGGAGGAGAAGGGAATAGATGAAGAGGTAAGAAAAGAGATGGAAGAAATATAGGAGGTGGGATTAAGAGAATGAGAAAGAGGCGATGGGAGGAGGAGATGGAGGAGGCGGGAGACGAAGAAAAGGGTGCAATGATAAGATGGGCCCTGAGATGGGATGTTGGTAAAGATCGAGAAGAGGATGGAGTCATGGAGGAGACTGTGAATATAGGAAATTTAAAGGAGGATAGAGGATGGGGTAGGAGCAGGAGCAGCACCAGGAGCAAAGGATTGGGGAAAAGGGTGCATAGTTGGAGAAGAAGGAGACCGGGAATTTAGGAGATCTGGGAGAGGGGGGGGGGGGGGGGGTAAGAAGAAGGAGATGGAGTGGAGGAGCCTGAAAGAGATGGAGAACAGGGAAGAGGAGAATGAAATGTCAAAGCAGCTTGGGAAGGAAAAGAAGATGGGAAAATATGCGAATGGAGGGAAGGAGGTGAAAACAATGGTGAATGAGAATGTCAAGGAGACGAGGAAGGAGGAGGAGAAAGAGGAGGGCCAGGGGTAGGTAGAAAAGATAAATATCTGGAGAATACAGAGACGGAGAAGGAGAGAGTAGAGACATCAGTAGAGAGAAAAAGAAAGAAAGAGAGAGCGAGAGAGAGGTAAATCGGATAGGGAGAGAGAGATAGAGGAGGGCGGGGGGGGGGGGGGCAAGATCCACTTACATGCTATAAGTGAAGGAATAGCCAACACATAGGGAATACCATACCTGTCTTGTTGATGACGTCACAACAAACTTCACTTCCATTTTTCCAACTGCAGTAAAGAATAAAAGAAACCAGTGCTGATTGGTTAAAAACGATGCTCCACCAATGTTATGAATATTAGGCGTTATGTGATTGGGTAAATGTGGGATAAATTTAGAAATCAATAAAGTTTTATTCCTTTTATTTTCATTTAGCTAAAAAAAGAAGAAGAAGAAAGAAAGAAATAAGAAGCACTAACACAGAAAAATAAAGGTATATAAATCATTTCGCACAACAAACTTGGAACTATGGTTATTTCAGAAAGTATATTACCTGGCCACTTAAGTCATGAATATTCAAAATAAGCAAGATTTAAGCGCCACTATTGGTTGGTTATGTTGCTCTGCGATGACGTAATAACACTGACATTGGCAAGTTTCAATGACAGGCTCATCACAATGCACTGGCTTCTGCGTATTACGCTTACCACAGGGCGTGGCAGGGCGTGGCAGGGCGTGGTTGAAGCGTTTGACGCCAACGCGGACCAATGAAAATGACAATGACAATGAACGCGCTGCGCTTTGCATACTTTTTTGCGCGCACCCATATTTCAGTGACCGCGCCCTAACGCCCTGGTAACAAAAATGTAAACAAACCACATTCTTGCAACTTATGCGATCTAGAGATCTTACTGCCAATTTTTTTGACGGTTTTTGACTATTTTGCTTGCTTTCGAAAGCTCTCATATCCAATCGCCAGGTCAGTATTTTATTCTTAAGCATTATTGAATAACTTGAGCAAGTTTGGATAAAATCGGATAAATATTCCACATTTTATAACCAAATAATATTTTCCAAACATGGACACAAAATTACTCGTATGGCCGTAGATTCAACGTTAACTCAGGGAAATGTTAACTTATGCGGTACCGGTACCGTACATAACGCATGTGAATGATGTTATTAATGATAATAATCTGAAAAAAAAGGGGGGAGGGGGCAGAAAGTTAGTAGTTACTTCTATACAGAAGACATTATATAGCAGCAATTTCCCTTTCTTTATCACTAGCCTTCAGTGGCTCATCATGGTGGTGGAGGTGGGGTGGGGGGTGGGGGCACCCGAAATAAAGAACAATGCCAAATGTGCGGGGAGGGTAAGGGAGGGGCCGGGGAGGTATAATCTCTTTACATTTCATTTTCCCCCATCTCTTTCTTTCCATGTAAGGGGGGGGGGGGGTCATATATTTTTATATCATCTCCTGTTATCTTTTCTTTTCTTTTATCTCCCCACTTTATCCCCTTAATTTAGATCACAGTTTCTATATAATATCACTTGAAATAGAGATTTAGGCGATGTTTTGCGTCGGTCGTATACGCTCCCCCCACCCCTGGGTTCTTGGAAGACCTATACCCTGCATCGGGTCAGGTTCTCCAGCTGTTGCCATCAAACCAGCTATGGCTAACTCCCTGGATGTAAGCACAGACAATTACCTAAATGAAACAAAACAAAACAGAAGAAAATAAAACAAAAACTTTAAAAAATAGATAAATAAATCCGGTATAAACAAAGCATTTATGATTTTTTTTTAAATGGAAGAAAATGTGAAAATTTCACAAAGAGTCTATTAAGTAATATTGAAGAGTTTAATTCATGATTATGATCGTCTCTAAATTGTGTAATGAAAGAGAGTAGCCTATAAAAGTGTGAAGAATGAAAAGTGATATCAGTTCACCAGTATTGAAAAAAAAAAAGATAATTTTTCTCAACCTTAACACAAACAGGAACTGTGCAGGTCATACCAAGATCCTAGCTTCTCTCTGACTTCACCCGCCTCGCCCCCACCAGCTATGTCGGGCAAGCTCCTTCTGCAATGCTTGCAGAACAACTTGGAGAAAGAGCAACTCCAGGAAAGGCTTGCTGTAAGTCCTCATCTTATTTTCAATCATGCAGCAATCAATATTATTGATTAATAAATCTATACAATTTCATTCTTTCAGTGATTGAAATTATAGTGATAGGAAAACAACCAGTAAAATCTCACAATGATGATGGCAATGATGATGGTAATGATAATGACAATAGTAATGACAATTAGAAATAGAAAAAAATATTTTATCGCAGTAATGATGACTGTGATGACGTATGATAAATATAATAATTATTTGTTTTTACCTTTGGTTATTTATAAGCAGAGATAATAAGTACATGTAGATGCAGAGCCATGATCACCTATGACTGGAGGAACAGACAGGGCACCATAGCAAGCAAGCAATTTAATTGTAGCTTCTCTCTTTTTTTCTTTATGTATGCTCTGAGTATATTTTCCATTATGTGATTATAGGTGATAGTATTAAAAATACGATATTCCTTCATTCACTTATAATCTAGATACAGACTTATATTTTGAACCATTATCATAATCATAAACACAGGTTTGAGATAAGATTTTTAAAAACTTTTTATTTTCAATTGTTTTCTTTTGTCATGACAGGACCTGGCTTCCCACCTCGGGCTTGGGGCCGAAGGGGACGCTGCAGAACTCATTACCAACATCAGTTCTCAGGTGATGGAGTCGCAGAGAAGAACTCAGGCAGCAGAGAAGAGGACCAAGGCTCTCCAGGAGAAGTTCCTGGACCAGGCCAAGAACATCCAGGACTTGAAGACTGAGCTGGCCCAGGCCAGACAGCAACGTGATGATGCTGTTCAGAATCTCCAAGTATGCTATTTACTTTTAAATATTATCGCTATTTTTGTACATTTTTGGTATTTAGTTTGAAAATAATAATGGCCCAATTTGTATTATTTTGTCCATTGCTTTTCTTTTGTTCTGAGATAAAATGAATATGATACAGGGCAAAATAATGTATAAGTACAAGCATGAATATCCATCGTAATTTACTCTTTTTTTCATGTTGTCGAATTTTTAATCACTTATGCTTATAAGTAAAACATAATTATTTATAAGTTTGTCTTATAAACTCTTTTCAGGACCTGACTTGGCAGCCAACCGTCCTCTCTCCTCCTGCCGCTGGCGGGCTGACTTCTCGTGTCTCTTGGTAAATATCAACGACAAAAAAATCATACGCTTTTGAAAGTATTTTACTGCAAAAGCTCTTAACATTGAAAGTACAGGGTAGTTATAATTCAAACCCTCATAATATATTTGAAGAAAGATCCCAATTTCCCTTGTAATGTTTTATACAATCAATATCAAGACATGCAGATGAGATACACACTCACACATTATCTTTATTAGAAGTATTATAATGCTGTTTTTGGCCGTGTCTAACAGGTGTTCTAGAGAAAATCCCGAAACACCCTCTACAGCACCTTTAGACAACCGAGTAGCACCCACCAATTACCCATCTACACCAGACACAGCACCATACCATCCATCTACACCAGACACAGCACCATACCACCCATCTACTCCGGACACAGCACCATACCATCCATCTACACCAGACACAGCACCATACCACCAATCTACACCAGACACAGCACCATACAACCCATCTACACCAGACACAGCCCCCATCGAGATCATCCCATTACCCCTCCAGTAAGAATAACCAAAATATAAAAAATAAAAATCCAAGAACAACAGTTTTAAACCTTAATCCAAATATATCACTGCTTTATTACATGTACATTAAAAAAAAAACAAGGAAATATCTTGTAAAAATAAGCCAACTTTAACAGCTCTTTAATTTCAGTCAGTTTCAATGATGAAGCATGATAGTGCAACATAGTGGCAGAAGCAGTCTAAAAAATGTCTCGGCGAAAATTTCCAAAGGGGATAAAAGAGGTAGAGAGGGGCACTCACTAAGTTGTTTGTGCCCCCTTGAACCCACCAATGTTATGGTCTGAAATATTTTAAGAAAAACTAATGATACATGTAGGAGGGACATTATGAGTTGTTCCTCTTTTCTCTCATTAGACCACCGAGCCCCAGTCCACAGGCTAGTGGTCCTGGTACCCTTCCAACTGGTACCCCTCCCACCTTGCCCCTTTCTGCTCAAGCCCCTGTGGTTCCCCATCATACACCACGCAATTCACGGTAAGACAAACTTTACCCTTCTCCCTTTTTTTGTTCTGAATTTGACTAATTGGAAAACCTTCCTTACCCCATAGGTAGCAGATTCTAAAATCACATTGGCCAGATTTAACCCTAGTGAGCAAATCCAACGATCGTTTTTGTTTTTAGTATTTTTTCTCCTATTGTCGGCGAATTTGAAATTTATACTTTTACAGCTTTAAAAAATCGTTGGCAAACTTGTTGCCAATTTGAATATTTGATCCAACACCATATACTACAAATTAATTTAAAGAAATATATAACTTCTTGTGCCAACTAATTGTCAGTTGATTCGAAAGCACTAATTTCTACTTTCAAACTTACACCTATTTCTAGATCTCCATCAGTGAGTGCGGCTGTTGGTGGAGCCACCTCGCCTTCGAGCAGAGCAGCTGCCCCAGCCCCAGTCCCAGCCTCCTCCTACGTGTGGGGAATGGGTGACTTGAAGTCATTCCACCAAGGAGGTGGCGATGTCGTCTTGGGCAGCGGGGTCCACGGAACTGTATACCTGTTCCGTCATCGCGTCACCGATCAGCCCATCGCTCTGAAAACCTTCGTACTTCCGAATGACATCCAGAAGATGACATCGAAGGTTGGTATTATTCTAATTATGTCGTAAATCAGTAGCATAAGAGAGAATCTCAGACAACACAATTGAAATTAGGCACTGATTCAATCATTACTCGTAGATGAATTTGATCAGTAAAGGGTATTAATTCATAACAATTTTGCAAAGATTAACGTCTGTCTGGCTTTTAGCTGACGATATATATCAAAGATAATATTGATTGTCAATGTAGCGACAGACAATGACAGAGGAAAGAGAATAATGAACTTGTGACTAGCATCAAAGCTTAAATGTTGTGTAACTTGTTTAACCTAATAGGTGAACGCCATCGAAGTGGAAGCCTTCATCCTTGACGTTCTCGGCAGGGAGGACTGCTTCCCCAGCTTCCATGGTTGCATCGAGATCAGCCCAGGTAACATCGGGCTTGCAATGGACTTTATCGGTGACGTAAGTACTGGGGAGTCCTGGACTCTGAGCCGTGGCATGCGAGAGCTAGCCCTGAGTCAACATGACTGGTGAGTACAGATGACTTCTTTTAAACCCAAGTCTTTAAAATTAAAAAAAAAAACGTTTCAATGTGTGTACTCTTACATCCAGTCGTAATAATTTTTGCAAGTGCTATTGTTAGCAACTTCGCTATTATTTTATACATTTATAATTACTTTAATTAATTAATTGATATCCCCTTTCTATTTTATCAGGTTTAGTCTGGCTCTCGATATTGCCAAGTCCCTCGGCCGCATTCATGAGAAAGGATTTCTCATGAATGATCTGAAGGAGGATAATTGCCTCCTCCGGAAGACCCAGGCTGGTCGATGGCAGGCTGTCATCGTGGACTTCGGGCTCGCGTGTACTCTAACTTCACCTTACTCCTACTGCTTCTCTCCCGAGGACAAGGAGAAGTACCGTAGAAGGGTAGGCCTTTGCTGATATCTATCTCCATCATTGCCATTTTTTTTTTAATGAATGAAGAGGGTGGCCGATAATCCTGTCCTCCCTCTTTCTGACTTTACTGATTATTTCACATTATAAAAATGCAGATTGCATAATCATGATAATATACATTATTAATAATTTTCAGTGTCTTTTCGTAGTTTACTAAGTAATGTTTGTGTATTTTAAACACAGACCGTTATTCCAGGAATTTTCAAACGAATATACATGTAATTGAAAATACTTTTTTCTTCTCTTTTCTACAGGAGGTGTACGTCCACATCGCCCCCGAATGCGCCCTCGATGACCTGGTCACCTCCGTCTCGAGTGACGTGTTTCAACTCGGACGACTTCTCACCTTGATGGGAAATGCTACGACCAACGCCGACCTCACCGCCATCGGCAACATCTGTCGACAGAACTCCCATCTCTGTCGACCTAGCATCGACGAAGTCGTAGACGAGCTGGAGAGGGTGATGTAGACAAACACTGTATTGGAAAAGATATCAAATCGTAGATTTTAAAAACCTTGCGAGTAAAAGTCGAAATTAACGCAAACCAAAATTTTGAATATTTTCTGAAAAATGATATCGATATCGGTATACTCAATTATAAGATAGTTTGACTAAAATACAACATCATAAAAGATAATTCTTTTATACCGACAAATATATTACAAAGCACTTGGCTATTTCTAAATTCGCATTAAAAAAAGATGACTAGCATCTGATTTTTTTCTAACAAAACAATTATATCACGAAAGGAGCCAAGCCATGCAATGATTATGAATAATCAATCGGTATTTGCATTTCGGTTATTACATTCTGAAAGGTTTGGTATCTTTTCGAAATTCAGTGTCAGGCTAAGTATTGTAAATATTCGTTTTCATTTCTTATATCTGTACATACATTTTCGATAAAAGAGTCGAATTAGAATGACTTGCGTTATCTGGCTGACAAATGTCATTCGAAAAACAAATGACAAACATTTCCAGATAGATTCAAGTATACGAAACAAAATAGAAAATCGAGGGAGATTACAAGAACTGTTTGAACGTCAAAGGGAAATCAAAAGAACTAAAATAAGTCGAAAGAGTAGAGACAATATTATTAGACCTAAAACGTGAATAAAACAAACAAACAAACAAAAAAGAAGTCACGAAATAATTTTCGACAAATTTCAACAAATTACTGGAAAATTTGATGGAGATGGAAAAATCGGTATTAAAACCGAAGGTAGTCCATCACGGTACAGAGCGGGGTGGTGCCCTGTACATGATAGGAGAATTAGGATTTGAGTGTTTTTGTCTAACTTTGCTAGGTTACAATTTGTGACAAAGAACTATGCATAATAACAGATTATTACCAACTTGGACGTAAATTAGTATGTATTTCGTCAAACTTGTCTCCATGACGAGAACTCGGCTGCACTAATGTAAACTTATAATCGTTTGGATAAACAAAATATCATAACCTATTTTCTGGCAGAACACTAGCGATTTTCGTTTTCATTATCAAATTATTTGAACGAATCGTAACTGGATCATTTTAGACTCTACACTGAATTCTTTTAAAGAGTAACTGATGAAAGGATATACTTTGCAAATTAGTATTTGATTATGAGTGTCAAATCACATGGAATCAAATCAGTCGGAAGAATCAATATTATTAGAGCTAAATCGACTGTTTGGAACCAGAAGGATCTTAACTCATATACTTTAACACAGAGTTAACGCCCTTCTTGGCTTTCACAAGACGATAACATGAAAGAAATTACAAAATCATCGGAATCAAGAAAATGTTCAGAAATTTTTGTCTCAAATTACTGGATAACTTGGCAAAATTATAAACGTTCGGAGATGGAAAAATCGGTGGGTATTATAACCGAAGGTATAGTCCATCACGGTACAGAGCGGGGTGGGGCTCTGTACATGATAGGATTTGAGTGTTTTTGTCTAACCTTGCTATATGTTACAATATGTGTCATTGACAAACAACAATGCATAATTATACCAACATATTATTACCAACTTGGACGTGTAAATTAGTATGTACATGACGAGAACTTGGCTACATAATCGTTTGGATAAACAAAATATCATAACCTATTTTCTGGCAGAACACTAGCGATTTCCGTTTTCATTATCAAATTATTTGAACGAATCGTAATTGGATCATTTTAGACTCTTAAAGAGTAACTGATGAAAGGATATACTTTGCAAATTGCTATTTGATTATGAGTGGCAAATCAAATGGAATCAAATCAGTCGAAAGAATCAACATTTTTAGAACTCAAATGACTGTTTGGAACCAGAAGAACCTTAACTCATATATTTTAACACAAAGTTAACGTCCTTCTTGGCTCTCAACAGACGAAAACATGGAAGAAATGACAAAATCTTTGGAATCATGAAAGTGTTCAGCAATTTTTGTCTCAAATGACTGGATATCTTGGCAAAATTATAAACGTTCGGAGATGGAAAAAAAAATCGGCGGGTATAAACCGAAGGTAGTCCATCACGGTACAGAGCGGGGTGGGGCTCTGTACATAATAGGAACATTATGACTTGAGTGTTTTTGTCTAACCTTGCTATGTTACAATTTTTGACACTGACAAACAACAATGCATAATTATACCAACAGATTATTATCAACTTGGACGTGTACATCAGTATGTATTTCGTCAAGCATATTTCCGTGACGAGAACTTGGCTGCAGAAATGTAAAACTATAATCGTTTGGATAGACAAAATATCATAACCTATTTTCTGGCAGAATTCTATATAGCGACTTTCGTTTTCGGTATAAAATTATTTGAAGGAATCGTAACTGGATCATTTTAGACTTTACACTGGATTTTTCATAAAGAGGAACTGATAAAACCGTATACTTTGCAAATACATGTATTAGTATTTTATTATTAATGTCAAATCGAATGAAATCGAAAGAATCAATATTATTAGACCTAAAACATGAAAGAACTAAAGAAATCATCGAAATTATGAAGAAAACACAATGTTTCAAATTACTGGACAACATGGTCAAATACGTGAACATTCGGAGATGGAATAAGCGGTAAACCGTGGAGAGCGGGGTGGGGCTCTGCGTAACGTAATATGATTGCCATGAAAATCTATTTATTTGAATTTGCTATCAATTATGTGACAAAACAATGAAAAAACAAGAAGTTGTTGTATCAACTTGAAAATTTGTAAAGATATATTTCGTAAGACATGTTCTTGGCAAAGTATCCTGCTCCTTGGAAGGATTCCGACTCCACCAAAATCAAAACTGAAATCATTTGGATAAACGAAATTCAAGATTTAATTTCAAATCTTCAATGGAAGCGATTATATCGTAATCATGTTACCGTGTGAATTTTGTTTGCAACGCCAATATTGGATTACGAATGAGCTAAATCGGTAAAATTGAATGAAATCAAATCAGTCGAAAAAAAGCTTTTAGATTATAAAAGAGATAACACACTACAGGTTATTGAAATAGATTAGTCACAACTTTTTTCACTCATTGATTAGTTGAAAGAGAAGTTCAGTTGACAATACATTATTGGTTAGATATAATATTCGGAGATGGAATAGTTGGCAAACCAAAGGTAGTCCATCACGGTGCAGAGCGGGGTGGGGCTCTGTACATAGCAGGGGAATGAGAGCCATTCGACTCAGAACAATAAACACACACAAAAAAATAAAACAGATAAAAAGAGGCAATACTGGGGGTGAACATTATCACCTCCACAATTTGATTTAATATTTAGCTTCTGTTGTAAGATACTGAACTTTCGAATCCCGTGTTCGAGAAAAAGTAATGTTTATAAATATATTTCTTAATTCTTTTTCTAATATTTCACGATATAATGGATATCCGTGTACTGTTATTATTGATAGTGGGCAAATTAGGGGAAAGGTGACTGAATAATTTTGAAGGCCGAGCGCGAGGAAAAGTATAATTTACAATTGCGTTATAGAACTACAGCAAGTTCGGCTAGGCAAACGAATAAAGCACCCCCTTCCTTGGGGCTGGATTCCACCGCCCGCTTCTGTTGATCGATTTCTGGATACGCCACTGAATAAAAAGCTAAAATTCATAGCACCGGCGTAAATCCGGTTCAAGGAGGGGTGGGGGTATAATCGCAATACTGAGCGGAACCTGCCAAAGTTTGGGGGCACCGATAATCAAGAGCTATTTCTGGAAGAAAGAAAAGGGCACGTGCAACGGAAAAAATATACCATCTCTAAACATTGGCATATATACCCTGCATTGTGATTACATTTATTGGGATTTCAATTACGTTTCTCTCTTACATGCTCTAATATATTTACTTAGGCATCAAAGTTTGCAGTTGGGTTTGATGACCTACATATTAATGTGCGAGCGAGCGAAGTGAGCGAGTAATTTTTTAAAGATCTGTGAGGCTGCATGGTGATTAATAACATCTTATGAAAAAGAAAACCCCAGTTCTAAAAGGTTTTTAAACACAGTCTCGGCCTGAGAGACTGAAAAGACCTCTAATACATGTAAGTAACATAACTATATCATATATAAATGTGAGCGAGCGTAGCGAGCGAGCCTTGACCAAATTAAAGTAAAGTTGATCTAAATCGCTATAAATTAGGGGCACAAATTATGGAGGGAAAAAAGGGGCGCTAATCAAGAACGAAAATGGAACTTATCGGAAAAGAAAAGGAACAGGAATGTGTCATATTAAAAAGATCAATTATCAGAGGATGAAACATGTGATATTTGTCGCACGTGAATATTGGATCTTTACCAGAGGTGAAAAGGGCTCTTATAAGAATGGAAAAGGGGCGTTTTTTTTTAATAAAGGAAGAGGGACTCTTAACTGAAGGAATAAGTGTACTTCTTAGAAAGAAAAGGAGCCCGTATCAAAATGAATTAAGGGGAACTTATCAGAGATGACAAGTGTTATTTAACAGAAGGCGGAAGGGTCATTTGTCAAATGAGAACGGGCACTTCTCAAATTTGAATAGAGGCCATTAGCACAGGTGAAGATGCACTTATCAGATGGAAAGGGAGTAATTCTTGTATCTGAAAAGTGAGAATGGGAAAAACAGTTATTGAAAGGGATTGATAGGTACATTACTTTTTTATGCAATTGATTTTAAAGGGAACTGTCGAAGAAAAGATTTTATTAGGGGTTTTACGAGAGGTGAAAAGGGAAGAGGATCGTTTTTAGAAATAAAATAAAGGGAACACTTATCAGAAAGAATAGGGGCAATTATAAGATTGGAAAAAGGGCAGATGTTATAATGTAAAGGAGAAGGGGCACTTCTTACAAAGGAAAAGGAACAGTTGTCAAGGAAGAAGGGGCACCTCTCAGATTTTAATAGGCCTGCTGGCAATTATCATTGGTAATACAATCAAATTGTAAGAATGTGGAACAGGCAGGAATAAGGAAAGGGGGCACTTATCTGGGATGCCCAAATTCCTGAAATACTGGGGACACTTTACCCCCACCCCATCCACAGCGTCTGATTTTGAATAATCCTAAAATTTCTCTAAAGAGTTGATGCGTCATTCTGAATCCTGAAAGAAGACTCATGACCTTGTAGAAGATGTATCAGATAGACTTTCATTTTGGAGAATGCTGTACAGTTCCGAGAAGTCTCCTGGGGAGCGTTTCATCAAGCGTTTTGTCAGTGATTTTCACCGACAAATTTGCTCTCAACCAATCAGATGCAAGGATTTCAGTAGCTTATAACAGTTGTCGGTGAAAATCACCGACAATATGCTTGATGAAACGCTCCCCTGGTGTCCTCAGCATGACGTAAAAATATCTGAGCTTGTTTTCTATTTGTTTATAATACAGTACCATGTTTTATTAGGCTACATTTCGCATTAACTGTGCATTAAAGAGGCGGGGATGTAATGCTCAGTATAATGGAAAACATATTAGTAATGGACATGGATGAGAGATGTTGATATATAAAATCGGAAATATTGGGACATTCACATCATATCTTTAGCTTTTAAAGGCCAAGTCCACTCTAACAAAAAGTTGATTTGAATAAATAGAGAAAAATCCAACAAGCATAACACTGAAAATTTCATCAAAATAGGATGTAAAATAAGAAAGTTATGGTATTTTAAAGTTTCGCTTAATTTCGCAAAACAGTTATATGCACATCCTGCTCAGTATGGAAATGAGGGAACCAGTCACGTCACCCACTCACTATTTCTTTTGTATTGTATTATGTGAAATACAGAATATTTTAATTTCTGCAGATTTCACAATTAGGAAGCTCTCATTGAATTGTGTATAGGTTGCAACAATGGCAATTACACATGTTCAGCGAGGAATCAAACCTTGTTTCACATTATAAGAAGGAAAAATTAAAATATTTCGTATTTCAAGTAATAAAATACAAAAGAAATAGTGAGTGGGTGAGGTCACTGGTTCCCTCATTTGCATACTGAGCAGGATGTGCACACAACTTGTTAAACAAGTGCTCAAAATAATTACCCTTATACAACAAGCGTTATTTTTTAATGACTTTCGCAAACTGTTGAAAACATAATTATATACCTGTAGTAAACAAGCCATATAAGGACAACTTTTTAGTCAAATATCCTATTTTCATTACTTTTCTTGATGTTTTAAACCAGTCAATCGTTGGACTGATGATATTTCGTTAAGTCGTAACTTTAACAGAAGCCGAAAATGGCAGGTCTAATTACTCATGTAGCCTTATCGTTCGTCGCGTTGATGGGTTTAAGGAAATGCTTAAATTCAATTGATTAATGGACAATGTCAGTTGATACGGGAATGATCCCCCAAACCATGTCTTCTTCCAAGCTCCAACATAGGTCATCTTCCTCTGGCTCTCGAGTCGTATCACAGTCTCCTTCGTCTGTTAGCACAATGCTGCGCTGGCTTCCGTTGATTTTAATGGTTCTGGACACTAATAAAATCATTCAGTTTTTAACTCAACTTCAAAATATTAAAAAAGCAAGCATGTATTTTTTGTTATTATCTCTCTCTCTCTCAGTCAAGGGCCGCCCCCTCCCCATCTTTCTTTTCTGTCTCTCTGTCTGTCTGATCGTCTGTCTGTCACAATATTTGTCTGTCGCTATTGATGTACCCTCATTAACAGGGGCGGATCCAGGATTTTGTAAAAGAGGGGGAAAGATTTTTCTGACTGTGCTTAAGGTTTGTATATGTTTCGTATCTCTTTGTATCTTTTCATTTCACAATTTGTGTTCCTAAAGCTTCACTCAGTTTTTATGCCCAAGCTCTCCCTCAAAATATAACCATGGTAAAGGTTTCAAATTATAGTTTTGGAAGTATAGGTCAAACGGGAAATGTTATACGTCTTTACGTCTGTTTTGGCGAAGTCATGTAAGATATTATGAACATAAGTAGTAAACGAATTAATTGATAATCACTTTTTTACGCCTAAAAAGTTAGATAATTTATGGATTCATCATTGTGTGAGTTAACCGCACACAGGAGACGATTTTGAAAATATTGAATAATGTATTCTTCTTTGTTTTATTTATTGAGGTCTCATATTAATGTCCCTCCTGACTGCTCATGTGTATGATCTCCTTATCTCTTCCTGCTTTACTATATGCCATTCTCAAGGGGGGGGGGGGGGGGGGGGGGTGTTGTCCCACGGATTACACTCTTGAAAAACACACCACAATCTAGTCAATATATGACTAGAATCTAGTCAGGTTTGACTAGAATAGTAAACTATTCCCACGGGCACCTGCACTATTCTAGTATACCAGCTTCGGGTTTGAAGTGAGCAGAATCCTATAGTAAAAATGAACAGAATCCTAGTCAAAATGCGGGGCGTTGCTAGAATATTTTGAATGGGGGACAAATTTCTAGGGTGTGACACCCAAATTTGCCGACAAAAATGCTGCACCCTAATCTCCCCCAATAATAATAAAAGAAAATCACAGATGTAGAAATCTTTATCATACAGGCCCATTTTCGCAAGGAGGGGGCTGACACCTTTTGCCCGAATGTCAGCTTTTCAGTTTTTAAATTTTTGCGAGCGAGCGAAGGGAGTGAGCAATTTTTTAAGGAACTTTTCGTAGTGAAAATGTACAGAGGTTACATACAGAAGTTACATAATTATATGGGAACCTCGCTGACTAAATATGTGGATATTCTTTCTCCTCGCTGCCCGAATATGAAGTGGTGGTTGCCCGAATATCGCAACTTTGACAATTCTCGGGGAAGGGGGCTGCAACCTATTGCCGAAGGGGGATGTCTTTTGTCCGAATATCAAATTTTGAATTTCTACATTTTTGCGAGCGAGCGAGCAAATTTTTTTTATACTTTTCGCGTAGAGAAAATACCGAAGCTACATACAGAAGTTACATAATTATTTGGGAACTTTCTTTTTTTGCCGACAGAGATGGCGCATTTGACAGCAATTTTTGAGGGGGTGTGACACCCCACTACATAGCGACGCCCCTGCCCGAACGACTAAGAATCCAATTCAGAAAATGTGACCAGGCGATCTGGTCAAAAACGACTAGCCATTTTTTAGATTGTAATTTTGCCGATTATGACTAAAATATTCCAACGAGCACTTTATAAATTGATCCGTATAGATATTAGAATTTGAAGTGGACTTTGGTGTACATGTATACTGACAAGAGTTTGGATAACTTTGAAACAACAACAACAACAACAGAGTTTCCACAAAAACCTTAACTTAGCAAAGCTTCTGTTATTTAGTCTTGCAATTCAATATATATTTAATAGTTTGGGTTTTATGTGCGACGGGAACATATTTTGATTGTGCCCCCACCCTTTAAAAATGTTGGGATTCACGTCGCTATCCTTCATCTCCTATGACGATGCCCCCTGAAAAAAATTCCCGATTGAAAAAAAAAAGAAGAAAAGAGATACTTTTTAGCTGCAAACATTTTACTAGATGACAAAATTCAAAAGGTCAACACTGTCGCTAATTTCAGTGAGTGACAATTAGCACCCATTGACTAGCAGGGCAACCCTCGACAGTCCGCTTCGATATATGCGCATGAGCAACACACACTCAGAAGAGTTCGTTTCGCACATCTACTTTAGCACGCACAAAATTTACATACGGAAGATTACAGCTGAGCTTGAGCGAAAGGAGCAGGGGCCAACGATGCTCCCGTGTGCTACCCCGTTGGACCGCTAGTAGAGCCCGTAGCCCTGGATTATTTATACTAAGAGATGCCTAGGAAGAAGCAGCACGCTCCTAAGCGGTTGAAAGGTAGGTTTTTATTTGAATTTTCGTGCAATTTGAGGTAATATGTGTCGTGTTTAGCTCACTCGCGCTAGCAGCCGAGCCATCATGCAGCGCGGTGCTTCAATATCGCCTGCCTTTTTGTACGGCGGCGCCGATGCTCCCCAAAAGCAAGCTGTCGCTTGACGTGTTGACGTATGAGAGTGACATATTTCATTCGCCTTGAAACCGTACTGATTGACATTTCTCGGTCAACACCCTCGGCAGGGTCAAGTGTTAGCTGAAACTAATAAATCACCAAGCGCCCAGACAGACATGCCATATGCTGGCGCCGAAGAAAATTAGAGAAAGCAAAAGGCGGCGTTTCTGTCATATCAATCGCCAGCATTTCAAGAGGCGTTCAAATTGCCTTTTCTCCTTGACAAAAATAGAGTTTAGAAGGATTGTCTCTGTGTAATTTAATTAGCCCGCATCATGCAGCAGTCGGCAAAGTGCTTGCATAGGGTAAACAATGGAAATGGAGCCAGGGGGACTTGGTTGAAGCCCTGTTATGCTCCGGCGGTAGAGATCAAAGGGCCGGGTCGCTTTTGAATAGGGGAAAAAGGCACAGAATGATGTGATGGGGAGAGCATTCAACATGATTGGTGGGCACAGTGTGGTGCACCGTTCCTAGGAGATTTGTGGCCTTTCTTTCTTGACTTGACATTTTGAGCTATGATTTCGATTTGGGTTATGTTCATTGACTGAACAGCTGAAGTATGGAGGACAGACAACTGTAGAAAGTAACTTCAAAGAAAGAACAAAGGACATGAGGGAAGGAAGATGGATTGCTCTTTCAATATTGTTATCTCTCCTGAATACATAGCCCTACTTTGCCTAGAGAAGTTTGTTTGGAATTGGTTTTCTTGTGTAAACCAACAGATCCTTAATAGAATAGTTGATAGTTGTGCCGTTTGTGGAGTGATCAAATACCATATTCATCATCTCTCAAAGGAGACATCCATTTTGGATATATTCCTCTGACTTTAATAGGCTTCATTTTATATTTTCAAAAACTTTTTTTGTGTGTGACGTAAAATGAAACTTTCATTAATAATAGTGATCTAGATATGCTGGGAAAAGTAATATGAACAAAGTTCAGACAGGACTGAAAGAAAGAACCTTCCTGAACAATAACATTTTATTTTTTCAGTTACATGTATATAAAATAATGCAGAAAGTTATTGTTTTGTTTAGAAAGTAAAATTTGAGATCTGTTGACTACGAATATTTAACACAATATTTAAGATCTACATACTGTATGTACAGTAAACACACACCCATTCAAATAATTCCCCTTGTATCAATTAGATTTTATATTACTTGATTTATTAAATAAGCTCATTTATAAATTGACAAGTTGCATACAATTACCAGGTGGTTTGTGTGATTTTTTTTGTAATACATACATATACATGTATGTATCTTGCACTATTGTACCATGTGTCTTTGATAGTGTAACACTTGAGACACCCCACAATCAATCATAAAATAATCAAACTCTGTCAAAATAATCAGCTTTCGAAAGCACCAAATCAATATCAGAAGAACCTAAAATAAGTAGTAAAACAGAAGTACTAAAAAAAAAAAAAAAAGATGTCAACAAGAAGTGCTCTGATTTATTGGCCTGCACAGCAGACCTCCCTGGCTCCCTCAATGCTTTTACAAAATATATTATTCAAATACATGCAAATGAAATATCAAGTAACCTATAAAAGTACAGAGAATGGAAGAAACTAGAAAGTAGAATAACCAAGGGTGAAAGGTGAACCAATGAGGATGATATGGGATGATTATGAGCAGGGGTGAATGTTCTGAATAATAATGAAGGGTGAACAAAAGATTCTGGGTGGACTGGAGATGATGAAAAGAAAATGGAAATGAGCTAGAGTATGGAACAGCTGTATGTGAAGGAAAACAATTTAAGAAATGGGAACATCAAAATTTAACCTCTTACAATAGATTCAAACATTGTGCATTGTGCAGATGCACTTGTAAAATCAGTTTGATAAATACATGTGTGTATGCATGATGCCATAAGTGTCTATAAAGTTTGTTTCAATTCATACAGAAATGATTGAAACTGAGCCACACCTATCAATTTCACCAAGAAACCTAAAGGGAATCCACCCTGATATCAACTGGTTTTAAAACTAAAAGAAGCAGAGAAAAAAAAAAATCAAAATCAGATCAATGAAAGTTTTGAGCAAAATCCAATAAGAAATAAGAAACCCAAAATTGGCAACTTCGTAATTTATTCGTAATGTATCTTGCGAGCTCCTATCTCATTTGCCCTGTACTGAAAAAAAATATATTTCCATTTTCTCATTTTTTCTCTATGCAGTGTAATCTTTTGTACATTGTAGCCCTTGCGGTCATTGTCATATTGAAGCAATCCATTGAAAGACATGTACAAATGACTCTTTCAAATCAAATTGGAATGCACTAATCATTGGGAGGGACAACTCAAGCTACAAACAATACATATTACATGTAGTTGTTATTATTTATTGATCTCAATTTTTTTTAAAGGGGTGGGGGAGGGGGTGGATTAAGTCTTGAAGCATTTTCCTACAAAACACATTTTGGTTTTGTTCCCTAAGAGTAAAATGTACCATAAATATTTATGAATTGATTTGTATTCTGTTTTGTCACAGTAGCGGATTTTACTGGTATGTATTAGTCTGATGTTGGCTCCTATTTATCTGTTCATGGTTGTATATGGAATGAAAAGAGTTTTATCATGTTCTTTTGGCCGATAGGGACAGGATGAGCTTTTTACAAATCCAGATATTCTTTGACAACCATGGATAGGTGGAGAATGTTTATCAAGAAAATTCTTTCAAGATTATCCAGGGCCCTGTTTCATAAAACTTGTCATCAGTGACGTGTTGCAATAACTGTTATAAGCTACTGAAATCCTTATTTCTGATTGGCTGAGAGCAAATTTGTTAGTAAAAATCACAGACAAGACACTTGATGAAACGCCCTCAGTTTACTTACAACCCATGCAAGAAATTATATTTGTGTGGGTCCTTTTAGGGTTTCTTTTCCTGGACAATGCATCCTTTTAATAGTCCTTATTAAGTTGTTACACTGAGAAATGCAAAGATACATGTACATGTACTATTGTATGTCCTTGTTGGGTAAAGTATAGTGAAACCTGCATTTAAAGACTTTCAAGCGAAGGGAGAAAAAAATATGTGGTCTTTATGATCAGGTGGCATATAAACGTCCACAGTCTGCGGTAGAGTATCCCTTTAAGATGCAAATCAGTGCAGTCAATGAACCTTGTCAGGACATTTGTTTTCATGCATAGAGAAAAGCTATCAATTTAACCCTAATAACTTCCTTACCCTCTCTAAAAACATTTCCCAATATATATCAAAATGAGCAAAGAAAGGCTACTTTAATATGGCCAGTTACAGTACATGTCTTTCAGAAATGGAAATTTATCACACAAGATTTAAAAAAATAAGATGTCCCTGTAGATTTCATAGGAATTACATGTACCTAAACTGAGTGAAGACTTGCAAGTTGTGAGTGAATTGATTACGAGTGCCCAGTAATATGTCTGTGCAAGGTACAGTATGTACAATATGTAGTGCATGTGACAAGAGAATGCGTGTCGATCTCTGGCACAGCCTGTAATTAAAGTCATTAATTGTGCCGTCTTGCTACAAAACTTGTGTGTCTGTGGCCATTTGTGTTGTGCATATATGGCCTCGTGTCTATCCTTGCATTGGAAAATGCTGTTGTTAGGTGCAAAATGATTGCTTTCAAGCGCCAGAGCAAAGCTATGCAAATACGGCTAATGACCCTTGACTCAGTAAAGAGGCATTGCTTTTTGGATCATGTAATTTCTGTTACTATTGTACTTGTATAGCGTCCAAAATCCCAATGGTTCGATTTTGTTCTTTGTGTGACACAGAAAAGATTTAATGAACAAAAGTAGGGAAAGAGATTTATAACCGTATTATCATTTTGTGAGATGTAATAGATGGTGCATGGTAACTGATGCCCTTTATGTTTGAAAGAAAAATTACCACTAGGCTAATCGGTTTCAGCAAAGAAAGGATGTTATTTGTATACAGTACTTGGTTAAAGGTATAGGAAGTATAGATTAGCACTATCATGTGAAATCAATGTTGTGGAATTGTGCATGAATCTACATGCAGATCAATAGAAAAAGATTCCTTAAAAGGAGACATTGGAGAGTTTTAATCAGATTAGTATGTTGAAAGACACATTTTGCTAGACTTGTTTATTATTTTGTTTATAAATTCAAAGAAGTCAAATACGAGAAATTATTGTTAAGTTTGTGTTCTTTCATTTCTTAAAAGATGTATTTCCATTTTGTTCCCTTGCTGGTCTTACTGGGTGTTGGTTTGACGGTTATTTACTGTCTAACCTTGACTTGACATTCGTTTGCTTGTGTTCTTATGTAGCATTTTTGAAACATTCTGATACTGGTTAATATAATCAATTTTGTTTCATAGAGTAGAGTAAAAGTCAGCCATTAATAGTTGTTGTCAAGGATGGCTTTTTCTTGCATAATCCTCATAGACATGGGATGTGCAATCTGTTTGAAAAATTTAGGTAAATTTTTTATATAGTTACCTTTTTTTTAAAATCATGCTTAGTAATTCATTATTCTACAAGCTAAATCTACTGAGTTATTTGTGAGTACTACCCATTGTATATATTCAGTGACCAGA